>JAOVYW010000084.1:8877269-8902919 GCA_025775045.1 Hiodon tergisus | reverse complement strand
TGTTTGGTTATTATTTAAATTTGGTTTGATGAAAAACTGGATTTTTAAACTAGAATTCTTAGCTCCCAGTGCTAGGTACACACTTAGGTATCTACAATTAATTGTTTTCTTGTTTTTGTAGCAAAGAATCACATGACAATTTCCCATCAAAATTCTAATGATAAGTTTCCTTCTGAGTAAGTGCCACTTTCTTTTAATTGAATTTATGGATATTATGAGAAATGTATTTATCAGTTCTATTCATTTTAAAAATCAGATATATAATTTGAAGGACCATATAAATCATAGACGGGCCTTTACACGACTATGGTGAGTGACTATAAATCTAAATGAAGTCATACTCATTTAAGAAGCAATATACCTCTTTTTACATTTCTTATAGCATAGTTTGTGCTCGCAGCCATATACTAGTAAATGAGACACACCATGCCCTCAGGGCCAGATTTCTGACATTAGCATGTATGCTGAGGGACCCCCGGCTGCTGGGAATCAGGTGGAAGGCCATAGGTCATCCTCTTATTTCCGAGCCAGTATCTCACAGCAAATGTGGACTTTTTCTTCAGTCAAAATTTGTGCTAATCTCCTGAAATGTTGTAAAACTCAAGGGGATAGCGACCTCTGGAGACAGCCTGGGTTAATATCTGGAGTGGGCATGATTAAACTAATTTTTTATTCAGTTCTGTACTTGAGTGTAAACTGGAACCTGGTGAAAAACAAGGCCCATCCCGCCTGACACAGGTTAAGATACTTTCTTTTAAATGAATTCTTTTTGAGGGAGTGAATGCATTCTATGATCAGGAAGGACCAGGAAAGGGTGTCTAGCTGCTTCTTGCCAGTGCCACCATTCCCCAAAAGCTAAATGTCGAAAAGGCAATGGGGGATACAGCATAGCTATCTGCTTGGGTCAGCACTGCCCATACTCCCAGCTCAGATGCTCCAGTTCCTCAAAGGGGAGAGACGGACCTGGGTGTTTCAAGATGGGAACAGTGGTGAACAGGGTTTTCAGTTTAGAAAAGGCTTAAGTTGCGGCATCTGTCCAGGCTAGCTCATTCCTTGAGGATGGAAGAGTGGTGTGCCAAAACCTCACAGGAACCAGCAATAAAAGTCGGCAAAACTAAGGAGTGGATTGACCGAAGTTGGGGCCAGTCTGTGACAGCACTCACTTTTTCCTGGTTTATCTGGATATCATTGGAGTTGACGAGGTAACCCAGGAAACTGAATTAGGAAAAATGGAAGTCACACTTTTCCACCATAATGTTGAGGCCATTCTCCAAGTGACATTTCAATACCTGATGGAAGTGAGACTTGCGCGGAGAGTCAGGGAGCATTTGCCAATCCATATGGCATAACAATGTACTGATTATGCCCACTGCTGGTAAGGAATGGAGTTTTCCACTAAGTAACTAATTAACTTCCATCAAAAAGAAACTGACAGCAGCAGCGGGAGTTGAGGGCCAGATAAATCCAAGCTTCAAGGCCTCTTGAATCTATTCCACCATTGCCTGCGACTCCAGGAGAGATACAATGTGTAATTATTACTTAATATTCACATTCATGACAATACACTATAAATAAATCAGGTTTATACAATTATTATTCCCGAAAAATAATAGGCTGAAAAATGATTTACAATTTTATCTTTCAACAGAGACCAAATTAGTCATTATGTCAGCTTTTTTCAAACAATGTACACACTGAAAATAGATAATATTTGTAGCTTTACCTAGTGTTTGTTTACCCTCTAATTATACCCGGTGGCTTAAAAACTATTAATTATGTTGTAAAATAGCATTTTTGTAATGCTTTTTCTTATCTCCCAATCAGGCCCTATCAATACCATCCAAAAGATGAGTGTCCTCCTTTACCACCTCGAAATCAATTCCTTCCAGCTTCAAGTAAGCACCAGATGTTTCATTCAGGTTTAATTAATCTGTGATTAAAATACAGTGGAGGTGTGAGTTTACACATTTGAACATTTAAAATGAATGAGGCTTGAGTAGGCTAATGAGTATGTAAATCAGAAATGGAAAATATGCAGTAACGCTAGACCTATTTGAATTTCTCCTCATTCAATATCCTGAACAAACTTTTATTTGTAGCATACATTGGATGACTTATTCATACTGAATGCAGTTGTGTGTGAATGCAGTTTTGTGTGTGTACCATACATTGCATAAGGCTGTCATGTGTATCTTTGTATGTTTAAGATTCTCCAAGTTATGAGGACATTGAAAATCTGCCAGACTATTTGGAAGTAAACGGCAATTCCACACCACCTCCATATCAGCCCAACAATACAGCATCATCTCCAGAGATTTCGGATCAGGAGAATGCGTCATATGACGACGTGGTAATGCCAGGCTACGTGAGTGAAGATTATGACGACATAGGATGAGCTTGGCACCAACAAAAGACTCTCACCATTTTCTAAGAGGAGACAAATAGTATTGTATACTTTGCACTTAAGAGATTAACAAATGTTTGATTATTCTTACTGATTATGAATGTTGTTTACCACTTGAATAGACTACTTAACTTTACACATTCTGTATTGCACGCTATCATTGAAGTAATTACTGTCACTACTCCAGGTTTAGTTTTTAATGCAATTTTAACTTCCAAAGTTGTTATATAAATGCCTCATATAATCAGAAACAAATAGTTCATGCTGCAGATTAGAAGGTTTGTAAATATTCAGAATTCTAAGTATTGTATACAACCATATAGTGTATGTGTAAATATTTATCCTTTCACTACTTATGAAGTTCAGTTTGTGTATACATACTGCAGCACTGGGTATAACAAGAGCCAAAGAACCATTAAACTAGGCAGTGCCTTCTTTATTCCTTCGCTGAAGAAACACCAAACAGTGGCCTTTCTTTTACTCTTGCGTGCCAGAACAGTAGCACTACAGTCAGATAGGAGCGCCTGGACATTGGCTAGTTGCTACGATATTATGTTGACAATCATGACAGTAACCACATGTGGAACTGAGAGAGAAGGGAATAAGGCATATTTTGAAAGTCTACATTCTTTTAAACATAGAATAGTCACATTGCCCTATGGTTTTCCCTACTTTAAAAGTAAGTTCTAAACAATCAAACAGAAAATCCTTCTGATTGAATATTCCTCGTACTCACAACGCCCGTCAGCCTTGTGTGCATTTGTTATGTAGAATAATTGGCCACAGTCCAGTACATCGACATATCCCCAAAAGATGTAACACCATCATTCATTAGTACAGATATTTCCATAATTTACAGAAATGAAAATAATTTCTGGCGCGAATTCCATTCTCTTCACTATTACTCACAGGAGTTAGATTTATAATAAATGGCAAAATCCGCTAAAGATCAAGGATATGACAGCCAGTTATCTGAGAAATATCTTAACAGAAGAGGGCAACACACCAAAATAATGAATACCTGTCATTGGTGAATATAATTCCTCTTAATTATATACATTCTTAAAAATATTTATCTTAAAGATATTGTTATCCTTCAATATTTCTCTCAGGTTTGTCAAAACCAGTGATATTAGTATTCAATCTTAACTCATACTAATTTTGTGATATTGTCCTTTCTACTGGAATACAAACACATTTTTATTTGAAACCAGTGTTGCCTTGTTATGGTAACTGAAATCACTTTCAGATCCTAGATCAATGCTGATACTGTAGTTTCAAATGGTTAGAAACAACATAAGCTGATACTGTCAGGCTGCCTATAGCAATGTGAACATTTGGGCTTAAGATAATTAATTTCATATGGGGGGAAAAAACTAGACTGTTCCAGCTCTCAAAATGGTGAGAGTCCAAGGATAAAAAGACAAAGGAAACATGATCCTCTATTGTTTATACACTTATATACATTTATTCTTTTTAAAAAAGGCTTTGAAGACCTGAACGTACCTCCCCCCAGCCTCTCTGTGTCTTCAGATCATTATTTTATCAGCACCATTAAAAAAAAAAAAACACCAAATAGCCACAGATTTGCTGCCAACTGTTCCTTCCAGAATTGCTGGGGATGTCCTGCCCTTTCATAACAATCTTTAGAGAAAGTCTGGCAACTTGAACAGTGTAGTCAACAGTTTGATGCCTCACACACAGACAACAGTAATGTTCTTGCTGGTACAAAGAAAGGGATTTAAGTTTTTGTCCAGACCAAGGAAAATAAGTCTTTCCTGGCTCTCTTGAGAATTGTCCAAAAGATTAATCCAATGAGGGGAGGCCAAACTAGCCCCCGAGGCGCTGGCCCTCCCCCCAGGCAAAGCCCCCTGGCTGGTCATCTGGGAGGGGATTATAGTTTGCATCTTCTTCTGGGGTGTCAAACAGCATCTTTCTGTGGGAATAATACAGAGACCAAGTTAGAAGCGTATGACGCAACCAACAAGGACAAAAGTGAAGGCCTTAAGCATTTTCTATACTAGTATTACAATATTTATATGTACTCAATATTAGGGTTTGGTGCAGGCACTTTTCAAAAGCGAGAACAATCACACACCTGCATTCGGTGTGAATAAGTTATCAAATTTATTCTCCTTACTAAAAATTAAGAAGCAATCGGACGGGTACACTTACAGAATGGTAGGGGTCTTCAGCCACCTACCACCCCCAGGTTGATTTGGGAACACATCCTCCAGAAAGAAATACACATGTCCTACAGCGATACCTACGGGGGAACTTGTGAGTAAATTACAGGCCCGGGTGCTCAAAGATGAATACATTTCACAAAGTAAAACTGCTGATAGAGAGCGGGCGGTACCTAGCAGATCCACGATGATGGAGTTTCCGAGAAGCAAAGAAAATCCCATGAGCACCCAGGGTAGGAAAGGTGCTTGGAAGTTAAGAAGGCCAAAGAAGTTCATCCGTACGTTTGGATTACGCCGGCTCCACACGTACACCAGCATGATGGTGAAAGCTTGTCCCAGGAACACAAGACTCACAAAGGTACCAAATATCTGGGCAGCGGCAGTGAAGGGGAAAATTCACCTGCTCTGCAATGCTGGCAATTCCCCCCAACAATACCAATAAAATCAAAGAAACCTTATTTAAGATTTACATTTAGCATCGGTCACACGGACTTAATAGGTGTCATAAAAACTGGGCTTTGGAAATTGATCAGTACTAATGAAATACCTGTAATAACTAGTGATTAACACATTGCTTTGATAGCAAGCTACAAAACTTAAGAAGGAGGGTTAGCAGCATTAAAGGATACAGTCATAAGGAGGCCACCAAAAAGGAACATGAAAACAAAATCAGCAGTGCGGCCCCTGAATGAGCCCTCCTCCAGCATCCGACAGTACCGATATCTGTAAAACTTCTGGTTAAGGACATTTGGAAATCAAAAAAAATATTTAAAGGAGAAATTAAACTAGCCCTTTCTCAAATTCTGTCAGAGTTTAGAGAAAAAAACCTGACAAAAACAGATGTATTATTAAACTAAAACAGCCAAACATTTGGTTAATTAAAATACTATAGTGTGGGCAGACCAAAACACAAAGGTACCCTACACTAGATTAAATTTTTATCATTACAAAAGTATTCCTTTCAGCATAAAACTAACCTCCAAGAGTAAACACACTTACGCAGCAACCCACCCAACAAAAATGATTAGATATGTTAATAGAGCCACAAAAGGATACAAGAATATCATATTGAATAGAAAGTTGAACCCAACTGGGCCGAAAAAAAGAAAATTGGTAATCAGCCGCCATACCTGTTTGGAAGAAACAATATAGAGTTATCAATACTCTGAGTAACTTTAAATACAAATTAAACAATGAAGAATTCCGATACAAATATAATTTCAGTGAAAATTACTCACCTGATAATTCTTCAATATCAAATCGGGGTTGAAGTATAGCTGGAAAGGTGTGATGAGTTCTAATTGCTGGAGGAAGAGTAATTTAGATAACACGTTTAGTTGTATAGTGCTTAACACACTTTCTGACTAGAGCTAGATAGAACATTCGATATGTTGGTTTTGTCATTAAAAAGAGGAAAAACACCATCTCCCACTCATGAGTGTGATTCAAGAGTTCTAGAGCTCAAATGTGAAATGACTGTATTGTCAGTCAAATGCGTTAGTGATTTCATTAGCCAGTCATCACAATACACGAATGTCGACACGATCGACGAAGTGACCATTGTCAAGTTTAGATGAAAAATCGTCATATCTTTTAACATATACAAATATATAAACCACAAATAACGTTTGTATTGAATAACAGAATGCCCTGCTTCAGCTGTGCTAAGGAGCAAGATGATATCAACCGTTTATAATGTATTACTTCAGAGAAAGCGTCAAAATCAGAAACCAGTTTAAAGCGTCCCGTCTTTCCCTTACCACGGCGGCGGTGGTCAGAACACATGCTGTAGTATATGCCCTAGTTACAACTGGAATCTGAAAATATTCCTGTTGGAATGTCTGGTAAGCCATTTTGGTTAGATGGTGTGTATATTTCCGGTTTCTTGCCACGTCATTATAGGGCGTAGAGCATGTAAAAAAAAAATTAAAAAAAAATTGCGGCCTCTCATTCGTTTTAGTGTTCATATATCTTTGCCTGATTAATCCACGTTAGTGTCAATCAAGACATTTTTGTAAGGATGGCACTTTCTGATTGGACAATGTGTGACTAACAGGAGAAGGGCCGCGGCATCCAGGGTTTGGAGTTTTATTTGGCTATAATACTACACTACATGTGTTGGTGAAACGAGACAGTGGGTTGTGTGCTGGGTGTAAGGGTTCCTGATAGAGTGCAACATGTAACTTGTTTATATAAACTATTTGTCTGAGAGGCTGAGCAGCTTGGGGGATTGGGTTGGACGAATGGGACGTTGTATGATATATTATGGGGTGGTATTAGCTGCGTGGAGGTGTATACGTCGTGTTAAAATTTCTGTGGCAATTGAGTCTGCATGGGAAGTGCAAACTCGGTCCACTCCACACTACCGCACAGTAGGTGGTAGTATTGCACTCCTGAATTCTTATATCAGCCGGAATTTACACCAACGAATAAGATAGTTACTGTGTTAATTTACCTAAGCCGATTGGTCAAGAACTGGTCTCTAATTGTCTTTGAACATTTTTGATTGGTTACTGTGTTTTCGTGTTATATCAAGGGGGGGAATTTTGAACGAAAAGGCATAGAAACGGGTTACGTATTCGTGCGCGGCAGAGACTGAAAATGGCGGAGTGTACGGATGAAGGTACAATTATTCTGTTTTAATAAAAACAAATTAATATCTAATTGTAGCGAGTTACATTTTTGTTAGCCTATAACATGTTAACACTTTGTATTAAGCTAGGTTTTAATCAGGCTTATTTGAATAGATTGACAAATTATTTGGTAATATCAGCTTTACGTTAAAACTGTTATTTTATGGTTCGTTTCTTATATTCTGTATACAGTGGTGCCGTTGTCCCCTGGTTCTATGAAGCTGTATGAAGCACAGTTCTTTGGGTTTACTCCGAAGACATGCATGCTGAGAGTATACAGTGCCTTCCAGGATTGCCTGCATGACATGTTGGTCACTGTGGAAACCGTGTTTGTGAGGAAGCTTGGCGGTTCAGAACCACGGGAGGAACTGTGTCTGCAGGCAAGAGAGTGCACCCAAAAACTACTGAAGTTTCTCCAGGACCGCATCCAGCACCTCTCAAACCGAATGGAGACCCTTCTTGTGAGAAACGTTTTATCGATCCCCCCTAATGTGCTGCTGCCAGAGGATAACCCACACGAGAAGTATACTCAAGGTGTGGAGCAGCTGCTGAAGCTTGAGACTGAGCTGGCTCAGCTGCAGCAGTCCTACCAGGCAGAGGTGTGTTCGAGACAGGCTTTGCTGACAGAATTGGAGGAGCAGAAAGCAGTGCAGGAAGAACTAGATGGTGTGCTGAAGTGGATTGGAGACCTACGAGCTACGTGGATGCAGGGAGGAATGGGCAGTGTCCAGGACAGCTTCTTCTTTATGACGGAGACTGTCAAACATTTGCAGGACACAATGGATGGAATAGCCAGGAAAAGCAATGTTGGAGATCCTGTATGATTCTTAAATTCTGCTGGGATCTTAGGCACATTTTCACAACTAATTTCTTTATACATCAGAATACTTTAAAAATCTTTTTTTTTTTTTTAATAAATAAAAAAAAAAAAACTGGCATAATCAAGACTAATGAGCATATTACCTTTTTTGTTACTATATTTTAATTGAAATAATAAAAGCGCAAAAAATTCGTCTGACAGCACATCATACAGTGTGGTGAAATGGTTGCAAACAAATATTTTTCTGTACATTGCAACAGAAATACTAGGTTTATCTGTATTTCACAAAAATCAAAGATGGGAGCAGAGGGGAGAAACTTCTGATTGTATTTTCTCCACCTGTGACTTCTCATACATTTGTATTAATGTCATAATGAGGTTTAAGACATCTGCTCTTTAACTCCTCATTAAATGATTTTTAAAATTTTCTTTGTATGCTATCTATTCAGGTTTATTGGGGACACTTTCATATGTAGCAGAGGTATCCTAATGAAATACTTATGAAAAGACTGATGCGGATTGACTTTCCTTCAGTAAACTGAAAACTGAATCTCATCTTCCCGTCATGGGCTCGGGTATAATTTCACATGGTTGATGGGGTCTTGGTCTTTGTCAGTCTATTC
Source organism: Hiodon tergisus (assembly GCA_025775045.1). NCBI lineage: Eukaryota > Metazoa > Chordata > Actinopteri > Hiodontiformes > Hiodontidae > Hiodon > Hiodon tergisus. The sequence goes on along the minus strand of JAOVYW010000084.1, from coordinate 8,894,253 downwards.
TATATGTCAGTTTGTCCAGGGCTTCTTGGCATGATCATTCTTCAGTATGATCGAAGAACTACGTCAGGATTGACATCTCCTCACGCTCACGACTTTCTGACAAGGTCTTCACGATAGATCCTAAATATCTCCGGAACTCCTGTCGCACCTCTTCTGGGTCCTCTTCCAGGTTAGAATGAATCAGAGACAGTTTGCTCAACTGTGATGCTATGGAGAAATAATAAAAATATATTTATAGAAACGCTTTAAAACCAACTCTTCTATTGAAATAATTTGTTTTTTTTAAGAGCTCTATTTATAAATTCATATTATACATTACTCTATTAATGTAATCTGTGAAAGCAGTTTTCTGATTACCTAGAGCCAGTTGTCCATTGTCAGCTCTGCTTCCAGGTTTGTGATGAGCAATCATCAGACACTGATTTTCCAGCATTCCTTGCGAGGAGACGAATGAGGAATGCCAAGTCTCTACTTCCTTTAAATGACTGGGCATGTCTGGGTTAAACACAATCATCACCCCAGTCGAGTCTTTCATCAAAGCTGGCCAACAGGATTCAAACCTGAAGGTCACAAGAGATCAGAGATATACAGTGCCTAGCAAAAGTATTCAGACCTCTGACCAATTCTCTCATATTACTGAATAACACATGGTACAGTTTCCAGTTTTCACACAGGTGAAAGCAATTCCTCCAAGCAGTACAAAATTAATTTACCATTGGCCTCCACCTGTGAACTATTCAAGTTGCGATCACATTTTCTGGATAAAACCCCCCACTGTTCAATGATCATTGGTCAGGCTGAAGGGAAATAAAGACCAAAGCACAATCTGTAGAACTTAGAGATAAAGTAATACAAATACAAATACAAGGAACTGTGGACATCCATAGTGAGCGGGGATAACCACAGTTAGATCAATAATCAGGATGTGGAAGCTGCATCACACCACTGCCAAGAACAGGCTGTCCATCAAAAAATTCAGCACTTAAACAAGAAGACTTGTGAGAGAAGCCACAGAGAGGCCAACAATCACTTTTAAGGAGCTACAGAGTTCAGTGCTAGGTGTGCTGCAATGCCTAACACTGCCCATGCCTCAAGAGACACTTTCCTTATACATTAGTATGATGGTGGCAGAATTATTCTGTGGGGATACTAATCAGCAAGGACTTGGCATTTTGTTAGAATTGAAGGAAGAACAGATGAAGCAAATAACAGGGAAATACTGCAAGATAACCTGGATCAGTCTGCTAAAAAACTGAAACTCCTTGGGAGGAAAACAAAAAGGTGAATGTCCTTCAGTCCTACAGATGAGGATGCTATTTGAAAATTGGGGTCCGCAAACGTAATCCAACCAACCTGAACAACCAAGAGAAAATCTGCCATGAAGAAGTGGTAAAAATTACTATGCTACTATGTGCAAAGCTGGTACATACTCAGCCCAAAAAGCTATTGGTCAGCAAAAGCTGGATCTACCAAATATGAATGTGAGGTTGAATACTTAAGCAAGCATACATAAATGCTTATTTGTTCATATGAATATTAACCTAAAACCAATGTCTCCTTACAATGACTGATACACAGTATTAAACTACATTTAATTAAATGCTAAACAATTTGATAGGATAGGTACCTGATCACTGAAAAATTGAACTTACTTTAGATCTCCTGCACAGTCCCACAACTCCACTTCACAGGTAATGTGTTTGCCACTGTCACCCCCACACTGTGATTCAAACTCCAGAATCCTAGAACAGTAGGTAATTCTTAAGATTTATTTTATATTAAATTGATTAATTTCAATGACAGCATTCTAACAGCTCTAGAGAGAAAGTACAAACACACTAGCCAATCTATTAATCCTACCTAGAAAGAATTTTAAGGCTACTGCAAACTTTTCAGTATGCATAATAAAACTATTATTTAGTTAGCTAAGCCAAAGTCTCAATGCGGTAGGCTCCAATACATTAAGACAAAAACGTAGCATTTACTTATATAAACCGAAGACAAAACTCGTACGTTAATGTAACCAACCTGACACCTTGAGTGGGACTGTATTCCCCTCCTATTGTTTCAACTGTATCGGAAAGAAAATTTGCCAGCACAGTCTTGCCACTCTAACAAAGGAAAATACGTTAACAATATTAAACTACTAATCATGTGTACCAGCATTATTACAGCATTATATTCAGTATTCATTTTCATTATACACACATGGCAGAACAAAGACTAAAAATAGAGAAACCACATTTAGTAATTGAAAAATATACGCCTATAAACATAATTTTTAAAGATAGCTTGCTTGCTTGCTAACTGCTAATTTTTTGTATTCAATTTGGTCTTACCTCACTTGGTCCAATTATAAGTAGTTTTGCTTTGAACATTTTAGTTATGTAGATATATAAATAATTGTTTTACTCTGGAAACATCAGATCCATTAAAAACAGAAGACAAACATATAATCAGGTCCCCCAAAAGAACTTCCGTAGTGGCTACAACCTCCCTAAGAGGTCTAACGCTCCTCGTAACTAGGGTGTTTCTAAGCACTTGCCTGCTAAGTATATTCATCTAGGGTTATGGTGTCGTAGATTCACAAAGTTATACAAATACATTTATGTTGGTTAAAAGGCTAGAAATGAAAAATATTTTAATAATTAAAAACACCATTATCAATAACACCATACTATTTACCGGAAAAAAACATGTATCTATAAATATATATATATATATTTTTTTTTTAAATAAAGGACACAGGGAGTCGTTTTCAGCGTAACCCCCTTTGAGTTCAATCCATTTTATTATGTAAGAAATTCTAAAGGGTTTCAAGAAAATATGTACGGAATGGAAATTTACTAATTATATGCATTGTGATGATAGCACATCTGGTGCAGTTACATACCAAATTATTCTCAAAAGCAAGTAAACATGAGTGGATCAACACTAGAGAACGGCGAATCCATAGCCAACACGAATTGCCCCCCAAGAGGTGTAAGCGCAGACAATGTAAAGAAACAGAACAGTCCATAACATTGGTTGATAATATAAGAATGCTAATATCTAAAACATTGTTAAGGTTAGCCATAATTTAAAAACGTGATTTTATCACACCAATATAATTATATATATTGTAGCGTTTTTAAAAGAGAGCTACTTCTCTGCTGGGCTTCAAGCAAGAGACCGACTCCAGAACCAACGAATTGAACACGCGAACAATACAAATACACAACACAGTATTTACAATTACTTTGGCTGCTAAAGTCCGTAAAGTGAGGCTTCCCGGCAGCCCCCGCGGGGATGGCTAACTCCCATTGGTAGGGGGAGAAGCACACCTAGTCATCCCCGCTACAATATATTAGTGTAGCCAAAAGGCTACATAACATGCGCGGGATGGAAATTAGTACATTTCCATCCCGCGCTATAAACTAAAATTTTTATTTTTAAAGATTCAGAAAAACATCTCTCCACAGTTTATCCAGGCGATTGTTAGTTTGTTTTTAGAATGCCTGCTCAAGTATTTCTATATACATATAGTTCACACACGCGTTATGGTGGTCTGATTCGAAATACTATATTATTTGTAATCCTATTGTCTTATATTATAGACAATAGGATTACCAATTAGTACAGCATGTATGAGTATAACCTGTACATTTACAGTGTCCACTGTTCTAATAGGGAATTGTCTCTTTATATATATATAAACCCATCAGCTATAAAATTATGACCACCTGCCTAATATTGTGCAGGTCCCCCTTTATCCGCCCTGACAGCCCTGACCCATCGAGGCATGGACTCCACTAGACCTCTGAAGGTGTGCTGTGGTATCTGGCACCAAGACGTTAGCCACAGATCTTTTAAGTCCTGTAAGTTGCGAGGTGGGGCCTCCATGATTCGGATTTGTTTGTCCAGTACATCCCAGAGATGCTCAGTTGGATTAAGATCTGGGGAATTTGGAGGCCAAGTCAACACCTTGAACTCGTTTTTGTGTTCCTCAAACGATTCCTGAACCATTTTTGCTTTGTGGCAGGGCGCATTATCCTGCTGAAAGTGGCCAAAGCCACCAGGGAATACCGCTGCCATGAAAGGGGGTACATGGTCTACAACAATGCTTAGGTAGGTGGTACATGTCAAAGTAACATCCAGATGAATGGCAGGACCCTGTGCACTGTGTTCTGACACCTTTCTATCAGAAACAGCATTAACTTTTTCAGCAATTTGAGCAACAGTAGCTGGTCTGTTGGACCGGACCACACGGGCCAGCCTTTGTTCCCCACGTGCATCAGTGAGCCATGGCCATGATCCAGTTCATTGCTTTTTCTTCCTTGGACCACCTTTGATAAGTACCGACCACTGCAGACTGGGAACACCCCACAAGAGCTGCAGTTTTGGCTTTGTACTTAAATGGTTTGCTTCCTATCTCTCCAATTGTCCTTACAAAGTTTAATGTTAATGTTTGGTCCCTGTGCTAGTCCCTCAGATATTTTAGGAATAAACTGGCCCACTATGATTGAACAATGATTGATATCACTAAAAGCCAATGGAAATGGGGGCAGGTGGGGTGGCCAATCAGATCACCTGTGCAACCACGGAATATCCGCACTCGGTTTCTCCTAGTAATAAAATCTAATTTTAACAGTTAGAACCTTCGTTGAGTGGTCTGTGTTGTGATACCTCTGTTGTGGACTCGTATACCTTGTCCGGATACTGGATTATTTTATTAATCTTGTTGCTACAAGCTGCTCTGGACAAGCCACTGCTAATTAAATAAAAATGTGAATGTAAAACCAGTGCTCCCACTAAAATTATTTGATCAAAAACGGTATTTAAAATAAACATTATAATAACAGTATTAATGTAAAATATACACCATTGTGTTTAGTAGTGTATGTCTTATTATTCAATTATAAGCTGTTATATAATGATCAGTGGGTGCAAATCTCTGTTTTGTACTGCTATGATGAAACCAAATGAGTGCAGCATGTGTCAAAGTGATGTGTAAAGGTCTTACTCGTACTGTTAACCCTTCACCAGCCTGAGCATGAATTGTTCATACGTTACCACAGTTTTTTTTTCAATATTTCAATCTAATTGAATGAAGATTGGGTTAATTTGGATTTAATATGTCCTGATTATGATACCAGATTTGCTTAGAAAAAAAAAGAGTTGCGGTCTATTTGTTCACAGCTGTAAATGTGTTATAGTTATTATGGATGAAATTTGTTTTGATGAAAGAATAAATATCCTGTAGTAGGAATGATGATGGTAAGTGAATGATGTATAAATGTTGCATGAAGACTTCACAATACCGGTTCAGTTGATAACTTGAAAAGTTTATTGAAAAGATTAATTGTGCAATTTATTCATTAAAAAAGTTTATATTTACTGTTTTCCTGTCTTGTGTATATAACCACATATTTACACTGCTGATACATTGGTGGATATAGATAGTTAGCTTAAGAAGAGAAGAAAAGAAAAGAATGTTTGAGGTGAGGATTTTATGTGATGAACGTCCCAAAAGGGTTATAAAGTTGTTAGCACATTTTTTGGAGCTCTTTACAAAACATCTGAAATCTAGAAGAAAGCAACATGTGTCCTATGCAAAAGGTAAAAAGTAAAAAGCTACTATATATCCAAGGGGCGTTGTTTTGCATTCTCTCAAACAGCATGTTTTTCATTTGAGCTGGCAGATCTTCACTGAGGTACCAACTCCAAAGCCAGGATACAGCGGATCGGTGAATGTGGTCTCGAATCTGTGCAGGAGGGTCATTGTCTCGCCTATGCTGTAAAAGGACAGGATCCCAGCAGAATGGTCCAGGTAGACTCCTATTCGGCTGGAGTGGACAGTGCTCACGGGCTGGTCCACCCTGTTGTGCCAGGCAGAGAAACCGGAGTCAGAGCGTAGCAGGCTCCAGGACTTCTCATTGTAGCCCAGTAGACAGAGGGACCCTTTCCCTTTCCGACTGATTCCTTTGTAGGCTACCCCTATGGAGAACTCCCCACTCCACTCAATCTCCCAGTAGTAGCGGCCCCCTGACAGAGCCTCTCTGCACAGCACCTGGGCGAAGCAGTCAAACCTCTCTGGGTTCTCCGAGTAGGGCTGTAGTTCTCTTGTCCGTATCACTTTTCTGTTGCCCTCGGATAAGTACAGCTCCTTGTATGCAGTGCTGGGGTCAAGTCTAAGCTGACAAAAGTCTGGATGAAGAGCAGAAGAAATAATTAGTTCCTACTGTTTACTAATAACGCACGCATGTTTTATGAACATTGATCAGGATAATGAGTGTATATATGTGCCAGGTACTCACATTTCAGAAAGTCAGACCTGCTCCTGGGCTCCGGAATTATGGAACTGTCCACGGTTACTTCTTTGGCTAGATTTAACACAATCAAAAATGTTTAGAATGTTTGCAATTGTATTTATACAATTATAAAATGGGCAGCCTGCTATTACAGGCAAACTCATATTGGGAATTTCAGCATGCTCATTTATGCAATAAATATGTTCCTTTTTTGAGGACTTTGCAGTTTGACATATGACATTCACACGAGTCTTTACCTCTAATAGTTCTTTCTCTGGTCCTGTTCTCCATAGTGTAAACTGGAATTTCATTTACTGTAATAAAAGAAGCAATTCTTGTTAGAAGGGTGGGCTATATGATATCTCATACCGTGACACACACTGTAAAACATAAATCAAGTTTATATTATTTAATTAAAGGTCATCTCTTATTTACAGAATTGTATTTAACTTAATCTTGCTTTGGCTTAAGCCAGACCTGATTTTGTTATTTTTTGTAACTCCTCTCTCCCGAGCTCCTCCAGACGTTCTTTGATTTCAGCGACCGCTTTCCTGGCAGCCCCAAAGGAGAAGTCGGGGTTGACCGACACCCGTGGTATAAAGCCATCATCAGTTGGGGTACAGAGGTAATTGAAGTTCTGAAAACGGCAAAAATCGCATAGATGAATCCAAGTAATAAAAGAAACACATACGCGCGTGTTAGAATATACTGAGAAATTACATTTAATATTTATCATTCAGGTATAGAGGGAAAACAATCCAATTCCCTACAAATTTGGAACCATTTTTGAATGGGAAGTTTGAATGGGAACGTGTTTTGCTCTAAAGACTCCTACCTGTAGGAAATGTATATGGTCCTCTGTGCTGTACAGATTCTTTAGTCCTGACTCCTTCTTTTTCAACTCTTCTATTTCCTGTTCCAGCCTCTCCACAAGTCCTTCGGCCTGGTTGAAAGCAGCTTTCTCGTTGATGCCAATCAGCTTGGTGACTTCAGAGCGCATCCTCTCAATGGAGCGGATCATCTCGCTGAACATCTTCTCGCTCTCTGCCATGGCTCTCTGTGCTGAACTCTGGTTTCAGAATGCCATAACAACAATCAAAACAATCAAAGGAACAGAAATCCATTGCTTCTGTTTTAATTACACACTTAGGTCTGATTGGAGCTGGAATTTATCTTAAGTAAACTGGGAAAGGTTAATAAATCTTAGAGAAAGCTTGGTTGGCAAAGTAGCGAGCAAAAAAAAAATTAAGGAATACTTGGATCGTTTTAGTAAACACTTTCATTTTGTTTAATTTATCGGGACAAATTGCTTACAGTGGTGAAGAAAATAAGTTTGTGTTGCCACAGGAAACAGATACAGTATTTGAAACTGGAAACTTTCTGATTGAAGGAAAAGGTAGATCTGTAACACTTTTTAGAAACCAAACAGGTTTCAGATGTATTAGTACATTTATTCATTTTGATCCAAATTTGCTTGGCAGACGCCCTGATTAAGGACTAAGAATTTTTAAAAATAAAATAAAATTTTCAATATGTTTTAATATATTTTAAATAACTAGGTGTTTTAATTGTAGCTGCTTAGTTCATGAGAATTATTCTAGGCTTTGACTTAACCTCCTACACTGCCACCTACTTTGAGTGAGTCCACGGCTGTCCTCAATTCTTCCAGCTCTTTCATCCTTTCCTGGCATTTCTGGCGGATTTCAGCCTGAGACACTCCCAGCAGTTTCTGTTGGAGTCATTCCAGAGAATCAATGGTTAAAGCGGTACAACTTTTCAATGGCAATGGGTTTGACACAATCCTCCGTTTGGTGTTTGTCCGACCGAGGAATGCATTGCCTTCCCCGGACTGATGAATTATTTTTGGAAAGCAAACACAATTTTACAATTTCGTATGCTGTAATCTGAATATGAAAATCTAAACCAAACTCAATGGTGAATTATATACATGTAAGAAACATCTGTTTGAAAGTGTGCTGCACCTTTTTACGTGTGTGACAGGGAATAAGTTTGTAGTCACTTGCACAAGTAGCACAAGTGCTATTTTTCAGCAGTATTATCAGCGCTGCAGTTCAAACCTGAGCGTTGAAAGCAGCATGGCATGTGCTGCTTTATCTCAGAAGAAAAAAGGAATCTTAATCATTTGTGGAATGTGGGAGCAATGTTGACTGCTACAAAAGTAATTTCAAGGTGCACGTACATCGGCCTTGGAAGTTGAGAATAGATTTAGTTTTGGATATTGGGCAAGCCCATTGGTCAGTTTAAAAAACATTACTTTGAAGAATGGAAGGAATTTGATGATGAGGAAATAACTCATAACAATAAAAAAGGGGGGTGGGGGGTGGTTGAAAATCTGGACACAAATCTTAATGAACAAATAGAGGTGAAAACAAGCTTTTGGACTTTTTAGATTTTAGATTTTTAAAATGTAGGATTTAGCACCATTCAATTGGAGTTTTTCACCGTTAAGGCAAAGTCCTGCAAATAGCATCGTAATGACTTAGTAGATTACAGTTCTTATTACCACTAGTATCTGGTCAGTAATGTCAATGTCATCAGACAAAGGTTGAGGTTTTGCAAATTCTTCAGTTGGAAACACTACAGATTTCCCATTATCAGACCACGCCTCTTCACAATCTCTCTACCCTTTTTCACCCTTTTTTATTTGAAGATAAATAATGGACATTTTCCATTATCATCAGTATCAGTTGAGGTCAGTGACATCAGTAGCACATCTCAAAGTACGGCTTTTATTTTTTATATGTGAAAACTACAGTTAGTTATCAAATGTGACTTAACAACGTTTCCTCCACCAGACCCCACCTCTTCAGATTTCAAATACATCTGTTTCACTTCTTATCTAAGAAAAATACCTCAGGTTGGTTCTCAGGAGAGAAAAGTACATTCATTAACCATTAAATCCAGCTTCACAGGTCACAGTCTGAAACTGCATATTTCTGTATTGCTATCCCGCCTTTTCAAGCCAATAGTTTGCAATAGTCTGGCCCTGAAAATCCATTTGGAATAGCTTTTTAAACATTGCAATAGCCTAATTTGTTTTCAGTTGAAACTACACAGTTAAAAAATGTCATTACAGAACAGGTGTCACTGTATTTCTTTATTTCTTTTTAAGGAGCTATTTGTCAAGAGATCAAATTGCCCAAAAGTTTTGATAGATGAAATTGTTTTACTTCGTGCTGCGAAGAGTAAAAATAAATGTAGTTTTAGAGGTTGGTTCTTTTTTAGAACCAGTTAAACATAGTTAAACAACAATTGTAAAGAGTACCGCTCACCTGCTTTTCCCCCCTTTCCGCCTCGGCTGAGACAATATTGTGACCCTTGTGCTCACTGACCGTGCAGATGGCACAGATACACATCTGGTCGGTGCGACAGAACAGCTCCAGTGTCTTCTGGTGTTGGGGGCAGATCTTGCGGTCTAGGTTGCCCAGCTCGTCCACCAGCTTATGGCGCTTGAAGGTGGCAGACTCGTAGTGAGGTTTGAGGTGCTTCTCGCAGTAGGAAGCCAGGCAGTTCAGGCAGGACTTGACAGCCTTGAACTTCTTCCCCATGCAGAAGTCGCAAGGCACGTCCGTCGGGCCCGCGTAATTGTTGGAGGCCACTGGAGGGTTGAAGGTGGACTTCTTGAACTTCTCAGCCACTTTGGTCAGCATGGTGTTGGGGCGCAGCACAGGCCTCTGCGTGAAGGTGATCCTGCACTGTGGGCAGATGTAGATCCCCGTGTAGTCAGCCTCATTCCAATAGTTGCTGATGCAGTCCATACAGAAGCTGTGGCCACAGGGAATGGCCACTGGATCCTTAAGCGTGCCCACACAGAGAGGACATGTGAAGTAGTCTGGAGACAGGGGCTCAGCCATTTTTACAGACGCTTAAAAGGCTTAAACTCAGCAGAGCTCCCTTCCATGAACTGTTTTACGCCACGCACTTAACTCGTATTTCTGAATTCCGGAGGTTACTGACTGAAAACAGGCGGAGTCTTCCTGCAAGAGCACGGCCCAGTTAAAATAAACAGGTTGAGCCAAATCTGCTGAAGCCCTGAGCCCTGAGAGAGGGGAGGGCTTACAAGGAAAAAAAAGGGGATAGGCCAAAGACCTGAGAATGAATGAGTTGTAGGATGTTGCAGAAGTTTTAGATAGACTGAACAGGAATTTGTTTGGTCATTTTATGAGTAGTTGAAACAATCATGTTGGTGACTTGTATATGTATTTGTATTTCAGATTGATAAAGATTTATATTTCAGAAGGGCTCAGTTTTTTCAAGTTGTTATCAAAATCTCAGCTGCTTCTTAAACATTATTATTAAGTATTCAGCTAAAGACTGCAAATGAGACCATTAGGGAAATATCCTTTACTGTGAATATTCAGTTCATGTTTTTTTTTATTCGTTTCTATTAGTTCTTTTCATTTTTGCCTAGATATTTACAAAATGACATTTAAGTTTTACAGGTAATTTAATGCAGAAGTGAGTTGAGATATGGGTAGTGTATTTTTAAACTGGAGCCAGCTGAACCGGTCTGGGAGCCTGAGAGGTGAAGAAGAGGATGGTTCTAAAATAAACCCCTGTAAAATTGCTCAGGAAGATATGCTCTCTGCACGATTCCAGTATCCAGAAATTCCATTCTCTTTCATCATTTACACATTTTAAACACATGTATTTTTGACTCACATCTGAACTATTTACAACTGATGCAATACTCTATGCCTGGTGTCTACATCTGTGGTGACAGCAGATAGTTGCTCGTAGTTGCTTAATACGCTCAGGATGTTAAACGGCTGCCAATCCTTCATTTCCAGGTTGAATTAGTTTCACCCTTTGACAGCAATTCCCTCATTTGCATGTACAAAGGAATTCCTTTGGTCACTTGTGGGTGGGGTTAGTTTGAACAACGACCACAGATTAAACCAACACTAAACACATTTGAGGTTGACTGTTCTGTTCATAGCATATCAGTTAGCCAGATGCATTCAGTTTTGATAAATTCCTCTATTTTTGTCAGCTGCCGGGAGTTGTTTATGATATTTTTAAAATGTGTGGCGTTGTATTTTGAGACCAGATTGTGACGAAATCCCCCAAAAATGGGCAGGCGGTTACGCAAGACCAGTACAGCTTCTCCTTTGCTGCATGCCTTACATCACTTCAAAGACAGTTTCACCTCATTCCTTATTAGGAGGCGAGTTTCTGATAAGCCAGTTTTTCCCCCCTGCCCTTTTTACTGTGTTGACGAGCCACCATTAAGGACTCTGTGAAACATGCTCTGAGTCCTTTTTGGTACTGATTAACCACCACCAAGAGAAGTGAGTTTCAGTTGAAGGACAAGGTACATTTGCTGTCTTATCAGCATAGCCTACTTTTGAGAAATAAGTATATATACTGTATATTCAATAATCCTAACAAACAAACTTACTGTAACTGATGATTTTGTTTTTTCAAATATTCTAGATTTTGTCTTCTAAACAATTCCCTTTAATTGTAAATGTGATCAAATTAATTTTCTTTGTGTTTCTAGATCATGATTGGGGGGAAGTTAGACTACAGTCTGTTAACTAATCATGTCAAGAGAAACAATCTTTAAAAAAAAAGCTGTATGTAGATGTTAGTGTAGGAGTCAAGAAGTGAATATGAAGGGTTCTGCAAAGAGCAGAGGAATTTACAAGCGTTTCCTTGAAACAATGGTTACCTTTGTGCACCCTGGCAGGTACACAGAGCAAACAGGAAAGTTCTGGAAGGGAGCCAGGTCAGAACAAACAGGTTGCACACAGGACACCATACAAATTTAAGGACATTATCACAAAAGAAACTGCCATTTGGTTTTCGTAAAACATTGAATTACTTATTTTATGCTATTCAATCCATAATTTTTTATATCAGTCACATTTGTAAAAAATATCACAAGTAGCTGGACCTTGCAGCCGGTTTTTGTACAATACAATTTATTTATTGTACAACAGTATATAGTTTTGGTTTATTTGGATTATTTGTCTGAATGTGTTTCATCCTAAATAATTAGCTGTGTTGGTAAAAAAAAAATGCGTTCATAAATATTCATATATAAAACTCCAACAAAGTTAAATAAGGAAGTGTTTTTGTTGTTTTGTTTTGTGCCCCCTAGAAGAGCCTCATTATTTGAACAAAATATGGTCTGGATCTTCTAAGTACGATCAAGTTTCATGTGTGCAAATTGACACTAGATCTTGTTTCAGAAATCTGAAAACCTATGTGACACCCTCAAAGCGTGGATGGGTAATTGCAATGCCCACCTTATTATATTTCAATAGATAAATTAACTTTCACACTGTTTTCACAAGTCATGAAGTCATGCAATCAGTTCTGGTTACTTCGTTTTTTCAGTTAACTGGTTTTACAGAATTACCCAGATAGATGACAATCCTCACAGAAATCCTTCACCGTTCTTCCACCTTTAACTTTTGACATTCTCCCTCCCCAGCAGATAAAGTCTAGCTGCAGTTTTCTGGGTTCTCCATCACTGCTGTCTAGGGCTGTAGCGTTTTGTTTCTACTGTTGTTGTGGTGCAGCATGGAGCAGTTCACTGCAGTGTTGTAACTTTAGCAACACTTGCCTGCATAGATAACGACACCACTAACTACCGTGAATAAGCTCAGTGATCTGTGAATATTATCTACAGGAGGATTCAGAGTTAATTAAGTCATTTGTCAACATTCATAATAGACAATAAACCAATAAACTGTCGTCAGGAGAAAAAGTTTTTGGACCATTTACGCAAAACGCTAAGCACGATTTTGCAGTCAAATGTCAGCACTTTTGTTAGAATAAAAAAGTATCTTGTTTTGGAGAAGAGTATAGCGGGAGAGGAGAAGCCCGAGAGAGACTAGTGGGAGAGGGTGGAAAAGGGAGACTGAGAGTCAGAAGAAGAAGATTAAATATACATAATTTAAATCCACGCAACACTAGTTACATGCAGGCAGTGGGTGCAGGTTAATTTAAGCCATTTTAAGCACATTTACAACTGAGAATAGGTAAGTATGAATGAAGTGTTCAAAGTCATTATGTAAGTTGTATCAGAAAAACAATATACATGTACAAAATTGAATTGTGCTGGTGGAAGACAGGAGACCGCAGTTGTAAACAATGTAATGGGGAACAATGCCCATTAGACTGCAGGAAATTCAGACTCAAGCAACATAAGTTCCCTCCAACAATCACAACGTCAGTTTGGATGTCCTGCCAGAATTCAGAGGCAGGATGCAGGCTGAAACCTTTTTTTCTGCTTTACATTGTTTTGCGGTTATTTGTTTTTCATAGAGGTGGAGCTTTTTCTGGGTACTTTTCCCTTATGGTTAGAAATATTGAGATATTGATTTCCATTGGCTCTAATATAACATCAAAAAGAGTAAATATGGTATAATAAGATCATCTATATATTAGCATGATCAGGGTGGGTGTTTTTACATCAGTGTCCAATTGTGGAGTAAGTAAACATTTTTTTTAATGCAAATGTTTCCTAGAAATCACAGTACAGAGAGGAAACAAACAGTCGAAAATATAATTAATGTATGTCCCGAGTGTACTTACACACTGAAAAATTCTGAGACCTCTTGAAGGCCTGTTATCTCACATACCCAGTCAGCCCACATTCCATTCCATTTTCTGACAAAACACCAGCCTGCAGCCATTGTGATAAGTGATATCTGAGTTAAATGGTGAAGCAGCCCTACAAACGAAACATCTTGGTGTATTTGTAAAACAAGTGCATGCTTGACATTTTTATCAGCATGGTCTCGGGTGGGAGTCCTCCAAAGAAACACAAATTAATAATTTAACCGTAATGTTTGTATCTTTGTTTTCTCGGTTAAACAGAAATAAAATGAGGACTCAACTCTACATGAAATAACATTTTGAAAATAGACCAGGAGATGTTAAGTAATAAGAAATAATTCCATTAAAGGAAATGGGGGTTAGGGTCTTTACTCAATTTATTCACATTGGAATGTTAGTCCTACACATGATTAATAATATATTCAATCTTCAGGCTTGACTAATACTTCTTGATTTCACCCAATCTTGATAAACTTGACGTTATCCTTTATTTTGGTTGATATGATTTGATGTGAGAATTTCTAAAAAATCTCTTGGTTAAAAGTTATAAATATACAGACTAGTGTTAGATATGCCAATGGAAAACAAACAGGCATTAAACTGCTGTTTTATTAACTTTGCCTAAATATGTATTATGAAGTGCTTGATAAAATCTATATTAAACTAATAAACATAAATATAAATATATATATAAATTAACAAAGCTTCACCAACTGACATGGTGGGTGCAAATCATTTACTTGAAAATAACATGTTATGTTGACCTGGGCTGGGACAAAATCAAAACTTTGGCAACCCGCTAATCGCACGTAGCCTTTTATTTATTTTTTACGAGTAGAAGAAATAAAATAAAAAGAAAGGAAAAGAAACAGAAAAATAAATAAGGTTATGTAAAGTGTGATTTGGGGTTGCCAAAGTTTTGATTTTGTCCCAGCCCTGATCTCTGTGATAACAGTTATTTTCAAGTAAATGATTTGCAGTAGGAGTATTTATATAATGTATTGAACAGTGTTAAAATATTCTTTCAGATGGTGGTCTCTTATGCTGATTTGCTTTGGCTTTATTTTTATTTAAAAAAAAAATGGTTCTGAATGATGATCAATCTTTTGGTGAATTACTGAATCTTTCATGCCATCCATAAATCCCAGTAGGAGGTGAAGACCTGCCAGCCCAGCCAGTTCTTCTCTGAAATCACATGGTATCATCTGTTTCGTATGACTAACTGGACCCTTAATCAAATGTCTTGTATTTGTTTTTTTTTCTACTCCATAATCCTGATGCCTCAGTGCATAGAGGAGTGAATTGAGTCATGTGTATGTAATCAACCCTCTAGCTTCTGAAAACATTCATTTCCAGATGGGCTTTGATTCTTTCTGCAAAGGGGTCAAGGTGCTTTGATGTTTACAGCATCAGAACCCATGCATCACCGATTCTCCTCAACTGCTCAATGGCTCTCCCAGTGCATGAGGGGAAAGCTTGTTTAAAAAGCTTGTTCTTGCTAGGAGTTGTTTGAGCAATGAATTTGTGGATGAAAGGGGAATAAATCTAATCATGCCACTGTTTCAAATATTATTACGATTAGTATGAAAAAGGTCCTAAACCGTTGCATGTCACAGTGCCCATTTAGTCTCATTAATGGTTTTCATTGTTTTATATTTATTTAGCAAGTTTCTGTTAGTGCATTCACAACAAAATTGTGTAAAAACAATTTTACGGTTCTTGTTCTAAAATAAGTGAGCCAGAGCACTGCAGTTATGAATGAAATACTTTGAATCCCAACCATTCATCCATCTATATGAAACCTAACCCTCCAGGCATTGGGCGCAAGGCAGGCAACACCAGTCCATCACAATCCACGAAACTCACAAGTTTTTGGACAGTGGGCAGAAAAACAGTGGAGGCCCCAACACTAACCACTGAGCCACTGTATAGGGTTGCCAGTAAATTGTCTGTTTACTTACTGTAGACAAATTGTACAGGATATGAATAACTGCAAGACAGAATTATTTTTTTTCACATCACGGGGTCCAGAAGGCATATTTACGGTTAATTTACTATAACTCACATTTGAAGACTCTTGTAGCGGCTGGGAAAACACGACGCTGGATACAGCAATGTTCTTCCGGGTTCAGACCTGGTCCAGCACAATTGGCTGGTTGCATTGGCAGAAAAGGCAGTAACACGGCAATCGATAACATCACACTCCTGACTCACTCAGGAAACTGACCCGACCCCCCTGGCTAGCTAGCAATCTCTTTCATGGTCATCACCATTTGTTGCCCCCTCACGGTGGTGATCGATTCTGCCCAACTAGCTGCTTCGATTCCGGATATGTACAGCCAGTCTCTTCCCTGTCCAAGCTGCAGGCAGAATGCTGTTCGATACTATATTACTGTAATCGTAATATACACCAACCGTCTGTAATGCAAACTACTTTCACATCAATCAATCAAACAGATTGCTTTTTCCAGAGGAGAAGAAAAAAAGAAAAGAAAGTAAAGGATTCACTTACCCCAAAGGCCACAAGACCACTCCTGGAATAGTAAACATAATAGTAGACACATGTAGAATAAAAAGAGAACATACAGAATATATGGAATTAATAATAAATTAATCAGTAAGGACCTGAGTTGATAGCTCAACAGCTTAAGCATTAATGACAGGACTGTTAGTATCAGTACTATTCTTTAGACCCAGAATGCATTTTGATTTAAAATAATGTACTGCAAAATAGTAAAACAGTAGTTTAGTGAAAGAAATTTACAGTGCACTGTAATTTGTTACATTTTGTATACACAATTTCTGTGTTAACCACATTAACCCTTACAATAAATGTGTAATGATGATAAATTTCTTCTGAACAGAATTCTGTATTTTGATTTGAATGTGCACCAATTTTCAGATCTTTTTTTTTTTTTGTAGTTTAGAGAGTAAAAAAAATAAAGCATATTATAGTCTTATCTTAGAGTCAAAGGTTGAATTATAAAATACACACCATCATGTTAATCATTTTTGCTCAGGTAAACCTATGCTACTTTTCTACTTTGCCTGCAATGGTTGGACTTTGTGTCAGAATTTGCATAGGTGAAGTCAGAGTATAT
>JAOVYW010000084.1:8840138-8873173 GCA_025775045.1 Hiodon tergisus | reverse complement strand
TTTGCTTCCCACAGACAGAGTAGCTTGCAGAGTGCAAAAGAGTCGTTTGGCTTGATGGCAAATTGATAGTAAGATATAGTAAGATAAAATCCTCAGTGAGAGCCAAAACACCTCCACGCAAAAGATTTTCTGAATTGCATTTTATTTTTACTGGGCCATATTGGGAAAGGATTATTATGATGCACAACTTGCTTAACCAGATGGAGAATTGCAAATCCTCAAATAGTCAAGGCTTCCTAAGTTATAGGTTACTGTCATGTATTTATTTCTTGACTAAACATTTTAGCAGCAAAAGCCTTGGCTCAACAGACATGATTATGTAATGATCCATTCAGTTAGGGCTACTGAACACTATTTAAAGGCTTTTGGTAAGTGGAAGAATCTATATTAATGTCTAAACAGTATCTATACCAGTGATTTGCCTATTTTATTTTGTCCATTATAGTAATTCAAAACACAATATAGTTCATAATATTTGTTTATCTGCCCATAAATAAATAAAGTAATAATACTCGGCTAATTTATCTAAGTGGCGAAGTTGTGCTCTATTAAATGTTTATTAAAAAGTTTTCTTTCAACAATATTGGAAAATAAATAAATAAATCAAGTAGAGTATATAACATAGAATGGCAATGTACAAACTAAGTCTGCATAGCAGCCCAAGAGTTATATGCAAAACAAAGCCTCTCCAAAAAAAACAAAAAAAACAACAACAAAAAACCCATTTACCAGCATTTTCCTGCTCTGATTTATATAGATTTTTAAAGAGCTTTGTGGCCCTGCTTGGTGAACTCCATCCCTCTAGTTGACCTATCAGCCATGTTTTCTTGCAGTATTCAGCTACCTATTAGTTTAATTTACTGGACTTATAAACATAAAATATAATACAAATTCAATCTATGCATAAATGTATATGTAAAAAAAAAAATACATATTCAATTTTTCAACTGATGTTAAAAAGATTTTGTGCTGTACCATTTCAGGGAAATTAAATACAGGTGCTACAAATAATGATAATAATAAATTATTGGCGATCAATTTTTACTTCCAAGCAGCTGCAGTCCAACTATTCAAAATGGTGTTAAAACTGGTACCACACGCATGTGCCGCAACCAGTCGTGTGGAAAAAAAGCTTTCTTACTACCCGCAGGTATTTCTGCGCATGCGTGGATAAGGCCAGAAAGCTTGGGGAAACTGGCTGGAAAAGACGGGTAGAGAGTGTCGTTATTTATTGTACGGATTTATTTGAGTTAATGCGATAAACTGGCCAGTTTGAACTACACGTAAAAAAAAATTAAGTTATAAAAGTACAAAACAATGACGGAGCCGCAGTCAGCGCTGTTACTCAGGAGACAGCTGGCAGGTAAATTCGAAGACTGAGATAGCTAACATTAGTGATGAAAATGTATTCGAATCTCGAATGGTTTGAGCTTGCAAGCTAGTTCTCATCTATATCTTTAGCCCACTTTCGACAAGCTAATTTGTTTGTGCAACTCTGTGATTATGAGTAAACCCTTTAGCGCGAAGTGTTATTTGTATATAGAAAAGAAACGTTTGACCACTTAGCTAGCGATTCCATTATTTTTAACTCGCAATTTTGTTTCACTGCAGGGTATTTTGACAGGGAATGAGGCCTGTTACATTTTGCTGGCTAGGCTTCAAACTTTAGTTAGCAAGCCAATTTATTTGACATACTAGGCGGTGGTTTCAGTTTTCTTGTTTTTCACCACTTCGCTAGTAGACTTGTGGGTTTTTTAAACGAGTATTTAAAAAATATTTAAATTAATATGTAACTGATCTCATTGAAAATAAACATGTAGGTTTACATTGTAACTGCTACCGGCATCCGTCCCTTTGTTTAATATCTCTTAATCATAATAAATACTTGGGTGAAAAGGGAACTCGGTTAAGGGCTAACCGCGATCCCTCGGACAGTGTGTCGGTGCACAAAATTATTTTTTCTTAAAGTGTGACATCTTCTTAGAAAACTGCGCTGATTAGCGCTCGCTTGATTCTTTGTCCACCAATTCGGTACTACTAATAGGACTCGCTGAGCTCTGAATGACAGCTATGCTATTTGGAGTCGACGTGAAACCACTCGGCCCGGCTCCGTGACGCATGCGTACTTTGATGAGCACTCCATGTGCTATGTATGGTTTTCAAAGCCGTAATTGTACGCCCTGAAATCTGGAACATTGTTTTGATTTTTGCGATTTAAAAATGTGTGTTATGCCACTGTGATTATGATACGAAAATTTGGTTTTTGTTACCAGAATTAATAATTTGCCATAAATTGAGACAAAGATGGCCGCATTAAACTTTTACACAATGAATGTAACTTTTACTCCGATGAACATGTAACATTGTATCATTGCCAATTGGAGAACGGCGTATGTCATGCCCAATCAATTTGAAAGAAGGACAGACTAAAGTATAAATATAATTTTTTTTTGGCAATGGCCTGCAGATTAGTAGTAGGTTAGCCAGGCTAGCCCAGATTCCTTAGCCAGTTCCATGCCAAAATAAAAAAAATTGAAATTAATGAGTCGTTTCTGCAAGATAATGTAATTGTCATAGATTTCGACGAGTATAAAATGGCTGTACAAACTACTTTCACTATATGTAAAAACCAGCATCTCCTAATTGTCGTCCATGGACTCTTGCTACATCCGTTAATTCATGTTCTGAACAACAATGATACTTAGTTATTCGTTGCTAAATTGTGCCATCTGTGAAATGCTATGGAATAGAACTAGCTAACTAATTCCACTTTTCCACTGCAGGGCTGAATTGTGAGTTGTTCGGTTCTTGATTCATTTTCATTTGCCCTTGAACTCCTTGGTTCTAGGCCTCAAACTTGCTGACCAGTTCACATTTGTGTGGGATTGCTATCCCTTTTTGTTAACTTGATCTACATTAAACTATATTAATGGAGAGCAAAATTGAAACTGCTTGATTGTTTTATGTAATATGTACCCCATTGCCAAAAATAAACAGTGCGGGGGAGTTTTATTTTCATCTCTGAAACATTTTTTATATGTATGATATCGCACAAACAAATTCCCTGTTCATCATTCCAAAAGCCGTTTTTTGTGTTTTTCTTTTTTTCTTGTTCAAAATTCTGCATTAGGAAGAGAATCCTGCATAAGAATGGAAATTCAGTGGATTTGTTGAGGGACTATGTGTTTCTGAGGACTACTTAAAAACAAGTGTTAATTTATTAGCCCCCATCATATACCTAACCAACCCCTCCTTTGTTTCCTACCAGTGTTTAGTTCGTATAAATGAGCTCAATGTCTGTATTTTGAATCCTTGCATGCATGAAGTCATCGTTGTGGTAACCAAGCTGTAGCTTACCAAAAAAAAAAAAAACAGGGAGACTAGTTGGCTGATTAGCTTATTGTTTAAAACCAGAATGACAGTATATAATCAGTCGTCTCAAGGCTTTAAAATGCGAAAATTTCAGTCTACAAATGACCCTTGAATATGTATGTAATGTATAATACTTATCAATTAATTTAAACCTGCATTTATAATGGCCTTATGTAGGCAAATGCCTAGCATTTAATGTTCCTTGCAAGTATCATAATGTATGATACTTGGTAGAAGTGATGACTTCTGATGACACCAATGACAGGAATAAGTGGGTTCTTATAGAGTTTGACCCTGAGGAGGTTTTTACGGTTGTGTGGGGAATTGGTCCTGTAGCTTTAATGGTTAAAGGTGTTGCCTTGGGGGTTTTAAAAAAGGGGTTGTCCAACGCTACATTGAGACCGTTTTCTTTTGTTCAGAAACAGGAACTGGTTGCCCTGGTGCTTCCTCTGGAGTATAAATGTAGTGGAGTGGGATTAAAAAATGTAACCAGGTTATTTGATTTACTAACCCTACGAATGCTCAACGTGCTTTGTGAAAGATAATTGGAGGAATGGACACTTAAGTGACGTTGATTTGGGACAACCCATTTTAGAGCTATTCCAAGCTATTGGAGTGTAATATCTGTGGCGACACATCAACCTTGAGACGGTGGCGATATTGCTTTGGTATTGGTGTCATGTGACGCATGAGAAGCAATATGGACATTTATTTTTATTTTTTAATTTAATTTTTATGATGAATGGTCCAAAATCTAAATTTAGTTTTCAGCTCGAACATACTTCATGTTTCTTTTGTTCAATATGCAATATTGTGCACCTATACACATTTATCTTGGACTGTTGACGTGTGTGTGTGTGTGAGAGCTTTGAAGGAGCTTGTCAGAGTTATTCCCTTAGGCATAAATCAGAAGTTCTTGCACCTTGAATGAAAACACTATGTTCTTTTTTGTCTGTGACGCTATCTCCATATTAAACAGCTTGCCAATTGATGAGGGGTTGCATAGCTGTCATACTAATTTGCATGTAGGTAAGTCATGCTTAAGGGAGATTTCCACAATGCATTTGGAAAGACTTTTTATTTTTAAAATCTAAATTGTTGCTTTGGTAAGCAAATATTCCTGTGACTCAACCAACAAAATACTTTAAGGTACGTGGTGTTTAAATTGCACGTTGAATCCTCTGAATAATGAAATGGTGTGGCCTAGGCCCTCATTACTATCTTTTAATCATGTTTTATGGGCCATTTTGAGCAGGACCGTGCTCTCAGTAAGCAGTTTAGTAGCAGTAGCTGGTTTACACTGCTGTCCCTTTTTAACTGTATGAAGAACTGGGGTTCTTTTTTTTCTGAAAAAAACCATTTTTCAGCAGTCAGTCAGAGACTGTTTGGTAGTGGAGTGTACTCCTCCACTGCAGCAAGGTGAACTGAAGGAAAGTGATCCTTGACACACTCCATGCATTTAATGGTTCACATACTGAATAATGGAAGACCTCTGCAACTCAGTATTTTACCTTCTGATTACAATTCCGATTTTGCAGTACAGGCAAGAGCCTGGTAATTGACCGTTTGGTAGTGAGAGCGCTGATACCAGACAAACATTGTCAACGGCATTTGCATTAGAGCGGCCTTGCCTTGGTTTTTTAAGACATCTGTGCGGAGAAAAATGTCGATGTCGGGTAATATTTATGTTGGTATTTGACTGAAAAAAATACTAAAATATTTCAAATTCAAGGTTACCCTGTCTGAACTACTGGGCATTTTCTTTCCTGAAATGTACAGTTAGAAAATTTATTAAAACCCTGTTTGTTAGGGATGCTGCTAATGTTAGTGATCTGGGTTTTTAAATTGTATTTTAAATTTCCCCACTTAACTAACTTAAAGTCTCTCCTGATTAAGGCATCCTTATTGGAGCAGATCTTGTAGCCCATTACATCATGCTTTGCCATTTAAGCATCCTGAAGGTAGTCCCTTTTTCTACCGTCCTTTATGGGATCCATGAGCCTTTTTTATATTCCTCTTCTTTTGTTTAGTGTTCTGGAAAGCCACATTTTCATACTCTGGGATTGTTTAGTTTTACTGTCGGGTGGAGACTGCCTGTCACGTAATTTCATTGCTAATCCTGGCTAAGTGTTTACAGCTGAAGAGGGAAACCTGTGGCAAAGATCCAGCAACCTTCCCTGACTCATGGTTTCTGGGGGATTGGGGATTCCTTCGAACTGACTGTTGGTTTTAAGTCATGTTTTACTCAGATCTGCAAGTATGTCTTTTTTCTTGTCTTGCAGCCTCACAGACTAAACTCTGAATGCTGATCCCAATATTGTGTGTCTTGGTCAGCTGGCAGTAGACCTTTGGTTTATTTTTATATTTTTGTGCTTTTCAGTCATTTGGGGGTTCTCAAAACTACCTACTAACTCGGGGCATATCAGTACCCCCTCTCTGTTGACCTGAAACTGTCAGAAAATTGATCTGACCTATATACACGTTTCTCTCCAATGTCCTTTTCTAGCAGGTCTCTAAAAGATTGTAATAGAAACTGAAAAGATGCCTTAGCAATTAATACGGTACATTAAGATTAAAACCTGAACCTCTCCTCGTGTTTTCACCTTTTCTTCACATGGACATGTACTGAATATTCAGCTGAAATATTGAAGGTTGTTGTACACAGCTCCCATAATTCCTTGATTAACTATGTGATGTTAATCGTCACCGTAGTTTGAATGCATGCTGTGTTTTTAGGCATACTTCTCACATATAGCCTTTCCCACGCTCGACGGTTCATCCACACATTGTAGTGTAACAGGGATTCCCAACTAAATAGTCAACCGCTGTAATACTACATTTCCCGTAGATCTGTCCGCTTAAAAATTTCCCTTTGTACTTGATTTACCACAAACCAAAAGCAGCAAATGGACCGTATCTTTTAAAACCAGGTATCAGTTTTTCCAGGTGGAGTTCTGAATTGCTAACGGCTGGGTGCTCATTCTTGTAGGGCTATCAGTTTAAGTTGAATAGCCAGTTTAGTTTTTGAATTGATACTTGAGTTGTATGTAGACTACCTGGCTTGCTTTGAAGTCTCACAAGATGCAAGCCTAGTTGTTAAGATTGAGATTTGACACAGAGATCTGTTTGGTTTTTTTCTCTTCTTTTCCCCTTTTCCTAGTCTTCACCTTCCATCTGTGTAAAGGTGGTGCAAGTTGTGAATGTTATTTATTTGGCTGAACAGATTTTGCTTGGACTCATAATGGTACTGGATTAAAATCTGATACAACAGTAAACGTTTAAGTCAGCCTTCTCAGAGAACTGATAACTGTGAAGAGTGAATCTCTTCAAATTGAATCTTTGTCAGAGCTGATTCTGAATGGCTGTTTTTATTTTCTTTCAGAACTGAATAAAAATCCAGTAGAAGGTTTTTCTGCAGGCTTGATTGATGACAATGACCTTTACCGATGGGAGGTTTTAATAATTGGCCCCCCGGACACACTATAGTAAGTATATTTTCTTTTCTTATCATTAAAAGCAAAAGTATTCTCTCTTGGATTCAGTGTTAATTCATTTTGTAGCAATTAACTGTAATGCAAATTTATATTTTTTACTATTTTAACAGTGAAGGTGGTGTTTTTAAAGCGCATCTCACGTTCCCTAAAGATTATCCACTCAGGCCCCCGAAAATGAAATTTATTACAGAGATATGGCACCCAAACGGTAAGAACTCTTTATTTTAATGCGAGTAATTCTCAGTGTCCAGTCTGTAGGGAGTGCATTGGAAGCCTAATCTACCCTGTCTTTAATCTAATTTGCAGTTGATAAGAACGGTGACGTATGTATTTCTATATTGCACGAACCTGGAGAAGACAAATATGGTTACGAAAAACCAGAGGAACGCTGGCTCCCGATTCACACGGTGGAAACCATTATGATTAGCGTCATTTCAATGTTGGCAGATCCCAATGGAGACTCCCCTGCAAATGTGGATGCTGCCGTATGTTCCATTTTTACCGTTCGCTTCAATGTGCGGAGTTATGTTAAGGCATGAACATCTGTCAGAATCCGAATGGTATTTCGAAAAATAGATAAATAAAATGTCAGTAGTTCTGCTCGGGTACCGGTTGTGCTAAATAAGTCCAAGTAGCTTAAGTACTTAAGTGTGCAATATTAATTTATGGCACAATAAAAATTATTGTTCTGCAGTACTTTCAAATGTTCAAATTCTTCTTGCAGAAAGAGTGGAGAGAAGATCGAAATGGAGAATTTAAAAGGAAAGTTGCCCGTTGTGTAAGAAAAAGCCAAGAGACTGCCTTTGAGTGATTTATCCAGCAGCTTGTAGCTTCTCTCTTTCAGGGTAAGTGTGTGGACTTTTAACTTTGCCTTTTACAACCCAAGTCTTGTGATTCAGAGGAACAGCTCTAAAGATCATTACTGGTGTGTAGAACTGCAATGCCAATGTAATAAAGAAAGCCTACTGACAGTCTCCATGTCACTGTGTTAACCCTGACCCAAGAAAACACATACTTATCTTTTTGAAGGACTCTTATGCCTGTGCCTGCGTTGATGTCTGTGGTCAGGGCTTCTGTTTTAGCATGCAGAAGAGGCACTTTTTCCACTCTGAATAATGTGGCATTTGTCCACCGATGTGTTGAGCAAGGGAGTTGTGCAACATGCTAATGTTTAAGTATTACTGAAACCATTACGGGGAGTGTTCCATCGTAAAAATGAGCGTAGTATGTTATAAAATGAAAGTTTTAATTCAGTTGTCATGAATATAATAATTCAAGTTTTTGTAATGGGACTCAAACGGTTGTCCCTCTTTAACTAAGATTCCTCTGCTTTATCTACAGGTCTCCAATTGAGAAACATGGCACTGTTTTCCTGCACTCTATCCACCAATTGGCGGACTTTACTCAACAGTGGCAAACGCAGGCAAAAAAATGCGGCAAAAGAACGTAACCGTAGTTACCGCTGCTGACAAAGAAGCCTAGCATGTGCCAACCGAAAAATGATGATTACACATTTTTTGATGTCTGGACTGCTTCAACTTTCAGGAAGAATTGTAAAGACCTGTACATAGCACAAACAAAACCGGATAATATATAAACTGTTCATATCCATTCAGCAACTCGTAGTACCAAATAAATAGCGCTCCTGTAAACTTTAAATCCTGAAAAATTCTTGAAGTCTTATGCCCCCAATACTCCCTCCCCTCCCCTCATTTTGCTTGGCTTTGCTTTAGGTTTGGTATAGGTTGTTTGGGGAAACGAGACTTATAAAAGGAACAGGATAAGACTTTTTTTTATATATTACATCTCATAATTGGCAAGATTCTTTGAACCAAAAGTGAATATTTCAATGGGCCCAGCTCATTAATTACGGCTTGTCTTAGTTTAAAACGTTGAATTTTGAGGGGCAGAAAAACATAACACATGTTAGATATTCCTTTGAAGTAAAATGCTAGTCAAATGTTTTAAATGGGATTAACTTGTCATTTGGATTTTAGCACAAGGTGCTTTTTCTTTTTTATATAAAGACTATCATGGTGGATTATTCCTTGTGAGGTTTTGGTTTCAGGTGCATTTGAAGAAAATGTTTTTTCCCCTCATCTCATCAGATGTGCAGCATTTGCAAGAACTCTGAGTTTTCAATTTTAATTTATTTCTTTCAAAAGTGCCTCCTGGTAAATTGCTTGGTAATTACATTCTGTGTTAAGTTTTCATGGGTAACTAATCAACTTGTTACCCACCCCTCAAGTGTTTTGTGTGTGTGTGTGTGTGTGTGTGTGTTTTAAACCCTTTGTACCAGGCTAATGAGAATTACAATATAATTTGATGTAGCAATAATTTTTTCTTTGTGTATGGTACAACATTTGCCATTGTTCATTTTCAATATTCAGATCAAACTTTGGATGATTTGTATCCCAGCTCTCCTGACGGTTATATTTTGCCTGGCTCCTCTTTGTGGTGTCTTGGTGTGCTTTAACTCTGTGTTCTTGAGAGCAGACTTTGGGTTAGGTTTCAGAGATGCTGAAGTGTGTATGTGGAATGTGAGCATGTGTATGAACACACTTTTTTATTATTTTCCTCCTTTCTTCCCCTCTAATTATCCTTGATTTATTTTATTCGGTCTCTGAAGGACTACTACAGTTTTGTTGCCTATTGTACAAAGATAAAATACTGATGTATATTTTTCATGTAATGGAATTTGTCACCTTCTGTAGTTAGTTCTTTCGAAATATAATTTTTTCCAATAATTTTTTGGTGTTTTGTCATATTTGACAAAAAATCGGATTAAATGTTCAAAATAGCATAATTTTTGTTTGTGTGTGGGGGGTGGGAACTAACTGAACCAAAAATCTGTGAAACTGAAATACAATAATTTGCAACTAAAATTGGTTAAGGCAAGACTCGGTGATCATCCATTGACAATGCTGCTCCTAAAACCTGGGAAGTAATCTTGTGATTGGTAACTCTGTCTTTTTGAAGAAAGGCAGGAAACATTGTAGGGTGGTGTTTATTGGTAAGACTTGTATCCAGGTGGCTGAAATGAAAATTACTTGTGGCGAATGGCAAAGGGTAAAGTTTTTCTACAAGTCGATAAAGTCGACCACCGAATTACCTCCTCCGCCCTGGGTCTTGGTAAATTTGTGTTTAAAAAATAATTGTATGTACCAGTTTGTTAAACAATATCTGATTATTGGCTGATTCATTATGCTTTATTTTTCATTATTTTTGTTTGTTTTTTATTTATTTGTTCTTTTTTCATCCGGACTTGTGAGCAAGGTGTTTTTATTATTATTTTGGTATGTAGCCTATACCAACTAAGGCAGTTCTCGAAGTGTGGTCTTATAAAGGAGTCCAGGTGAGCCGCCAGCTAAAACGGGTTTATAAACAAATATTTTTTCATTATTTAAAAAAAGTAGTGTAAATATCTTACTATAAATATAACAAGCCTGTAAGAAGTCAACAGGCAGTTTTAAATAGCCTTTGTTCAATTGGGGGAGCCAGGTGGTCTGTCACCAGAAAAAAATATTTTTGAACATCTTATCGACATCAGTACTTGAGACTACCTCAGCTTTTTGCAATCAAAGAATGTAATGTACATTTGTAAATATTATCACTTTGAGTGATACCAATTACCAATACCATGTCTCACAATGGAACCGGGAAGTATTAATCAGATTTTGTGCTCGCATACTATTGGGCTTTGTGGTTCTAAACCCGTATTATCGTAATTAAAAGTATGGATGCTATAACATTATTGAAACCAATGAAGCAATGTGGTGGAATGATTCACGTTTTCCATAGTAGCATACTCTGACTAATGTATTAAATTAAGTAATATTTGGTATGGTCAGATATCGCCGCATACTTTTATTGAAACTTGTTTCCTACTTGAAAGATATGTTAAGCCCTGAGACCAGTACGGTAAAATAGATCGAAATCTACGACCGTTGCTTCTCTTTGTCCAGACACCCTGCTAATCCGCTCCTCCTACTACATCACTCCGCGTGCTGAAACTTTCTTGCCCGTTCCGTCCTCTCGCGATAGAAGGCGAGGAGCCCTGGATCCAAGATGGCTGAAGGTATGGGGCTGATTTCCTTGTATATTCCCTCTATGCTATCTATTTACTGCATGTTTTACAGAGTATTTTGATGAGTGCGAAATATAGTTGACTGAAATAATGTCGTGCTACGTTTCAAACAAGCAACGCTAGCTTTGCATTAGCATTGTTTACACCTAGCAGCTTCAAAGCATAGATCCTTGACAAAAATAATCAGTCAGGTGGCGGGTTGGGTGTTGTTGCGTGTGAGTGGCACGGGATTCGCCTGTGCATTCGTCTATTGTTAAAGAAGTTGGAATGATTACCGATGTTTGAGTTACTGTAATAAACGTGACTTCGCCTGAAGTTTAAATTGTCGCGTTCTTTTCAAAATGTAGCTTGCTAAGTAGTAACAGGTTTTATTTCGCATCTGAATCACTCCATCGTCTACAGCAAGCTTACCCACTCCCTTTTACACACAACAGCTAACTAAGCGAGTAACTTAGTATTTTAAGTGAAGCTAGCATAACAGTCTGAACTTTGGTAAAATTACTGAACCTTATTTTTCATTTTCTTACTAGTTTTGGTTAATATTTAGCAGTATAAAATAATGCTTAATTTTCCGCTATCAGTCTTTGGAGGTTTGCTATTCCGGTGAGAACTCAATTCTGTCAGGCTTCTGAACTGTCATTTAAAGATAGAAATGATACATTGTTTTGAGAAAATGACCGGCCACCCACCGGGCCCAAAAACAATTCACTTTGGAAAAATGTCCGAAAACGTGGACAAAATACTAGGTCATATAAATGTATGTATCTCCAAACTACCGAGATAAGATTGACGTGAAGGAAACGAAAATGGAACTAATTGTTAGGTCAGTTTTTGTGGGCGCTTTGGCCTAAATTCACGTGATATATTTAAGGAAATGTATTGTTACAAATGACGGTACGTTATGCTGATAACATTAAGATATTGTTCTACGTGAATACACAACAAATTGACAATTTTGAAGTATAAAGCGAATTATTGGTTTGAGACCAACTTGCTCTATTCCTTTAATTTCTGTGTAGTTAAATGGGCTGCAGTCATTAGTGGGGGATATATAAATGACAATGTGCAGAAGGTTGAGTCAGCACTTTCTTGGAATTAAGTATCTATCCTTTCTAACCCATCTACGCCCTTTTTTGCTTTAATTTTTTGCAGACTGGACTTGACTGCTATACCCATTACTCCTATACCTTGCCAATTTCATCAACATGTGTCACCTTTTAGGTCTATTTGTCCAAACTATTGATAAATAGCACATTGTGTTAGAGATATTTCAATACTTTTAGAGAAAGTCAATAAACATTTTTTGAATGTTGTCAATTGCTGAATTCTGTCTGTTAATATTGATCACAACACAGTTCTATTAATAGGCTTAATAGGCTTTTTAATTCTGTTGATGGCAATAGGCTTGTCACATGCCCATCACCATGACTACATGTAACTTTCTACAGCTTTTATATTTCCTTTTATACAGGTGATATTATTTAATTTGCTTTTTCCTGATCGTTTGGATGTGGACATATGTGCCTACTATGTTAGGAACACATATCTGTTAGTTTTCAGATAAACCAGAGTCTGTTGTCCATTTCAGGAAGAAGGGTTTCCTTTAAGTTTATACCACAGTGAACATTCCATTCATTGTTAAACCTATATGAAATGTGGCACACAGAAGCAGTTCAGACAATATTAATCAATCTCTGTTGGCTGCTGCCTGATGTGCAGTATTGTTGCCGAATGCCTTTTTAATAGTCTGCTGTTTGGGTCTGTGTACATTGAGTAGTTTCTGTATTTGAATACCTTTGGTCAAAGAAGAGGTGTCCTTCCAGAACTAAGGAGGTTACCATTGAATATTTGTTGTGTTTGAAATATGTCCCTGAAAAAGTTTTTCCCTTTTCCTAACTAATGAACGGTCAGTTTCACATCTTCAAATAGCCTCCAATTCATTAGTTCTTGTGCTGTTTCTTTGATACTGTCTCTTCAAGATGAAAAATGAGCATCACTTTATCTTCATCCCCCAATAATTCGTAAGGGTGATGAAAGGGGGATTTTGGATGGCTGGTTTATTCAGTGCAGAATATCTTGCCATCTCAGCATTTGCATTTACTGCCGAGGTAGTGGTGTGGAAGAGAGCGGTGGGAATGTGATTTTCCCCAGTTCTGCAGCTCGGGATAGAGGAGGAACAGCAGGGACTGGGCCTCGCCGAGTAGACGGGGAAAATATGGTTTCAGTGGTTTGGAGAAATTGAAACGACAGACAAGCTCAAGAAAGTGAAACCTACAGCCATGCACATAGTTCCTTACTGGCTTTCCTCATAGTTTGTTATTGAAACTTTTTGTCTCCATATTTACTTGAAATCTTTCTAGAGACCATAAAAATATGGTGGCTAGCTGTTAAGTTTAACAGTAAATCCTGAAGCGTTTGACAGTCGCAAAACAGTCTTCTAGGTCCGTCAAAGATCTGTTGGACCACTGAAATCCGTTATCATGGACTTTCTACTGTTTTATGGAAAAAGTATTGATACTAAATTACAAAGTACATGTACTCATTGGACCAAGCCCTAACTAAACTTTGAAGGAAAAGTTACATCAACAGATGGCTATATGACATGACAATCAAATTGAGCATGTGTGAAATTCCCTCTTGATGGTATTGCCAGCCTCTAGACACCAGAGAAGTCGATTTAAAAAATAAAATTCTGTGCCTAGATTTTATGTAGCACCTCCCCAACTTTTGATTATGCCATTGAATTAATACAGCATTAAAACATGGCAGAGACTGAGTTGTTAAATTGCTGTAAGAAAGGGAAATAACTGTTGATTAAATATTTGCATGTCATTATGCTTCGCGTAGCACTCTGCTGAATCCAACATAGTATTGCGAAGGGAGGGCACGCAATGCTTGTCTACATGGAAGAGTCACCCGTTCTGATCCATACATAAGAGCCCTCAGGAATAAGACGGATGGGAACAAAGAATTGCTGGAACTAATTCTGTATTGTGCATGTCAAACTTTTAAAGGCTGTGTATTCAAAGCTTTATTTAAATGAACATTTAAATACAAAGTGGTGTCATGACAACAGCAATCCACCTGTTGTTTCTCTCAGAGGTAGACCCTCCCAATCCCTGAGATTATGGTTATCGGTGCGTCCTTTCGCAGAGACAAGAGTTTCTAAATGGGCAATAGTGATCCGCCCAATTATAAAAGATCGGTTTGAGTTCAAAAAGGGTTGTGACCATCTGGTGAGAGGCCTCTGCTGTTTTACTTTCTACCCTGGACCACATGCGTCTCTAGGTTGCTTATGCAAGCTTGGATGGTGTGTCTCTGTAGCAGCTGTGATGTGTACCTTTCTCATGGCAGAGGAGGTGGCCAAGCTGCAGAAGCATCTTACCCTTCTGCGGCAGGAGTATGTGAAGATGCAGCAGAAGCTGGCGGAGACCGAGAAGCGGTGTGCCATGCTGGCCGCCCAGGCCAACCAGGAGAGCGGCAGCGACTCCTTCATCTGCCGTTTGCTGGCCATTGTGGGAGAGCTCTACCAACAGGACCAGTACAGGTGAGAGTTCCCTGTTGCCCCAGCAACACGATTAATCTTCATGCTGCCTGAATTCCAGGGTCCTGGTGCCCTAGTTTTTCTGACACATTGAAGCTACATGCGTAGGATGGAAGGTTTTGTGTTCACATCTGCCAATTCACATTTACGTGGGTCACGTATAACTGTGTGTAGTAGATTATCAGTTTGTAATACATCAGTTTCTGATTCCGGGTCATATTATTGTTTTTCAAGCCACTATCAGATTGTACCGTCTTTTGTGCAATAACAACTCACTGTCTCTCCATGCCAATGTCAGGAGATGGGGGGGATTGTTGTCACTACTGGTCTGCCTAAGGAAAATGTATATATAAAAAGGATCACTATTTTGGGGGTCTCACCCATTTAGACTTCTTACTGTGCAGATACCTTACAATTTGTTTTTACTGTGTTTGTAGTGATCTGAAAGTGAAGGTGGGAGAGAAAAGATATAATGGTCATAAGTTTGTATTGGCGGCCCGCAGTGATATTTGGAGCCTGGCCAACTTGGCCCCTGTAACAGAACTGGATTTATCTGGTAGGTTTGTTTTTTCTTCATGTTGCGTTGTATCAAGTCGTCCGGTTAATAAAAGCTCTCACTTTTTATACCTCTCTTGTGTAAAATTAATACATCTTAGTAAGCTGTCCTTATTCTGATGAGTGTTGAAAATACAACTCAGTAATTGAAGAAACTGCAGTCAAATTGTCATAAAAGCAACTAAATTCATTAATTAATGGGGAGCTTCGATAGGGACTGGACTTTTCACTTCCCACGCCCTCATCTTGCCACCCCTTCTGTGTGGTGCAGACACCAAGCCCGAGGTTGCCATGGCAATGCTCCGCTGGGCGTACACGGACGAGATGGAACTGAGGGAGGACGACGCCTTCCTGATCGACCTCATGAAGCTGGCCAATCGCTTCCAGCTGCGGCACCTACGGGAAAGGTAGCCCCGGGTCCCGGGTCACGGTCAGGGGGCGCAGGGGGCCTGCGCTGTGAACGGCAGTGCTTGAGGTTGTGCACCTTCCCTGGCCAGGTGTGAGAAAGGGGTGATGTCGTCGGTGAACGTGAGGAACTGCATACGGTTCTACCAGACTGCCGAGGAGCTCGACGCTAGCACCCTGATGAATTACTGTGGAGAAATAATTGCCAGCCACTGGGTAAGAAATCACCCAGCCACTATCAACAATAATTGAATGTCCATTCTTAAAACTTTTTTTTCCCCTTCCCTTCTTAATTTACAATAGGAATTGTACATTAAACCTTTAATGGTAAAGATTAAAATACTTAGTGTTAAAGGAGTACTTTTCTAGTGCACCATTTGTTAGTTTGTCATTTTTTTAAACGCAGCAGCGTCATCTGCATTATCTTTACAGTATTTATTTGTATTAACAGCAGTGATGAAGTGACCCTGAAAATAGCCACCTTTTTCATACAAATTTAAATATTTATCAATATTTACACCTCATAATTTGAAGAAAAATTCACCAAGACACCATTATTTGAATTTCAAAGAAGGGTATGTGCTACCTTTCAGTAGCCATTTTTCCTCAGTTGAAATCGAAACAATTGCACTAGAGTTGTAATGTAGAATTTGATGTTAAAATTGATATTATAGGTACTCTGTTACAAACGTTGTCTCTGGAAAAACAGCTGGCATCTTGCAATTCTAAAATTCTGATTAACATAACCACCGTAGACGAGGTGTTGCTTGGGGGATCAATGCCAGAAAAAATTGTTTTCATCCAGTAACAGTAAGGCCGTGCTGCATTCAGGCCAAGTCTCTTCTTTTGGATTGACTGTGATATCTTACTGATATTTATTTAGAGGATTAAGTAATCCCCTTTCCAACCACTAACTGTCTTAAAGAACCATTTGTAGTATTGGCAAAACTTAGTTTTATCCTCAATTTCCTGACAAAGCAGTATCTTTGTTGGATGAACAAATTGGTATTTTACAAGGGCTTTACTTGCTAAATATAGTTTCGTAATTATTAATTCCCCTGTTTATCAAACTCAGTAGACCTATATACCTGTTATGCTAAATATTTTCTTAAATAATTTCTGACTTCTGATTTATTTCACAGCGGTTCAGAAACTACTTTCATTAACAAAAGTTTTTTTAAAAAACATTTATTAGAATTGCAGGACCTGCAGCCATTTCTAGGGCCGTTGTATCTAATGACAAACATAATTTTTCATTTAAAAATGGGGATGGATTGGACCATAGCGGTTTGAGCTACATTCATTTTTTTCTCCATTTTATTTTATTTAAAAATGGAAAACCACGCATTCCGAATCCTACACCATTTTTCTGTCCCTTCTTGTGAAAAGGATTTTATATTTTATGACCTCATCTCCATTTTATTTTCACTGCTGTTCATAAATCTGGGACCCACAGCTGAGCAAATATAATGACTTGCCTCATGATGAATTGCCTCATCGGATTTTTAATAATGAAAGAAGTTTTGCTGGATTTGTCATTCCTTCGCATTAACCGTTACCATTAGTAGCATACATTTTTTGACTGCATTCAAATGCTTTGACTGACAAGTTGGTAGTTAAATTTATGGTTTCTCTGTTGAAAAGCTAAACTCCATCCATCTGGACTTGGCTTGTTCATCCATAGTTAAAAATTTCAGCACTCATTATTTATTGTTCAGTATGTGATGGAGCTGAAGGATGCCAATGGCATTCAGCCACATGTTGGTTTGCATGGGGACTAGTGTGGTTAGCCATGCTGTTTAGGCCTGCTAAGGGTTTCTTTTTTTGATATGTACACGGCTTTCAGGACGATCTGAGGAAAGAGGACTTCAGCACCATGAGTGCACAGTTGCTTTACAAGATGATCAAGTCAAAGACGGAGTTCCCTCTGCACAAAGCCATCAAAGTGGAGCGTGAGGACGTGGTCTTCCTGTATCTCATAGAGATGGATTCACAGGTACTGTGCCTTAGCTTGAAGAAAGCAGTCAGTCAAAATACAGTTTCATATGTAATGGAGTGCAATAAAAACATAGCTGTATTCAGAACAGTTTTATTGCATTTCATAAGCTCCTGAACTCTAGTTTCATAACTCCTGAAATCATAGTCCCTCCTTTTCTGATATCTGCTATGAGTAACAGTTTCGAGCTGGACTGGTTGCAGTAGTATTGGTTTTCTAGTCCATGTACACACATTCCCTTGAACAAATTTGTCATTTATTTGTGCTAAATACTGCTGGGTGTCACTGATTAATCAGACAGACGCCCTTCCAGATCACAGAAAATTCTAACAAATTGAAGGACATCTTGTTAAAGGAAGAGGAAGCTTTATAAGGAAACTTAAGTTATGCAGCAAAATCTGCTTTCTATGCCACTGAACATGTGGAATTATAGATTTTTAAAGTAATTTCATGTTTAAATTCTTGCTTTCCATATTGTGTCCATGGCTGTGGTGTATTTTTGGCCTGAGGAGGTAATGTTCTCAGTTATGAACTGCTTGAGTTGTGTAATGAGAGATGAAACGGGAAGCAGGCCTGTGTTTTGCAGCCAGATGATTCCTTGGCTGTTAAAGCACAATTATGAGGCTGCGGGTGTAACGATTGCCATAAATTCAAATTGGCAGCTGTTGATCAGTCGTCAGCTAAATGAGGTGGGCTTTCAGATGCCATTAAAGAGGTGCAAAATCCATTTTCGCACAAGCTGTAAAGGCATTATGACTCAAGTCATTGCAGCTGTTAAGAACAGCACAGTCTTTTGTCCCCAATCCCTTAATGATCTATAACAAAGAGGCCTGTTTTATGCCTGGACCCGCGGGTGTGTCCTCCTTCCACCCACACTCAGCTGCCCGGGAAGCTGAACGAGCTGGACAACAACGGGGACCTGGCTCTGGACCTGGCCCTGTCGCGGAAGCTAGAGAGCATCGCCACCACTTTGGTCAACAACAAGGCCGACGTGGACATGGTGGACCAAAGCGGTTGGAGCCTCCTGCACAAAGCCATCCAAAGAGGTGGGCCACAGATCACGATGAGTTCTGGCGACTCCGACATTGTTGTGTATCGCGCCTCAACGGGAATCCTTGAGTAGGAGCACCGTTTGGATGGTTTCGGACAAATGTGCTCAGTGAATAAAATTCACATTAAACCGAATGAAAGTTAAGTAGATTAGGTATTCTTCATTTGTATACATCCCTCGATCGTATTCAATCGAAGCAGAACGAGAACTTTGTTCGCAGGAGGTGTGTATTTGCCCAGTGTAGCATTTCAGCTTCAGAAACCAAAAGGTTTTCTCCTCTCCCTTACTAACTGCAGGCGATGAGTTTGCCTCCACGTTCCTGATCCGGCATTCTGCCCAGGTAAGCGCAGCCACAAAGGGCGCGGTCGAGACGCCCCTACACCTGGTTTGCTCCTTCAGTCCAAAGAAACACACTGGGGAGGTGATGGCTGGGATGACCCGCATCGCAGAGGCCCTGCTCAAGACTGGGGCCAACCCCAACATGCAGAACGGCAAAGGCAGGCAAGTAGTGGACACTGAAACTACAGGCTCTCCTTTTTATTAAAGGTATATTTACAGCTTACGCAGTCATCTCAGGTGTGCCAACTCCGCTACTTTGTTTCTTTAAAGTAATTATTTGGAAGGGAAATTCAATTATTTGGAAAGCAACCCAAGGAGATCCAGGATTGACCACCGTCATTTTCCCATTGAGGTTCTTTTCTTATTCTTGTTCAGAATTGCTTTTCAAACCAACAATAGCTAATAACTGGCAATCGCTTAAGTCTACCATTCAAAATCAACAAGGTGTTGCTCTGGGTGGATATTCTTTAGATGAATGAATATGGAGTTTCGGAAGCCTGTTAAATAAAAACATTTAGTTAGGCAAATGGTTCATCGTAACGAATGCGGGTACTTTGCTACGCTCATGAAAACATTCCGCGACATCGGTGTGTTCCGTAACATTTTATTTGGTTTTACTAATTTTCTCTTTGGAAGTGTTTAAGTGTTTTATATGCATAGAAAGATCAAATATATGACCAACTGATGCTAAATAAGAACCGTACGTACGTGAACTCGGCGTTGAGGATGATTGGTAACAAACTGACCCTGTCAGAGTGCCACATGGGCAAAGTGAAGTCGGGTCTGGAAGTTTCTGCTTGAGGTGTCATGTCGGCGTTCAAAGTTTCGGGTTTTGGAGCATTTTGGATTTTCGTATATGGGATGCTCAACCTGTACTGAAATGGGTTTTCTTGCAGAACTCCTTTGCATGAAGCTGTGGTCTCTGGAAATGAACCTGTCTTCAACCAGCTGCTGCAGTGCAAACAGTGAGTGGTGCTGTGAGCAATTGTGCTACATACCTACAACCTTTCTTGGGAAAAGTGGTGTGCAAAGACTGAATGTCTTATTTAAAACGTTTCATATCCAAGTCCGTCATTTCTTTCTTTATGGTTTTTCAATGAAGAATTTCTTTATGGATCTCGTTAATGCACGGTTGTGTGTGTTTGTGTCTAATTGCCTCATTTAGATATTTCGATTTTTTTTTTTCCCTTGCAACTTTAAATGTGGCCTGACAAAATGGCATAAAATAGATATTTGTAACCTAAAGTCAAAGGTTATGTCACTCACACATAATATTTTGATGTACAGATTGGATCTGGAGCTGAAGGACCATGAGGGAAGCACTGCTCTGTGGTTGGCCCTACAGTACATCACCGTGTCATCCGACCAATCGGTGAATCCCTTTGAGGATGACGCCCCTGTGGTTAACGGCACCTCCTTTGACGAGAACAGCTTTGCGGCCCAACTGATGCAGCGCGGCAGCAACCCAGACGCATATGACGTCGCTACTGGTGCAGTTCAACTTTTGTACCTTTCATTCGTTTGTCCCTTCCAGCCGCACAGCTTTCTGTTTGAACCTTTTTAATATTGACTGTTGTGAAGTACAGCTTTGGTGGTGGTTGCAGGTTTAATGTAACAAAATCTAAAGGAATCAAAACCTATACTTCCTGTTAGGGTCATGATGTGGTGACTTTGTTTGAGAGCCCCATTAATTCTGCTTCCACTCTTTAGTTTACTTGAAGGCATTATCTGGATGCTCATTAAATCATAATATTGACGCCTGTATTACTGTAATCTTCCTTTTTTGATAAATTACGAACTTGCAAATGAACCCCCCCCACCCATTTTTATATTCTACCCAGGAAACTGTCTCCTTCAGAGAGCAGCGGGAGCAGGAAATGAGGCCGCCGCCCTCTTCCTGGCCACTCACGGAGCAAAGGTCAACCACACCAACAAATGGGTACGTGTCCCCAACCTCGGCTTTCGGGTGCCCTGCATGTGCACGAGCGCAGCTAAAACCACGAGGTCGCTGCACATTCCGTCTCCTGCAGGGCGAGACCCCGCTCCACACGGCCTGTCGCCACGGCCTGGCCAACCTGACTGCCGAGCTGCTCCAGCAGGGGGCCAACCCCAACCTGCAGACCTCCAGCGCGTCGCCCGATCAGGAGCGGGCACAGCCCGTGTCCCTGCAGAGTCCCCTTCACATGGCCATTGTGTACAACCACCCTGACGTGGTGTCGGTGATCCTGGAGCAGAAAGGTAGCACTTTGGCTAAATGCACTTTATTAACCTGTTGGAAAGTGTCCCAGTGTCACACATGGCACGTCTGTATTTGTCTTTTTAACTTAAGTTTGTTGTTTTTTCAGCCAATGCACTACATGCCACTAATAACCTGCAGATCATCCCAGACTTCTGCCTGAAAGATTCCATGGACCAGACTGTCTTAGGCCTTGCTCTGTGGACAGGTCAGTCTTGGGAAATTGCGACACATGACCTACTGCCCAGTGATACTCTAAACCATCATTGATCTTAGTAACAGGACTGTTAGAATACACATCTGTAGATTATGCTTTGTTTCATTCAGTTTTGACATGGAAGTCTATAACAAATGGATTCTTACAATATCATTGGATTACCTTTTAAGATGGGCGTGGAGTTCTTGGAGTAAAGTCAGTTTTGTACTTGCTGTAAGACCGATAATTATCTTTATGATTGTATATACACTTTTTCAATGTTATTTTAATGTATTTTTTAAGGGATGCACACAATAGCAGCTCAGCTTTTAGGCTCGGGAGCCGCCATCAATGACACCATGTCCAATGGACAGACACTGCTCCACATGGCCATTCAAAGGCAGGACAGCAAGAGTGCCCTCTTCCTGCTGGAACACCAGGCAGACATAAATGTCAGGTATGCTGGAGAGTCGGGATAATATAATGGGTAGAGATGGACATTGCTTGTACATAAAGTATACAATATTATTTTACTGTAAAATAATCGTTTTAGTGCCTGTGGACACTTTCTCAGTATCAAAACGATAGCTTTACTCAAAGCTTTAATATCTGATGGAGTCTGGTTCTTGGAGCTTATGGCTATGATTGGTGCTTTTATTGTTAGAACCCAGGAAGGTGAGGCGGCACTGCAGCTAGCGATCAGAAACCAGCTCCCCCTAGTGGTGGATGCAATCTGCACACGTGGTGCTGACATGTCAGTGATTGACGAGAAGGGCAACCCTCCTCTTTGGCTGGCCTTGGAAAACGGTCTAGAAGACATTGCTTCCACTCTGGTGAGCGAAAGTCTCTGTCTGCATACCATGGCAATCGGGTTCAGTCATCTTGGAGGAGTACAAAACAGCTCATTGTTAATCAATCTAAAATGTTTTTCCTCACTTTTGTTTCAGCTTCTATTTAGTCATAGTTGTTACCTGGCTTGTTATACAGTAACTTGACAAAGGCCGGTGTATAGAAAAACATAGACCTAGCCAAAAGACTGCGTGGCCCCCATCGAAATACTCTGTTGCATTTCACTTGATTTCACCTGAACACTGTCCAGTAGTTAGCATGTCGACGTAGACTTGTTTTGTAATCCTCAGTCTGGCCTGAGTAGAAGCAGATTTAAGATATAATGAAAGATGTAAAGGGCACAGTACCTGAGGGTAGACCCACAAGGGGAGCTGTCTGCTTACAGCTGGAATAAGGTTAACCCCGTTGATTTATGTGTTCCCTGCTGGTGGGCAGGTGAGGCATGGGTGTGACGCCACCTGCTGGAGTCCTGGGCCGGGAGGCTGCCAGCAGACACTGCTTCACCGGGCCGTGGACGAGAACAACGAGAGAATGGCCTGCTTCCTCATCCGCAGGTCGCCCACGCCTTTCAGGCACACTGCTGTCGCACCATGGCTTCGGACGGTGTTAAGATCCGAGCTCCAGAGTTCGGATGGTTGTCGTCATTTGTACCTAGAAATGTCTTGTTTAGCTCAGTGAAGTGGATCAAATTTGGACCAGGCCTTATCACGCAGAGAGAACATTTTCACTGGGATGTGTTTTAAATGTGCATTGAAACACAATGGGCTGGGACTGTTAGCTTGGTCCAGACCTGAATTAAGTGTTTCGATTATCTGTCCTGGGTAACAGACTAGCTAAGCCAGGTGAGCAAGTTCTGTTTACTTTATCTTGCCAACTGGAGGAATAATCTGAGAGCTAAAGCCTTTTAAGCAACAACACCCAGTGTACTTATGCAACAAGGCTAATTGTTATTGGCAGAGCTTCTGCTTGACACCACAGTGCTTGTTAGGGGTTTTTAGAGTGTTTTTGTCTGTCTCCAGTGGGTGTGATGTGAACAGCCCGCGGCGGCCGGGGCCTAACGGGGAGGGGGATGAGGAAGCCAGGGATGGACAAACGCCACTGCACCTGGCTGGGAGCTGGGGTCTGGAGGAAGTGGTGCAGTGCCTTCTGGAGTTTGGGGCCAATGTTAACGCACAGGTTAGCCCACTGTGCTATGCATTGGAAGCTTGTTGGACCACCAGAATTTAACAGCACACGGGTAGGGGTGTGAAATTTCGGCTTCATACGTGGGCGATGATACACGGATGAAGTCTTTGGCACACCCTTAATATACTGTACTGTATAATTAAAACTAACCAAGTCAAAGGTCTACTAAATATATTGCATTACGTTAAAAATGACTTCAGAAACATTAAATGACATAAACCCGTAATAAATATATTACAGATTTTTAACAGATTTTATGCTTTCAGTTACTCAACAAATATGAGATCTTAATAGTCTCATGACTTGACGTTAATCTTTAATGGGTAAGAATTGTTCCCCTTGCTAGATTATTCGGCACTTGCAGTAGATATGAATGTTTAGTGTGATCTGATTTAAATCACAAAAATTATTCTCTCACTTGCCGATTTCTAAATTGGCTGAAGCCCCTACGGGAGTTTGATATCGTATAAACACTTTTACTTGAGAAGTTGGTATTTGATATTTATGACTGGTGTGCACTTGGACGCTTTTTCTGGTTAAATGCGTCTCCCCCTTCTGACAAGCCTGAATGGTTCCCAGTTTTAATATGAGTCGGCACAGTTATAATCGATTGGTTTTGTTTTTAAGCTAAGAGGAGTATCATTGATTTGGTCCGTCTAGGAAGCCCTTGGAAGTCAGCCAATGTTTTTCGTAGGCTATTTAGATGCTCTTCTCATTGGCTTATGCGTTAATTTAAGAAGTAATGATTTAAAACTGGTCGATTTAAATAGTCATTGGCCTTCTTTCAGTGGTGGCTCATTCTAAGTCATTATGAATTGGTCCCATCCGTTCAGCAGTATGAAAGAACGACAGATCGGTGGACGCCTGCATACCTTTTTCCCAGCAAAAGTTAGTTGTGCTGTTCAACCGCAGTACCTTTGAGGAAATGGAAGTACGGTGACACAGGTGCCGTTTTTGTTTTTTGTTTTTTTTGCTTGGCTGCAGGATGCCGAGGGAAGGGCTCCTGTCCACGTGGCGATCAGCAACCAGCACAGCGTCATCATTCTGCTGCTCATCTCGCACCCAGACATCCGGCTGAACTTGCGAGACCGGCAGGGCATGACGCCCTTTGCCTGTGCCATGACCCACAAGAACAACAAGGCAGCGGAGGCCATCCTGAAGAGGGAGCCAGGCGCAGCAGAGCAGGTTAGGGGTTTTGGGGAGGGGTTATTGCTATGGGCGGTAAGTTGTTCCTCAAACGGATTTTCTCTGGTGAAATCTAACGTGGGCTAGCTTTCGAGTTATGTGTGTGTTCGCGGTAAGACTTCCTTACCCTGCCGTTTGGAGTATGGGGGCGTAACGGCGGCGGACTGGCCGTTGGGTGCGCCGGGACATTTCCCGGTGGCCCGGGGGGGTCGTTGTGCACAAAATTAGCGGTCTGGTGGTTTGCGTGAACAGGGTTGCCTGGGATGGAGTCAAATTCCCGGCCTGAATTATTGTTTCAGTCCCCTCCGTGGTCATAATATATGTTAATGTTTAACTTTTTTAACCAGCTGGTTTTAGTTGTTGAGCACACCACCAGAAACTAGACCCGTAATGTCAGTTAACTTTCCAGCTAAACAAATAGCTGCTAAAGTTAAACAATAACTTATCTGGAGAACTTAGAGCTGTCGTTACTGTCTTTATCGTTAGTAAACAATAAGTTTAGTATAGGTTGTGTACTCGTACTGCGTTGTTTGAAAGACAAATTTGCATCTGTTGTTCCAATTGAAACGAGTGTCCTATACCCCATTCGGATTAGACTATTAAATAAGTCTATATATTGATACTTTCTCCCTTTTCTTTCCAGTTTTTATATATATATATTTTTTTTTTACATTCACAATTATATTTTATTTATTTAATAAAATAAACACTTAATACAAATTTATGATTTATTAAAATCTATGACAAGTTAGTCATTTCCGTTTTTGGGTAGGACTACAGATCTGGGCATGTTTAAGGAAAAAAAGGGAATGTAATTCAAACGAGGGTCTGAAGCCAGTGTGTGTAATCTTAGTCCAAAGTCCAAATCCAATCCATACCACTACTTGTATACAAACAATCCACTGTTACAATCAAACCAAAGACTGCTTTCACCAACGGCCTCCACTGTTTTCCTGGGGTATTTCACCCTGAGCCTTACGCCTCCTGCAATTAAGGCTGATTGTCAGCAGGCTTCCAGCACCCTCTCATTTAAGGTGAGATCAGTTGATTCAGAAGTCTCTGATGTCCCGGCCTTCCACAGCCAAGCCCCTGGCCACGCCCTGCCTGCCATACATACCAGTTCAATGAGATCATTTATCAATTCCTATTTGCTTACTTCTGTTCTTTGTGTACTTCTGTTCTTCTCTTCTAGGTGGACAACAAAGGACGGAACTTTCTCCACATAGCGGTGCAAAATTCAGACATTGAGAGTGTCCTTTTCCTCATTAGCGTCCAGGCCAATGTGAACTCACGGGTTCAGGACGCTGCCAAACTCACGCCCCTCCACCTCGCCGTGCAGGCTGGCTCGGAGATCATAGTTCGCAACCTGGTAAAGGCACCTGCTTCCTTTTGGCAGAGCACCAATAAGCTGCTGCTACACCTCAGATCACAGTCTGTATGCCTTGGGCAGTAATCAGTGGTGCTGTTTCCTCCTACTGTTTTACACACAGAAAGCAAACATTTTAACCAAGATGAACAGCAACGTATGAATGTTTAGTTTCAGAAACTCAAGTGTTAAGTTGTGATAATTGCAACCCCATAAATTATTCACTGAGATGTAGAGTGGGAATGACAAAGTGTCAAAGTCATCCCTGACTTTCCGCAGCTGTTGGCTGGAGCCAAAGTGAATGAACTGACCAAACACAGACAGACGGCCCTGCACCTAGCCGCCCAGCAAGACCTGTCTACCATCTGCTCGGTGCTGCTGGAGAATGGAGTGGACTTCACCGCTGTGGATGAGAACGGCAGTAATGGTGAGAATCTGTGTGGGGCTAGGAGACCACCTCATCCCTCCACTGACGCTTTTTTCAGCTTGTATGCGTTTAAAGGTCAAGAGGTGGAAGTTTGACAGTGCATTATAGAATGTTGAGAGGTTCCGTGTCTTTAGGAGGACTGTGATGAAGATTCCTTGTTGAATGTGCTCCAAAAAAGCAGGTCCAAAAAATGAGCAAACGTCATTGTGACGGTCGCTGCCCTGTCCTCTCCTCTAGCGCTCCACCTTGCCGTGATGAACGGGCGCCTGAGCAACGTCAGGGCCCTCCTCACCGAGTCCAACATCGACGCTGAAGCATTCAATCTCAGGTGTGTCTCTCTCAAGACATGCCAAGTCAAGATTCCTTTTGCCTTTGTAGTAATCCATGCTGAACTCACTAAAGGCTATCTCCGGGTTGTCACTCTGTTGTTTATGGACTTTTATGACCCCCAGGCAGTCTGACCTTTAACCTGTTTAACCACACTCATGAATATAAAAGAAATTCTAAAATGACTCTGGTTATGCCTTGACGGTATTCCATTAAATTGAACATTGAGATTTAAAAAACATTTTAGCGGTTTTTGCTCTTCCCACAGCGTGCCTGAACACTAGTAGTTTAGAACATGGGCTCAGTTTGCGGCATTGTGAACAATGAACAGTGGTCTTTTTTTTCTTTTTTTTCTTTCCCCCCACATGCCTAAAGACTGCTTATGTACAAATGTGTTTTTTTTTTAATTTTTATTTATGTATTTTTTTAAATGGATTTTCTTTAGAGGTCAGTCACCGATGCATGTGTTGGGACAGTATGGGAAAGAGAACGCAGCAGCTATCTTTGAGCTGTTCTTGGAGTGTATGCCTGAGTATCCTTTGGACAAACCGGACAATGACGGAAACACGGGTAAGTGGTCTGGAATGCCCCTCCGCCTCTCTCACGGACGTAGCCTGCCATGGATGGTACTCCTTACTGGGTCATTTGCATCGTTTGGGTGTTATCAATGCCAGTTTACTTTGTTCTCTCTCTGTTGCAGTGCTGCTACTAGCTTACATGAAGGGAAATGCAAACCTGTGCCGTGCCATTGTAAGGGCTGGGGCACGGCTAGGCGTTAACAACAACCAGGGGATCAACATTTTCAACTACCAGGTTGCCACCAAGCAGTTGCTCTTCCGGCTTCTAGGTAAAAGGAAAACATGAGAGAACCGAGTGGCAATGTGACCATTTTTAAA
Organism: Hiodon tergisus; assembly: GCA_025775045.1. Taxonomy (NCBI): domain Eukaryota; kingdom Metazoa; phylum Chordata; class Actinopteri; order Hiodontiformes; family Hiodontidae; genus Hiodon; species Hiodon tergisus. The sequence continues at coordinate 8,845,663 of JAOVYW010000084.1, read as the reverse complement.
CATATATATTTTTTTAAAAACAATTCATAACCTGTTGTGAAGTTTATATACCTGATGTCATAAGTATAGCTAGCGTATAGGTCGTTAAAATTAGTTTTGAGTGCCGGGTCATTCGGGGTAAAAAAGGATCTAATGATGCCTTTCTTATTTTGGAAGATATGTTGACCAAGGAACCGCCATGGTGTGATGGATCAAACTGTTATGAATGTGTGGCCAAGTTTGGTGTCACCACACGGAAGCATCACTGGTAAGTCCACACGATCGAGGGCAACTCGGAATACATAAAAACTGAAATAAAGCGTTTTATTTAAGAAAAGTTATTCACAGCCGAGGTCTAGAATGTCTCAATAGATTTTTGAGGTCACAAAAGTTATGTGGGGAAAAGACCCGTCTTCTTTTTAGAATTCCATTTCACCCTCGCCTCCCATCTCCCCCCAGCCGCCACTGTGGGCGTCTGCTTTGTCATAAGTGTTCTCTGAAGGAGATCCCCATCATCAAGTTTGACCTGAACAAGCCTGTGCGAGTGTGCGACATCTGCTTCGATGTCCTAACCCTGGGAGGAGTGTCCTAATGGCCGCCCATAACCACCACCACCACCTTCGTTTCCGACGCTACTGTGCCAGGCAGATCCTGGCACTCCGGCGAGGCGGGGGGGGAGCCTACCAGGCTCCCTTTGGAAAAGTCTGGAAAAATTTGGACCACTATTCTGTTCTATTCCTGTCTTTCAACTGTATACGTTAGTGGACTTTTAAGTAAAATTCAATAGTATGGTCTGGTGAACAAAGTATTTGTGTGAAGAGAAAATAAAAGTCCAATGACTCCTTGACAGGGCTGGCTGGGTAGGTGGTATTTGGGGCATGCGAGGTTACATTATTTCGTCGTCAACATTGATCAAGAGTTATATAATAATCATGAGTCAGTAGAAATGCCGGAGTACCAAATGGTTGGAATGAAAATTTAAGTCATGCCTGTCAGGAAGTTGTACCCACTAGAGAAGGGTATTGTAAATTGATTATAGCTATTCCAAAAAGAAAAAAGAAAAATTGAGTTCCACGTTCAAATTTGTAACACTTTCTTGAGCTGTCTGATTCAGCGACTCAGTAATTGCAATATTCACTAAGACACTAACACGATAAAGGTACAGTAGTGAATAGGCTCTGTTACCAGTACATTTTTGTATGTAACTTTAAAGAAGCGTAAGTTACTTTATTTACAGGATAAAGTTGCCGTAGTCATCAATTGATCATGCCGAAGGAACTTAATTTACTGCATGCATGTTCTGTCCCTGTATTTTATCACATAATATGTAGCCTGTTAGCTATGCCCGGTCTGTAGCTGTAACTCCACTTCTACACTAGACTTCTGCGCCGCCTTTCACCGTAGCTGCTACTTTCCTGTGTCGGGGGAAAAATTCCAAAAAGTACACTTCTGGGTGAACGGGGCAGTGTTCAGTCGAGACCCAATCGCAGTATGTCCAAAACCAATCATTGTCTTTTAATGGAGTAATACTAAAAGCCTTCTATGCACCTGCATGAGCTTTAATTTGTAGCATTTTTAACAATTTTCACAGATCGGCAAAGGATATGTTCCATTTATTCCAGGCTTGTGCGGAGATTTAAGTTTCTCTGCAGCAAATTCTTGTTTAGTTTTGGGTTTAAGTAGAATTGTAACTCATGTGACCTTACATTCCCTGTTGCTAGGTTGAACCGGGTGACCTTTAGGAAACTTACTTTGCATTTTGTCATTCTTGGAGGGGAAATTTGACGGGTCAGTGGTCCGCTCTAAATATTGATAAATTGTACAGATAAATGTATAATATTTTTGACCACTATAACTGTTTTGTACTTTATGCAGTTGTGCTTTTTGTCAATGTGACAAACTTAAAACTTCCCTCAGTTAATCTTTTATGCACATTGTTAATCTTTTATGCACATTGTATCGTATCTGTAAGCTCAGATATTTAGCTTGTCGCTAGTATCCTTGAAAAGAAGGGACACAACTTTACATAAAGGTTATCAGAAAAAAAGTTTGACTCATTTTCTTTTCAATGTGTTTGTATAATGAAAAATGAAAAACTTGCATCCTGAAGTAACCAAATCAGTATTTAAAAAATTAAATGTGTCCGCTATAAGATCTACACATTAATATTTGAGATTCTAATGCAAAAAATTGCCCAATTGTCAGTCACAGAAACTGCTAAATAATTTAATGTGTCAAAGGGGAGGGGCTGGCATATATCAAGTCAAGGAATAATCGCAATAATAGTGCAAAGGAATAAAGTGCAATTTGAAGCTCAACAGGATAGTTAAAAACCACAAAAAAATGACCACAGGACTGATCTACTATTCCCTAGTCTAAAAAAAATAATTACATTGTGATCTTCAGCATCTCCAAATGACAAGGAGTATTGCATAGATGCAGCAGACATCACCAACACCATACAATTGAGTAGTGGAGAAACATTGCATTGTATGACAAATCCTTGATCCTCTAGCGCCATGCCGATTGCAAAGTCGGGATTTGGCATAAGCAGCACGAGTCCATGGACCCATCCTGCCTTGTGTCAACGTTAGTCTAGGGGCAGCGGCGTATTGGTGTGGGGTTTTCCCGGCACACGTCGGGTCACTTGATACCAACTAAGCAACGTTTTAAGCCATAGCTTATCTGACTCTGGTTGCTGACCGGGTGCATCTTTTATGCACATTGTATGACCAGGTGCATCCCTTTATGTCTAGTTTGTTACATGGATACTTCCAGCAGGACAATGCATCATGTCACAAAGCATGTATTGTCTCAGACAATTCCAGGAGCATGACAAAAAGTCCAGTTTATTTGAGTGGCTCACACAGTCCCCAGACCTCAACCTAATATCTCTTTGCTGCCATGGTAGGGGCTGTTTGCAGCATGAATGTACTACTGTCCAATCTGCAGCAACTGCATGATGCCATTGTGTCGGTATGAGCCAGCATCCCTGTGGAACGTTGGCGACGCCATAGAATACAAGAATTCAGACTGTTCTGGAGGCAAAGAAGGGTCCAACTCGGAACTAGATTGGTGTACCTAATAAACTGGTTTTGTGGTACAATCTGTATGTCTATGTTCTACCACACCTTGCAGTAGAAGAGGTATGTCTTGTTTGCGGCTTTTCCCAATATGGTCAAGAACCGCCAGCTGTTCTGTGCACTGCACAGTATGTTGGACAACAATGGAAGGATTTTTTTAAATGTATAGAAAAAATTCAAGCAGGGCAATCTTTTTTCCCTGGTAAAATGGAATGGGAGGGATTCTATTAATCTAGATAGTACGATTGACCAAAATGAATGGGCATACAAACTTCTTACAATTTATTAATGCGCACATTTAATAGATATTTGGTTTAACAGATGATTAAGCTTTTTTTGCATTTGTTAGCCTTGCAGAAATTGAACTGGTACAGAACCCTAAGGACCACTCCAACCCAAAATGGGTTGGTATGTCGAGTGTCTTTTGGATGTCTAAGGTGAGATGACACAAAGGTGCCCTGCAGTTTTTCCCAAAGCTTTTGATTCTGATTTACCTTGGGCGAGAAGCTTGCCCAGGTTCAAATGCTTTTAATGACGCAAGACTCAGCAAGCAATGGGCAGTCTTCATACTCCTGCAGGGTGGGGCTATCCAGCTGTTTGGGGTCACTGCTTTGGACGCACACACAGCGAGAGCTACCAGAACCAGGAGAGTAGAGTTTCCGAGGGACACCCACCCAGTTTCTGTGCACCCCACCACTACAAAGAAAAGAAATAGAAAACCATTAGCACTGGCTGTAAACTCATTACAGGTTTGCAGAAAATATTTAAAGATATATGTAGCCATATAGCAAATAAATGTTATATACTGATTATAATCTAAATATCTAAAAGCATCCTGGATACTGTGGCGCACCCTGGTTTTCTAAATGCACTGAATTTTTCCTAGCAATGCAGGGCTTAGCTGCAAGGAAGTGTCACACATTACTGCTGATCATTTTTTATTTCATTTTGGTAACCGTAAAATTGTGGGGGGGGGGGGAACACAACACGTCATAAATAACATATGGCTAATGTTTAGCAAGGCTAAGGATTTATCTGTACCTCTTTGTTGAGCACCATACTCTCCCACCCAAGGCATCACTCCACTCTGAATTGCAGGAGGGGAAACGTTTGCTTTCAGCTTCAGTGAGCCCTTTCAGTTTCAACCCCTCAGCCAGAGCAGCCTTCACCTGCTGTAGGGCCTCTGTGGGCCGTCCAGTCTCACTGTAGTACCGTCCAATCAGTCTGCCTTGAAGGAGGCACATGTCAGATAACTGCCTTATAGTACTGCTTTTGTAAATGGCACCCTATGTTGTCTTCATTAACTGTCTTTTTTGATAACAAAGAAAATGTGATTTTAAAAAATGCATTCAATTAAAGGCTTAAATTACTAGGACACACAAAAATGCTTCGCATTACACCTACCTACTAGTTTATAATCCCTCTGGTAGAAGGCCAACCAGTCATGCAGGGCCACTATTTGAGAGGGCAAGAGACCTGACGCATCATCCGTTAATCCCGCTTCTGTAAAATCCCCCGTCACAAATGCTCGAGAGGCGTCTTTACCTGGGGGTCAAATAATTTAAACAGCACATACGACGATCATTAGTTTCGTTGCACTGGTATTTACTAAGCGTGGTATAAACGGATTCTGAGTTGTCTCTTTTGGTTATTCTTTAACTTTTTTTGTAATTGATCCCAGTAACCCAATTTAAAAAGCAATATATAAATTACTGACATGAAACATTTCAGAATATGGTTAAAAGCTGACATGTAAGAACAATATATTGACCCATATGGTTACACTAGAAAGCACCTGCAAAAAAATGATAACCACCGCCCGGCCCATAGTGTTTCCGTCCTTTACTAATATCGAATACCTGTCCCAAAATTGAAAGGTATAGACAATCGCTACCCGGCTCCCCGTTGCACAGTGAAAGTTCTCTTTCACTTATGTGCTGAATTTGTTCTTTAAATGACACGAATGCCAATAACGACGACATTACGTTGGCATAAACATAGTCAAAGTCATCATATGCGACAATGAGAATGGCTACAATCGCTATTGTCAGTCCAAAAAATTTTTTTAGCATAGTGTTTTCAGTTACTCGTCTAAAGCGTGTTAATAAAGTAGATAATATCTACTTAAAATTAATATCACAGGTAAACAAAAACGAAATCTCCATTTCAGAGAATAAAATCCGAAACCGGTTTCCGGGAAAAGCAAATCTTTGACAGGCGCATGCGTGTAATGTTACAATTATTCGTAAATGGTCCACAATATAACAGTTTTTAAAGAAATTACTTGTCGGTGATGCAGTTTAGTTCTCAGAAAACCGGCTTGCAACATCTAATCTGTTTTACTAATGCAACGTTCACGGTTGCTTTTGATTTCGTTTAATAGGAACCCTTTAGAGAAATAGAAGGTTGTTTGTAGGAAGATTTCAAATGTGGGTCTCATAGCCCCGGTTTTTCTTTCCGAAG
>JAOVYW010000084.1:8786808-8840038 GCA_025775045.1 Hiodon tergisus | reverse complement strand
TTTTTTGCTGTATTTTTGTTCATATTTACATGGTGCACCCACGGCCAAAATAATGACAGCAACCAGATCAACAGCGGCGGCAGGGACAGAGCCGCCTGGTGGATCTATGCCTCTTTGGGGAAGGGGTTGTGGAAATCGAGCAGGCCAGCGGTAATGTCGTTTTTTCGAAGTTGACTCTGGTTCGTGAATGTGATAATAGGGATTGATCGTGCAGCCAGCCTGCAGCGCGAGGGCCATTCAGGTGGATTGCAGCTGCTCTGTGTAGGGCAGGCTTCAGCGCAGGAGATTGGAGAAAGACACCCCCCACACTTTCAAGAAACTGCTTCCTTTTCACAGTCAGGGGAAGCAGCCTTTTCTGGATGGGTTCGGTCAATTGTTGGTCACTTCGTGTGTATGCAGCGTCCCTGTGGGAGTACTCGCTCCAGTCCATAACAGGTTCCTTCATAATGACGAATAATTGAAACTGCTAACCAACCAACCCCTTCTCTTTGAAATTTTAGAAAACTGACAGATTATATAAAACTGACAGATTCAGGTATCACTTTAAGCAAACAAATCGTGCTTTGAGAAGGAAAACAAGGTGAACAATCACCAGAAACAGAAGAGGCACACCCCCTTCTCTATAAACAAGCAAAATGGCAACAGGCACCTCACATTTAACAAAGCTGTTTCTAAAATCCTGCCGGTGTTGCCATAGAGCATCCTCATTCCTAAATATAATTGGCAGCTGCGCCAGTTCTGCTCCTGAAGCCTCGCTCAAAGATTATTTTTAGGTTCAATGCAGTAGGGTGGGCAGGAAACCGATGGCCCGGGGGCCAGGGTAGAAAACAACTTGGCTACACTACTGTAATCAGTAGAAAAGGCTGCTCAGCGTAGCGATGGTCTCTCTCGCCCTGCGCCTCAGCCTTGTCCCCAAAGCTGCCACTGTAATCCAACATGTGACTGCTTCCTGAAGGACTTACCTTCTGGCAGTGCTGTGTCGACCCCTGCTTTCCCAAATCGCCCTACCCATTATTGTCTTTTCTACACTATCCATTTAGTTGACTAAATAAAACTGTTTCTGGAGGGACAAAATACCGAAGTTGGTGCTGATTTGTATCCCTGGGAAGGGGTGCTCACCCTTTTAGGGTCTTATTCCCTTTCTTATCCACAACAATGTGTCTGGCCTCGGCTGTTCTGTTCAAAACTGCGGGACCAATTTGTCGCCTGAAGACATTGCTGAACTATTAGCTGCATAAATGTCATTAAAGTTTCATTTGAATGCCAATGCTTGGTGGCGGTGAATAAAAGGTGATTCCAAACAGTGCCAAAACAGTGCTGTAGAAAAGAAGGCCTCTTTTTTCCCCACAGTCTGTCTAGGGTTCACTTCAAGGACGAACCCTGTATTAGATCTTTTTCTCCTCTCCGCTTGCTGTATGACAGACTTTTCATAGTCACCACTAATGGGGGTGTTTAGGAAAAATCCGTGTGCGAGTGTGAGTGAGGCCTTGAGTCAATGGAGACTTTTTAAACCTCTGTGTATTTTCTCATCCGAGGTGAAGGTGCTTTGCATGCTGTGCTTTGTTTGACTTTCCATAAGGAATCCTGTTTGCTGAGGGAGACATCCTCTTCAATCAAACTAAGGTGGGTATATGCTGCTGGATAAATAAATAAAAAATATGCTTTGTGAATCAAATGCATCTTTCATTATGATCATTCAATCATTTCATTAGAAAATAGCATGGGTTGTTGATACTTAGCATATTTTAAATGGATGAGATGAGTGACGTTTCAGCTCAATTTAATCTTAATTATCACTGTTGATTATTTCTGTGCACCTTTTCCAAAATCTACTTTGTTTGTACTTTGTATACTGTCTACTGTGTCTTTGCAAAGACTGCACAGGATACAGTACTCAAATAAATCTGACTGCCTGTAGTGTACAGTGTCTTAATAAACATAAACTAAATCAGGCTACCTAGTGTAGTCAAAATTACTAAATCCAGCTGTCTTTATTGTGCAGTATACTAAAGATATAAACTAGATCAGTCTGCCTAATGTACAGTATATTGAAGATATAAACTAGATCAATCTGCCTAGTGTACAGTATGCTGAACATATAAACTATATCACTGCCCTGAATGTACAGTGTTTTTGTAGGAGAATGTTGCTATAGTCACACACTATATATGCTATATGCTATATATGATCAATGCTGCTGCTGTTTAAAAAGGGGGAAACATTACTGAGCTCAATCTTACGGTCGCCTAACATGTTTAGCGTTGGTGTGTCACAGCACTAGGGTCGTGGATTAGAATCCTGCCCTGTCATTGTCGGTGTTTAGTTCTCCCTTTATTGCATTGGTTTCCTCTCACTACTCAAACACTTGCTGTTCAGGTGGACTGGTGACTGCAGAATTGTGACTGTGTGTGTGTGCGTGTGTGTGTGTGAGAGAGAGAGAGAGAGAGAGAGAGAGAGAGAGAGAGAGAGAGAGAGAGTGAGTGAGTGAGTGAGTGAGTCAATTTCACTGCGATTGATTGGCATCCAGTCACGGGTGTACCCTGCCTCGTTAGGTTAGGCTCCTGTTTAATGGTCCAACCATTAGAAATTATTTAAAGTCTTGTAAAAGACTGGTGAGAGCAACCTTCTTACACTACAGTAAGAAAAGATTGTGGCAGCAATACAGTGACATGGAATTTGTGAGTGAAGCTGCATATAGTGGGCAGGGATAGTGTGTGGCTCATCAGGACTCGCCCACATTAAAGATGCCAGGCCGATTCATACTGCAGTCTCTGCGTGCATGTGTGCGTGTGCGTTTGTGTATATGTTTGTGTGTGTGTGTGTGTGTGTTTGACCCTGTTTTTGTGTGTTTGCTCCAAACTATAGATTTTTTTGTTTTATTCAGAGTTTAGCGAGGGTTTTAATTCTACTGTCATATCACAAAAACCATGTTGAGGCGCTGAGAGAAATATTTACATGGGGGCTTCAATTTATGAGATGCATCAGGTCTTCCTCTTCATTTCCACAGCTGGGAGAGCTTACAAAAGGAAGCGGAAAGTTGATTCACAGTTAATATTAATAAAGGGGCCTAAAGGAGATCTTTATTTAAAAATTCCTTTTCTTACATGTAAACCGGCTGTCACAGAGAGCCAGAAAAATTAGTTCTTACTCTTTCTTGTTGGGGGCGATGGAGGGCAGCGGCTGTTGTGAAACACTGAACATTTTTAACCGATTATGCCGACTTTTGCCTGTGTGTGACCGTTCGCCACGCAGACCCGTCCGAGCAAGTGAGCAAAACCTCTGCATCAGCAGCAAGGAGTGAGGCATTCGCCTTTGTTATTGACGTCCGCACCTGTGTTGGAAGACTCCTGATGTTTCCCAGAGGACAACCGCTTTCTCAGACAGTTATATCCGCTCATTGCCGATGTTTAATTTCTAACCCCCCAACTTTAAATCTTCTTTCTTTCCCTTGACACCCTTCCAGTTACTATGTTTGTCATAATAAAGAAAGGGTCAAGGGGGGAGTGAGATGGCGTGGCGTAATCGCACTATTCTCCTACCGAAAAACCGCCCCCTATAATCCAAAAAACTGCCACGGTCTGTCCATGTCCCCACTTGGGACAAGGGGACTCTTCACCGGTGGATTCCCACGTCCCACGCAAGTGCGGCCCATTTGCTGAGGCATTGATGTTTCCTCTCCGTCTCATGTCGTATTCGGTTCACCATTTTGCCCCCCCCCCCCTTCATGTTATTTCAAAACTTTTTTTTTCCTGAGCTTAAATGTCAACTGCTTTTTCTTCCCTTTATTTTAAAGGGGTTTCTGAGCATTCGAACTGACTTGTACCCTTTTATCTCAGTCATGTATTGAGATGTTCTCATGTCCAGTGACATCCCGTTGGCACTTAAGAAGGGGCCCCCAAAATGTTCCATGCTAGACACAACCTGACTTCACAACTCAAAAGAACTGAATGATTGATTCAAGAATAGATCTCCGCCTATAGAGTTGCTGATGTTGAAGCTTTTTATCCTGCAGAAAGAGGCCAGTGCCATCAGGATATACCGTTGCCATGAAAGGATGTACATGGTCTGCAACAATGGTTAGGTAGGTGGTACGTGTCAAAGTAACATCCGCATCAATGACAGGACCCAAGGTTTCCCAGCAGAACATTGCCCAAAGCATCACACTGCCTCCGCCGGCTTGCCTTCTGCCCATAGTGCAGCCTGGTGCCATGTGTTCTCCAGGTGAGAGACGTACACGCACCCAGCCATCCACATGATGTAAATGAAACCGTGATTCATCAGACCAGGCCACCTTTTTCCATTGCTCCGTGGTCCAGTTCTGATGCCCACGTGCCCATTGTAGGTGCTTTCGGCAGTGGCCAGTGGTCAGCATGGGCACCCTGACTGGTCTGCGGCTACGCAGCCCCATACACAACAAACTGCGATGCACTTTGTGTTCTGACACCTTTCTATCAGAACCAGCATTAACTTTTTCTGCAATTTGAGTTACAATAGCTCATCTGTTGGATCGGATCACACGGGCCAGCCTTCACTCCCCATGTGCATCAATGAGCCTTGGCTGCCCATGACCCTGTCTCCGATTCACCAATTTTCCTTCCTTGGACCACTTTTGATAGGTACTGACCACTTCAGACCGGGAACACCCTACAAGAGATGCAGTTTTGGAGACGACCCAGTCGTCTAGCCATCACAATTTGGCCCTTGTCAAAGTCACTCAGATCCTTACGCTTGCCCATTTTTCCAGCTTATAATATATCGACTTTGAGGACAAAATGTTCACTTGCTGCCTAATATATCCCACCCACTGACAGGTGCCATGATAACGACATTATCAGTGTTATTCACTTCACCTGTCAGTGGTCATAATGTTATGGCTGATCAGTGTATGTGTGTGTGTGTGTGTGTGTGTGTGTGTGTGTGTGTGTGTGTGTGTGTGTGTGTGTATATACATATACATATAATACTCTGAAAAATGAATATATTTGATAGATTGTGGTGGATCGGTAGGAGAAGGGAGGGGTTGTGCATCCCTGCCTGAATCCATGTGCAAATGTGTCCTTCAATGGGACTATTGGGTGTTTGTCATCTGCACTTGGCACATATATACATTTTCATTTGGTTACTGTACTGAGGGAGAGGCTGTGCCACTTTTTACTGTGAAACAACAAAAGCATACCCTCGTCCCAGTGGCTCACCAGCTTTCCCCTCTTCAGCCAGCTCAGCATGGCTCGGACAGAGGTGACAGAAGCCACTGTCGCGATCGAGAGGAGGAGCCTTAGGCAAAGCATGCTAGATAGCCTCCATCATGCGCACTCTTATTTTTGCTGTTGCATTTTCAGTGCAGGAGTAGGGAACAAAAGTGTTCCTTTTCCTGCAAAGGCTCTGTCTTTTAGCCTTTGTGCTTTAGCAACGGTTCTCACAAATGGTTCTCACAAACACTGTTTTTTTTGTTGTTGTTGTTGTTAGGCGTTGACACCTGCAATGCACAGCATGTCAACTGTGTCGAAGTAACGTTAGGTGAACCTTGGCTGATGACAGAGAAATTACTTTCAATTCAGGCCGGCTCATTTATCAGAAGGAATGAATGAGGGAGAATGTTTTTCACACGTTGAAGTGAGTTGTCCAGTGAATCAGAGTATACATGGAAATAGTCACATGGTTGGGCTGACTTCTATAGACATCGGAAATGAAACCTGATCTGTGGCTGGTGCTACGTATTCAGGAAACGTCAAGTTGACAAGTTGACAAGACAAGAAACATTGCTTTTCCTTCCGCCAGTTTCCATCTCTCTACTTAGCATTGTTCAACCCTTAAAGTAGCAGAATTCACATAAAGTTAAAGGATGTCCCTTCATTAGAATCTTTACCATGTAGGTCTGGCAACAAATGAATAAATAATAATTTACTAAAGTTTTCAGGAGACGCAAATGTTCGGCTTTTGTGAGTGTGCCCTTTGATATTTTTGTTAGTTTAGTGCATACAGGTAGGCGCCTGCATCTCACGTCTTACTTCTAGTTCTAAGTTTTAAGAATACGGAAATGCTTTATGAAGTTGGGTCTGAGACTGAAAATGTATGTGTTCAAACCCTCGACGAAACATCATGATAACTGACAAATAATGAAACGGTGCGACATTTACAAAGAATGTGGTCAGTCCAGTTATTTTAATTATACATTTGATCTATGAACAATGAACTCGTGTACACAGCACATGGGTTTGTGATTCCATAACATTGTTTAACCTGGTGTCTGTGCTCCTATGGGGTCCACACAGAGACAACAGATTCCATGGCATATCACAGATTCAGCTGCAATTAACATCATAAAAGCAGTCAGTTCTCTTGCGGGTTACTATGCCGACGGACCACGAGACAAGGGAGCAGCCAGAGCCACAGCGAACGTAGCCATCTGTCCCTCATTAACTGATTTCTGACTGGCTGAAAGCTGGGAACCAATTTAAAAAAAATATATATTAGAATGTTGGGAATCAATTCATCGATTCATCAATTTGTTATAGTGGAGTGGATTTCACAAAGCACTGAAAAGTTTTTTCTAGAGGTAATATTTAAAATAAAATAAAAGAGAGAACCCACAGCCAAATCTGGAAAAGAAATTGCAAAATTATTCCTTGAAGCAGTAAAGTGAACTATGGGAAAAGATCTTGGGAGTAGGCACAAAGGAAATATCTGATAATAAGCAGTTTGATAGCTGAGTGGCTTCATCACTTCGTAAATGGTTAGAGGAACAGCCAGTACGATACAGGAATCCCCACCAGATTTTCCTCAAGGCCAATGTGTTTGGTGGGAAGGGTTGAAACTCCCACTCATCTTAACCTTGTGACTCTGTTGTGGAGACATTAAGGTTAATTTAGCACTGGCACACGTTCACTTTAGAGGTGCACTTCATCAATGCGACTCCCAACCTCTTCTGCCTTTCCATGTCACTGCCAGAAGGAAACTTATAGTCCTGGAAGCCGTATTTGTTAGTTAAACAGACAAATGTCAGCTGGTCACTCTCTTAGGATCATTAGGGATAATTGTGTTGTGGAGAGGGTTGGGTGCATATACAACATTTTGGCCTCAAAGGCGGCAAATCTAAAGTGCTCCTGTGATTGTCTGTAGCACAATCTCTGAACTTTTCAAGTCTAGTGCTGTTAGTCAATCCCCACCGAGACCTCCCATGGAGCGAGGCCTACCATAGGGCCTACCACGCAAGCCAGTCCAATGAGAGCACCTACATTTGTGGGAGCGTTAGAAGTTGTTTTTAACGCAGCGAAAATGAAATGGTCAACATTGCTAATGAGGCACAATGTCCTTTGCATGACTCACCCTACCCCACACATCACTTACAGCCACTTTTGCTGTGTGGGGATAGAGGTCTATCCGTGTTTTGCTGTATCCTGCGGCTGATGTAAACGACTGTGCCTTCTCGTAATTAACAGAAGGCCATGTGGGAAATCAATGATACAACAGTTAATCATCCCAGATGGGCCTGTCATCAAAGCTGATCAGAACTGCATTGAGCCATCGCGCGTGCTTCTCCTAATGAATGGTGAGCATCAACTTGTAATTGTTTTTGCTTTTAAATATAATTTTTTGATGCTGATGAAGGGATGAAGCATAACAACGATGAAAACTTGGTTAATTATAAAATTAACTATAAATATTTTTTAAATAAATAATATGACTTGATTTTAGCCATTAGCTAGCTGCAATAGTCTGTTATAGCAGTATAACCATGTAGTTTCACTTGATGTGAAATGGTTGATAATATGTGCATGAGAAATAGTTTGTGAGTTTTGTGTCCATAACTGCAGACCAAAGCATGAGGTAGCGGCAAGATCCTGCTTTGCAATCAAGGCCTCACAAAAAAGCTTGAACTGTTTATTTATTTATTTATTCATTTATCTTTTAAACACTTCGTTCTTTCTCTCTGAAGTTCAGAAGTAAAGACAAAAACAGCCAATATCAAAGAAAGACTTCAAACAAACCAATGAGCACATAATAGCAGAGACTTATTTGGAATACAGAGTATTTGGAAAAACACCGACCTTTCAGAAAATTGAAATAAATAATAAAAAGCTAAAAAATTTAGAAATAAATGATTCCTTCTGATCGCAGCATCAGCCTGAACCCAGGGTAGATGACCCTGGTGGGTCTTAGGGCCTGCTTTTCATAACTCAGCACGTCACCTCACTTTCGACTGCTTTCAGGTGTAATAAATAAAGTAGACTTCTCTCTAAAACAGCAGGCACTCAAGGATTCGGACTGCCCATCCCTTTTATTGGAAGCTCTTCGGGTAAACATTCCTATAGTTAATTTTTTTTTCAGGATGCGAAAGCCCTTTTATTGATGGACAATGCTCTCTCCAAAGGCTGGTTTTTCTGTAACGAGGTGAGGTGGCTTTTAAAAGCGCGAGGTGCTTGTGAGAAGATAATGGCTTGCAGCCATTCAGGGGATGAGGGTTTTTTGTTTGCTCACTTTGACTGAGCTTTTGTTTTTTTATAGATTGCGCATTGTCGTTGTTTAACAGGGGAAATGATCAACAAATACCAGGCTTTTGTCATTCAGAAACCTAGCCATCAAAAACCCTGCATAAATGTGGCTTTTGATACCGATAGGTCTATATAAAGGCAATCTTAAACTGCCACTACTCAGCTGTAAATCGAACTTCAAGTAATGTTACTTAAGAAAGCTGCATTCTGGGTAAGTGTGAACAAGCTCACTACAGACAGTGACGCCACTACCTGGAGTCGGAGACAAGAGAACACACAATTCCGTAAGCTGCATAGTGTGGACTTTGGCTCAACAGGCTAATCGTTTCTCCTGCCTGTAAGGAGGTTGTGACCTGAGTTTCGATCCCCTGCAAGGGTGGATAAAAGCCCAGGGACCAGGTGGGTTGTATCAGGCTGGTAAAAAGCAGACATTTTCAGACTGGTATTTTTCCCATTTAGGGGGCTATCAAATGTAAGTTCTTGTTCCCCACACATGGGTGCATGGGTAACTGTAGTTGTTACCTACAGAACAGTCAAAGGTGATGCCAAACGCCACAACAGTTAGAATGACTTGACCCCTAAGTCTCTATCAGCATTCATTAGATGCACTGAGGAAATATCTCCACAGTAGAGCAGGCTGCTATTTGTGTGGCATAATTGAAGCTGCTTCAGGTCACAAGAAATGGGATAAACTCTGAGGTGATGAGCGATCTACCTCGGAAGATGGCTTCCAAGATGATTGGTGTCAGTATTATGATCTGCAGAAAAGCCTTCTGTGGTGGAGCACAGAGAATTAAAGTCTTCCTTCCACCCCCATGGTTGAGTCGTAAAAATCCCCCCTTTTGCAGAAGGCATCAAAATAGACACCAACCTTGTCCTTTCCAATGTATACACATAAGAGCTTCTTCATTGGGGGTCATTAAACAAAGTGTTAGGTGTTAGGAGAAAGAGAAAGTAAGATTGGGACACATATTTCTGAGGCGCTGATAAATTGTAGTGTTTAATTCAGCTTGCCAATTTTCCTCTAAAAAGCTTTTTTTTCATTAAGGCTTAGAAGTGATCAAAACAGGTATCCACTACTGAAGGAATCCATATTTCACAACAAAAGGAGGCTGCATCATAATCAGCATGCATGTTTTGGCATCCATCCATCCGAAATCAGGCGTCGTTCCTGCTATTGGAGTGTGACCCGCTGCTTGTATTTCCT
Organism: Hiodon tergisus; assembly: GCA_025775045.1. Lineage (NCBI taxonomy): Eukaryota > Metazoa > Chordata > Actinopteri > Hiodontiformes > Hiodontidae > Hiodon > Hiodon tergisus. The sequence goes on along the minus strand of JAOVYW010000084.1, from coordinate 8,830,339 downwards.
CCAAATTTCTCTAAAGAACTAAAATGTCCCCTAGGCCTGTCAGAAATGCCACTCATGTAACATTCAGATTTGTTGCCCTTTAAACGATAACATCTTTCGGGCGTAGTAATTGCTTCTTTATGCAGTTTTTGATTCCATTAAGAAATGATTGACAGATTGAAGTTTCCTGGAGTGACTCATCCACATTAACATGCAAGGAAAGCCGTGCCACTGGCGGTGGGCTTGCGTGTGCTGTCTTGCTTCGGTTTAAGTCCTTACTGGGTTTGGTGTAAGTCTTTACTGAGTTTGTTGTCGGTCCTTACTGATTTGTTGCAAGTATTTACTAGGTTTGGTGTCGGTCCTTACTGATTTGGTGCAAGTCTTTACTGGGTTTGGTGTCAGTATTTACTGATTTAGTGTAAGTCTTCACTGGGTTTGGTTTTGGCTCTTATTGATTTGCCTCAAGTCTTCACTGGTTTTGGTGTCAGTCCTTAGTAATTTGGTGCAAGTCTTTACTGGGTTTGGTGTCGGTCCTTACTGATTTGGTGCAGGTCTTTACTAGGTTTGGGGTCAGTATTTACTGATTAAGTGAAAGTCTTTAATTGGTTTGTTGTAAGTCTTTACTGGGTTTGTTGTCGGTCCTTACTGATTTGGTGCAAGTCTTTACTGGGTTTGGTGTCAGTATTTACTGACTATGATGTGGCAGTTTTTGGAGCACAGGAGATAGGACCAGTATGTACATTTGTGGTCAGTAGTCCCTTTTCAAAGATGCACATCAAATCAACCAATCAAAACCAAAAAAAGTCACTTTTTGGCATTACCAAATATATAGTCAGTCTGCTATAAAAGCCAAAGATGGTTGTGTCGTCAACCTGAACTATAAGTCTCATTCTCTGAGCATATTTACACTCAGATACTATGCTGTTGTCATCTTTGAAATAGGATGATGTCACTGCCGTCCAATCAGATTGCAGACTTCTATCAGTGAGGATGTGCTGAGTCATTTGTCTAAGACTGGAGGGAGGAGGGGAGTAGAGGGGGGCAGGTAGGGGTACACCGACTGTCTGTTCTGAAAGAGTCCCCTGCCGTGGCAACGCCTGTTGCTGAGGTTTCCCGGCTCCACTGTGCTGGCTGTCAGCACATTAGCTGCCGTTCTTAGGCAGCAGCCTGTGAAATGACTTCGGCTGGCTCAGTTCTGCCTGTCACACATCAGGCTGGTGGGAGCTCAGTGATGGCTGTCTGAGTGTGATATCAGGCGTGTGGGGGGTGGGGGGGGGATACTGCCCAACCTGTCAGGCACAGCTGCTGCAGACTGTGAGTCTTCAAGGAAAGCCAAAACGGGAGCGGAGAGACGGCAATCATCCTTCAGGAAACCTCAGAACGTGTTATGCTGTAGTCTAAAGAACTACATTGGTGAAATAGAAACCTTACCTTTTGGTCCATTTCCATAATGCAAATCTGGACTATAACCAAACCTAAATGCAAATGCAAGATTTTCAAAGAGGACTTATGGAAACTACCCCCAGGGAGTCTAGTCTACCAGCTGGGAAAGACAGCCATTATTTAACACTCACAGAAGGTAAAATGGCTTTTCCCCCTTCATAAAGACTTGAGGGGTTCCCTCCAGTTTCCCAGAATTTGGGCAACGCCATTGCCTTTTTAACACATAAGGGGATTGTCTCAGATCCCAACAGAAAGGTTCCTCAAGGCTCCACGTTGGTTTATTTACAGACAGAACCTTTGACAGGAGCCATCTAAGCAGGGCTGACTTGCTTGAACAAAGATTCCTTAACATCCTTGATCTAGGTCATTTGTTGCTCACTTGGCCTTGAGCACGCAGGCAAGCATGTGTGCATGCACACACAAACAGACACACCCACACCATTCATTTAAAAAGGAAAACCGTATCAAGATCAGCAGAAAGTTTTAATAATTTAGTATAAAAGCTGCTACATCCGCCAGTGAGGCTTCATTAACATAGGGGCCAGGTAAATTTCTGTATGAATGAGAACTGTAGCAGCAAACTTTTACACCTTTTATATTTTTAATTCACATAAAAACGTGATTCCTTCTATTATATATGTTTTTCAGAAAAGGAACCTAACCCGGCAGACACGTCACAATTTGTGACCGTTGAGCTACTGTATCTCCCAGCACCAATCCAATAAACTCTCTCTATATATATAGCTTTGGTACTAAATAAGCACGGTCCCAAAGAGCCATTATCTGAGAAGAAGGGAAAAGAGGTTTCATAGTGTTTTCTCATTGCCATTTTAACATGACAATGACTCTGAGCGTGTTAACTGGGCCACAAACGTACCAGCAGCTCCCATTTTGAGTTTGGGCATGCGTCGGAAAACAGTCTGGCAGCCTAGCTGGCTGTGTGAAAGCTGGGGAAGCTGGTGTCAGGGGCATATAGAGGCCTAGGGTGAGTGGGGAGGACTAACCCCCTTCCTTTCGTCAAGTCCAGCGAGAGATGGGTTAGTTTCACCAATCAAGCCCTGTAAAGGCCCAACGAGGCGAGAGGTCAGCACAGAGGAGAAGGAGGCTTCTAGATGAATGGAAACCAGCTCTGACCTGCATGGGAGAAGCGCAGTCGTTTCATGGTTCTATATTTAGCCGCTGGCTTGTCAGGCTGCCCGTAGGCAACGCAAGTGAGAGTGCACAAAAGCAAAAGTCTGCTCTGTTCTTTGTACATTAACAGAGGAAGTGAAATGGGGCACTTTACTCTATACTTCTTATTAACAAACTGGTATTAAGGTATATTCACATGTTTGATAAAATACTATACAGCAGGTTTAATAGATCCTACCATTACTACAAATGTAAATAAGCTTTTGTGAAAGTTAAATGTGAGAAGCAGTCGAACAATGTCCCAAAACAAAACTTGAAGATCTTATCTATTTGTCTCCAGCTCAAAATTATATTCATACAGCAGGCTAAAAGCCCATCAATCCTTTGCAGAGCTCGATAAGACTTACTGCAGTATTACCCTGCATCTGAAATGAGACAAACCGAGACTTCAAAGGTCGGTCTTTTCAAATTGACTCTCATCCTGAAAACTTTACATGTCAACAAGCCCACCGCTTCCTATCGGCCAAAGCTCTAAGCTTCAAAATGTTTTTTTTTGTTTTGTTTTTTGTATGCTCGCCCGGAGGAAAGCCTATAAAAACTGAGACGGGAACAAGACAGGAACAGTCATCGACTGTCATTTTAAAATGGGATTGTATTAACCTAATAAAATAAGTATAAACCTTATTCTTCTCCAAAGTTAGCATTGTCGGTCACATAACCTAACCTATTCATTTACAGAAGCATAACTCTTCATAAAACCTAAAGCTCATGCTATTGATTGAATGCATTGAAACGCATGGTGTTTAACAACTGCACCATATCCAGTTAAAACATGGTACATGGTACATGTCCTGTTATGGATGCCTGAGCTTCCCACCTGGTTTGCGGTGCCTTTGGGCTGGAGAAGAAGCCAGGCTGTCCGAATTCTGCCCTGCCCAGCAGCAGCAGGGAAATATGAACGCTGTGGTCTTGACAGACCGAAGCCTTTCAAGGCCACCTCCGCCCCCTCACTGGTAACCATGATTCCACCCAGCTGAGCACTGGTAGTTAGGGAGAGTGCTGAGTCAAGCCATGATGAACTTTGCCACTTACTTCCCACACTGGGTGATGTAATGAGAATCCTCCTGAAAGCACCCCAGTTCACCCCTGGTTAATGTCAGCTTTGCTACAGTGCGTCCCTTGCATTTCAGGAATGGATTTTAGGTCACATTTGAGTGTTTGTTCATGCTTGTAAGAAGTTAGTAAACAGATTGAAAATGGCCTGAAAAGTTGTTCTGCTCTAAAAGGGGGACATTGTGGTGAGTTTACCGATATGTAGTAACCAACGGAAACGTACTCTGTGGACTCCTAGAATCAGTGAAGCTTCTACAACAAGCACTCCAAATGTCAACCAGAGGCCTTGGCTCTGGGTGTAAAATCTCCACAGCAGATCAAATATGAAGAATAGGAAAGCTATCTTAGTTTTTGAGTATGAACATTCCCAAATGCTTGGGAAAAAGTTATCCAGGGTCTTCGTAGACAAATACGCTTACTATTCATGTGATGGAAACGTTGCAAATTCAAGCTCTGATAATCCAAGAGTAACGCTAATTCAAGAACTCATGAATGCTAAAGTGTCATAAATAAACATTTTAAAACTCCATTAACCTGAACCGAATATTAGGAATGCACTCCTGTTTTATCATTGGGAAAAATACTTCCAAATAATCTTACTGTTCAGTTGATGCTAAAAGGGACATTGCCTGATTACGTAGAATATGTTAAGACAAACTGAATACATTATAATATTTGTTATACAAAAGTGTTGTGCAAGTTTAATATCATTAACACTTCATTAAAAATGTTTCAATTCGCACCCTACATTGTTTTAAATAATATCGTGTTCTGACGTCTGGGAAAACAACGCAGGCTGCATAATGATCTATCATTCGACTCGTAATGAAACCAGTATTCCAAACTACTACAGTACTATTGAGTCAGGCTCAGGCGTGAAAACACCCCTTGTTAGAGATTTGCTTTTCCATTCAGTGCTACGTTGACCACAGTTGAATATTTGGACGGCTTTTGCGGAAGTGGTGCACAAACGACATAATACGGTATTTGCAAGTATGAAAACTACATGTAGGCTACTGACCAATAAGAACGAATACAGAAAGACGTCATTTTTGATTCGTTCATAATTGTACCTAAGTGACAAAATATGTATTTCTGCGCGGTCTGTAGTGAGAGAATTCACCTTCCGCGTCCACAGCGCGCCACGGAGAAAAGTAGAGCTGCAGGTAGAGAGCTCTGTCAAAGCAAACGATTTGTACACCAGACGCGAAATCGCTTTAAAATCGCAAACGTGCCATAAACGCGCAAAATGCTGTTGTGCGTTCGTCTTTTATTTCTGCTATAAAATATGCTCGTTGATAAATTCAAATGTGAATAGTTTGCAAAATAAAAAAAGGTGTTTCCTGCTCAAATATTGCCCTACTAATCTCAGGTAATACGAGCCAATAGAAACACAGGACAGCGCTCAAACACACTCTCTAAAAAAAGAGGCGGACCCCGGTAGCAAGGCATACCTTCTTACGAAGTAAAGGAGGCAATAGCGACCTCGCAACAGGAATTCACTCTGAATTGAATTCGGTGGCTCGCAGAAGGGGCAGGTGGAACTCAACAAGGATCCACCTCCGCTTGGCAGTCTGAACGCACCTCGTTGTAAATTTATTTTATTAGACTTTTTTTATTAATATTTTTACATAAATACATGCCTATCCATTTGTTGTCATAGTCTATTCTCCGAGATGGAAAACGCTCACACTAAATCAGCATCCGAAGTTTTAGAGAACTTCGGTGTGAACGAAAACACTGGACTGAAACTAGAACAAGTTAAAGCCAATTTGGAAAAATATGGACCAAACGGTAAGTTTTAATTAATTAATTTAATTTATTTTATTTTTTTACAAACAATTAACTTAGCTATTACATAATACACGACATAAGACTAACCTTGGAAAGATTAAATGTATTACATTGCGACCCTTCGCAGGACGTAAATAAAAGTTCGTATCCTTTTTGTGCATAAAGATGGTTAATATTGGGCTCTTTTGTAGTATTCGCTCTTTTCGATGCATGATAGAGCCAAATTAAATACTATTTTAATTTTTACGTTATGTTTTTATTTTGATTATAGACGTTACCTATTTACAATAAATGTTAAGGTTTTACAAAGACTGGCTTAGAGGAGCATCCGCGATTACATTTTTACAACCAACGTCAACGCGCACCGCTCAATTTATGGGAGAATATTGATGCGTAACATTTTGTCGTGACCTTTAATTTGAATTACGGGTTATTCCAAAGAACCCATTTCACAGGTGCTGTAACGGCGTTGTATGACACGTTTGGTCGAAGTGATGATGCCTAGTGCTGTAAGCGTGCCTGCTTCTCTCTGCGTGGTCAAGAGCTTAAACCTTGGCAGGCTGTCATTGTAACATAAACAAAATGAAGTTCTTTTTATTGAAAAACTACGATTAAATTGCAATACATGCCACAATTCTATAAAAATATATGTAGCTACATACTGCAAATTACATATTTGTAGAGTTCCGTTAACTTATATACTTTTCTCTGGTTTAAATATGCAAAATTATAATATTATCTAATTAAAGAAAACGACATACTCTTTTTTTTTGTTAAACGATTCATGCGTGCTTCGCATGTTGCCAAAATGATGATTTTAGTACTCTGTCTTTGCACCATATTGCGTACTGACCTTTGTCGAGAATATTAAGATGTTATCTCATTGAAGCAGCACGGCGATTAGCCTTCGAAGGAGGTGTACGTAGTGTTAAAACACATTCTGGACGAATTTTGTCAAATTTGAGTACAATAAAATAGTCCTAATGATCTGAGTGATTAAAAAAAACGTATACATATCACTTTATAAATGAAAAACATTTTTAATAAATAAGAATTTTTACAGAATTTAACGCATGAACGTAATTTTGAACATTTTTTTTTTAAACTGGACGTTTACGTATTTTTGATGCTGCAATGTCCTCTTAACAGGTATTTAAAGAGAGGCTTAACTTGTCTGTGAAAGGAAAATGTTTTTAGAAGAGAAAAAAACATTTACCAACCACATAGAATAACAAACAGATTAAAATGACATTTGGCCCTCACTGTAGGCACACAGATTTAATTCATATTAAGATATTATACATTGCGCTTATGTAGTTTCATAATTATTATAACTAAGACCCTTTAAGAATTGACCTTCTATAACTATGAAATCTCTAACATATATCTCCCTTGACTTCTACTGGAAGGAAAACTCAGAAATTTGAAAGCATTGAGAGTCTGAGCATCGCAGCCTTCTCAGAAATGGAAAGAATACGTACTTTACCTAAATTAAACACATTTCCACTCTGTGTGGTCAAAAATAAGTTGGATGTTGGCAGATAAAACATGGAATACAAATAAATGGTTGGGCAACGCATTGTTGCCTTCCAGATAAAGTGATGGTGAATGGCTCTGAGTGCAAAGAGGACTATGGTTGTGTCATGTTAACGACCAGTCGACCGAGTCTCTGTGTTCTGAAGATGGGCCTGTTTGGGCTTTGTTGTTTCTGGTGCTGCCTTGCCTTTTTTACCCACCCTTTTCTACATGATGGAGCTCTTCAGCATGGCAGTTTTCTGAAAATGTACAGAGTAAGACAAAATTGGAGAAAAAAATCCCTTAGAGGTTAAGCTGTGAGGTTAAGCTGAAAGTTTGTTTGTAAATAATAAACTTTTTCAAAATGAGATCTCTATTGTTACAAAAAATAATTTGTTAACTTCACAATTAGTGTATTTTTCAGTTGGAGTGCAGCAGCACATTTGTATAGTGAAACCGCAGCCTTTTGTAATGAAGCTATGGTTCCTTTGGGTCTGTGATGACTTCATGGAAAAAAATTGTAGATAACGTGTCTCTCGGTTTTACTAGTGAACTTCCTGCTTCTTTGACAGTGAGCCAAACGCTGGAGGGAATGTCATTCCATTTTTAGCTGTATTAAAGTAACTCAAATTGCTCCTTAATGCATTTTAACACTTAACTTGATTGAGCTACTATTTTTGTTTCTTTTTTGTGTGTCTAGCAAAAACCAATGGATAACCTATAGTTTTACTGTCATGTTTAGAGTTCATCATCAGCCCTCCCCTTTCTACTTCACCTAACTGAGACGTAAGTGGTGATAGTTACAAATTGCATCTAGTGGTGGCTGTGGTGTTGTGTGCGAATACATACCATGGGTTAGTTTCAGGGAACCTATAAAGGAGCAATGCACGTTGCATTTGAATGCTTTGAATGTTTTGGTAAACGCCTTAGAAGTATCATTTAATATTCTTAAGCGCTCATATAGCTGTGTTTTTTCTGTGCCTTCATTAATTCAGGGCTACAAAAACTGCTCCAGAAAATTCACAAAGTTATTCTGCCTGAGGGGCAGGGTGATTTTTGTCAATTTGGAGACTAGTGAAACACTTTGGGAGTTGTTATAGGTGGTTTAAAACAGGAACATTGGCCGACCCTGTTTCCAGGGAACACAAGGATGCTGGGTCACCGCTCTGCAGGGAAGGGGAAAGACAGAGTAAACACAGTTGTCCCTCAGAGTGACCAATGAATAGGAGCTTTGTATTTCTTTCACTTTGCCTGAATCCAAAACATGCCTAGAGACAAACATCCTAATAACTCTGAGACACTGACTATATCAGAATTGATTGTTCATGTGTAAACTTTATACTATAAAGTGTTTTCCTAATTGGGGACCTGAATATTCTTGTCATTTAACTTGTGCCTATATTTCTGTTGAACTTTTTAAAACTTATACTAATTACAGCAATATAAATAAAATGTATACTGCGTTTGCTGAACTTTTTAGGGCATCCTTGACTTGGCCACTGTAATATATCGAAGTATTAAAGAATCAGCCAAATCTTGAACATAAGAAGCTTGATCTAAGTCAAATTGAAAGTGGCAAAAAGAAAAGGGCAACACTTCACTAAACTATTGTGTGGAAATTGAGAAGTAAGTAGACCGGACATGTCTGTCATTACAATGCTCAAGAGATTACACTCAAATATTTTCACCAAGATTGGATGATACGGTTTTTTTAGATTATCAACTATAGACATTTCAAATTATAAAATGTTATAAAGGAGATTTTGGCGAACTCAAAAATGGCAAACGAATGCGCAGAGGATCTTTATTTTCCAAAAGGCTGTAGCCTCTGCCAGCTCTCAATCTGAGAGCGTCATGCCAAAGTGTCCCACTGATTGCCCCATTAAGACATACTGTGGCAACCTCCACAGTTGGGGGTACCCACGTTCTCTGAGAAGATAAACTGCCTGCCAGGGTTCAGACACAGACATAACATTCCTATATCGGCCTGTAAGCCTTTTTCATGGTCTGCCTCCTCTAATGCGTCACAGCCCACTGTAGGAGACCGGAGAGAAATGGAGGAGGATTGAAAATGGAAAAGAAAATTGTGTAGTGTGGGCTCATTTTTAAATGGGCAAGCTCCAGATCAGAGTGGCGGATGATTGACGACCGGTCCGCAGAGAAAGCCACCTGTGCTTTTTCCCCCCTGCAGCAGTGACACTGTCCGGGGCTCTGTATGCCTAGCTGGGTCGCAGAGCTGGGCGTCCGTCTTCGCCCTGCGCGCTGAGATGCCCCGGTGGTCCGTCAGGGAGCAGGTGGCGAAATGTCGCTGCTCATAAACACAAATGCTCCGAAAAGCCGCATTTCGTGAGCTCTACGGGGTGTCCGGGGGCATGCGAAAAAGACGACGAGCCCCGCATGGGAGAAGAACGTGAAGGAGTAGTAATGTTTGTTGTTTGACAAAAATACCACTCTGTGCAGGACCAAATAAGAGCAGAACCACCCCTGTCAAATTATCCTGAAAAGAGATATAGTTTATTTATTTTTTTAGGTTCCCTGTGTGGGACACGATTTCCTGTGTTTTAAGCAGGTTAATTATTCAAATAAATATGGATTCTGCAATTATTTATAAAAATGTTCTCCCCAAAATTGGAATGGCTGTTGTGCTCAAAAGGGTGAAGGCCACATTATTGACATCCTTCAGTCCAAATCTTCGTCCTCGAGTCGCCTGTCACCACTGCTGGCACACAGGCAGCTTGGATGCCGAAAGGAGTCGCTGATTAGCCTCACCTCTGGGGCGCTCTGCCAATCGTGGTTCATTGCAGAGCTGTGGTACGGCTAGAACCTTTAAGCATTTACAACCTGAAGCTGAAACGTATCTATGTAGCACTTTCTCTCCAGTTCAGTATCGTAGCATTTTGCTGTCACAGTTGGTTTTGATCTCCAACCCGCCACTTTGTTTTTTTTGTTCCCCGTACGACCTCCTGCGAGCTCCCGGCGCTTTTCCCATTTCGTCAGGTCGGAACATGTTGGACTGACGTGGAGAGACCTGGAGAAGTAGTTTTGCTGGAAGGGGCTGCCTTCCAAGAGCTCCACTTGTTTTCTTTGCTGGAATGGAAGGCGGCTCGTTCCACCACTGATGTGTTGGGGTGGGGCGGGGCGGTGGGGTTGACTTATCTTTCTGGGTCCATCTGGAGTGTTGTTTTGTATTACTATGGCACACGCAGCAGAGCGCAACATTAAGAATGTGCGTGCCGCGCGCGCCCGCCCGCCGCAGCTCGTAAAAAGAGCTCTTTTGTGTGCACTGTTTGCATAAGGCAGAGCACCGGCCCCCTCGGAGGAGGCGCGGCTGTTGCAAGCACCAGCGACGCTGCGGTGCGTGAAGCGGAAGCCAGCCGCGGCTTTCCTTTGCCCCTTGGGCTGCGGACGTGGCCTGCCTCAGCAAGAGCTGCCGCAGGGAAGTCTGCCCTAGCGTGTCAGACACAGAGGCACATTGAGGGCCTGCCCTTTCTTCTGGAGTCCACTGTTTTAATTCTGCAGCCAGAACCGAGGTTTCCAGTGTGGCATGTCGTCGCAGAAATGATTGGAGGGCTGTTAAAAATGGATCAGCCGGCAGGACTCACGAGCTCATATACGATGCAGTGCAGGACAGCATAGAGAATCCGCGATGGCCGCATTAAAATTGTACAATCCGGTTCCCGTTAACGATACAGACGTTATGTTGAGAAACATAAAACAAACCAATGTATTTAAGATCCCTGTTTACGGTGAGGGGGATTTTAAGCGCTTGTGTATTTTTTTTTTTCTCATTTGATGGGGTGGGCTGTGCCAATGGTATCTGTGTTGATGAATCTAACGTTTTAGTTTAGCACAAGCTATGAAGTCTGCTCTGTAATAATATCTGACTGTCGCACTTGCTGGATTTCACTTGCATATTCTCTCTGAATGGTCATGTTGTTGCAACTGCTGGACTAGGGATTTGGACTTTTGTGTGTATTTGCATACAACAAAGTTCCTGAGTAAAAAAAGAGATTCAAATTCACATTGAAATAAGAGTTTGTTTTCCACATTCCTTATCACTTACAAAAAAATAACAAATAACAAAAAAATTATGACATCTTGTGGCTATTTTAACTTCCTTGATAAGCTTAAGCCAAAACCAGCCACCTGAGATTTGTATCGTAATGGCCTTTAGAAAAGTATAAAAACTGTGTGTGTGTGTGTTTATGATAAGCTTAAGGGAAGACGGTGGTGCTGAAGCCCATGAAGTCACTTTCCCCTGCGTTGAATAAGCTGTGACATCCCTTAGATCCAGCTTACATGAAGTTGTGGAGTGCAGTGTAATAAATGCCACTATTATTACTCAAACGCATGTGTGCCAAACACCAGAAAAACTAACTTCGATTTATTTTGTGACCGATAGCCACACACCGTATCCTTGATATGTTTTTCCTACTCCAGACAATGACAGAAGGCTTACTCAGCTCTCGGGGGGGGCTCTCTAACTTTGATGTCTAGCTGGGGGGAGTTGAATTAATCTTAACCCTCTATCACCATCTTCTGACTTCCCTTCAAGGCGTTTGCTTGTCATCACCAATCCCTGCAGAATTCCACTGGTTGTTTAGTCATTTTCCTTTCTCATTCTCTGTTGGAGCATTATTTGAAACATTTAGGATCCTGTGTTGGCTTGTCACGTTCTTTTGAATCTCACCACCCACATTCAAAGTTACCATGTCCCTCTGTTAAGATGTTGAGTCATCTTGAGTCGAGCACTGTGAAATTTTATTAGCTCTCATAAAGTTGTCCTGTTTTCACTTTGAATTTATAATGCAGGGACTGGTCTCTGCTTCCAGGATGGAACGCACGTTGAACAGTGGCGGTGTGCTGGATAATTAATTTAAGCCCAGGAAATGGCCTTCGCCTTTTGATCAGCTTTTCCTTGACATCCTCACAAATTGATGAAATAATGAGTTCCTCACTGTCGTTGTTTGCTGATTCTATTGAAACTATGCAAATTTGCAAATCCCTGGTCCCTAAAATGTCTCAATTGGATGCAAAGTATCTCTAAACTGGAATGGTATTGTTGTATACCTCCTTTGTATATAATCTGTCAATTGTATATTAATTAACTTTCTTCTTGCCGAGTATTAATTAAAGGGGTTTTCTTGGATGTGAATAACTTTCTTAGGTCTTTTAAGGAGAAACTCACTACGGCACTCCCATTTTTCGTGTGCCACCCCTAACCTCACCCCTAAACTTTTCTTAAAACCATCCTTTTTTATGATTTATGATTTATTTTACCAAGCTTAAGGAGAAGATTCAGCGAAATTACAAAAACCTCTGCTGCTTAGAACAGACTTGAATCAAACTAAGCATTACTGCAGCTAGGTATTTAATATAAAAACTTGGGCTGAACACCTGGGTTTTCACACCACAGCAAAGGTTTACCTGTTGCTCTAGTAAATGGTCATTCAGACAGTGTAAAAGGCCTCTGCTTGTAGCTGGAATACAGCCATTCCTCTGGTTGCCCTGCGACTGCAAATTGTCAGAGCTCTCTTTGGGGCGAGCAGAAAAGGGTGTGCCGGGGCCCAGCAGGGTCTGACTGCTCGAACAAAATGTGTGGCATATGTTCTGTCGGCTCTGCTAATTGGATGCAGGGCTTTTGACAGGCTCGAGAGTCGTAAAACGAGTGAATGCCTCTTGCCGAGAGGGCGGTTTAGAGGTGTGCCACGGGCTGCTTCTGCACCTTTTGAACCCTCCCCTGACAGACACCACGGCTCCTGTAAACGGTGTTGCCGTGTCCAGACCAAGTGCCTGTGAAAAACAGTGACATCCACGTGAGATCACTGTGTGTGCTGCTCTCCTCTACGTTTTCCCGCGGTCTGCATTTACGGTCATCAGCTGGGCGGTGACCTGAGAGCTTGAGTTAAACGCTGGTCTGCCCTTGTCTGATTTACCTTCGATCTGTCGATCTGCAGACTTCATGTGGTTGGTTTAAATATTAAAGAAATGGCTCAAACAGTGGACCCGAAGGTTCCTTTTGGAAAGATTCATAGCAGGGAGGATTGTACATCTCTTTTCTGCCACACGACTCACAGATACAGCCTACATCTCTATAGACAAAAGGAAGAACACCCCCTTGTGAGAAAATGTATTTTGCCGCATCAGAGATCTAACTTCAACTCCTGCCCCAACCATACACATTAAATGGGCCAATGTACGCCGCATATTTCCACTGTCGGGTTAACCCCCGCCACTGCTTTATTTTAAATGCCTGTATGCGTTTTATATGGCTGTTTGACTTAAGTTTCTCCCTCTGGTTTTGCGAAATGGGCCTTCTCGGATGGCCACTGAATCTCGATGCAGAGTTCATAACGCAGGATGTGGGTGTCGATCAAATGCCAGACAAATGCCTTTGTTTTTTTAAATAAGGCCTAAAGGCTGGCTAAAACTTGACCCCTAAATCATTGGGATCCTTCTTGTTAGAATACTCTTGGTATTCTTTGATGCCTTGATAAAATTGGAGCATTTAATTCCTAATTGTCACAGACCAGCGAGTTTCTTCTGAATTCATTTGTCTGCCGGTTTTCTCCTTGACTGTAATGCAGTGGTAAGTCACTTAACGCAGTGTGTAGGAGACCCTGCAATCAGCCGCAGTACGCCTTGCGGTGATCACTCTTCTCCTAATCTCCAGCTTCAATCTCAGAGTCACTTTCGGCTCGTTCCTCGTTAACCCTGGTGGGTTCAGCCGTGACTCATTGGAATGTTAGTACTGGCTCAGTCTCTTCACTGAAGTGATCAACCTCCTCAGGAACAGTCTCGCATCGTCTGCATTGATCCTCGTTGCTTAATGCCTGAAGACTAGGGTCCTCAGTCCCACAGCCACCCCCCCTCCCCTCACATCACATATCCCACTTTTTCCCTTGAATATACCAGCTGGGTAATGGGGGAAACATTTCATGTTTATGGGGAGGGAGGGAGGGAGAGAGAGAGAGAGAGAAATGGATACAGTTATGTTTAATAGCTGGACGAACACTGTTGAGATGAAAGCCATGCTTTATTTTGGTACATGCACAATGACCTCTCACCTGGCCCAGGCAAATTTTTCAGGCTACTGTGAAAGACAGACCCTATTTTTCTCTTTATGTGCAAGCACTGTAACTTTCAAAGCAGTTATTTAAGGAAATTTCAACACTCCCTTTTAATGGACATTGGCCACATTAAATCGTGAAAACTGTTTCCGATGGGCTCTGCATGCAGTTACCATAGAAACTGTGAAAACCTTAATGTTGACATTAAGGAAGAGCTAGTCATGCACCGGTGCCATCGGTGTTTGCGTTTTTGTCTCCAGCTCATGAGTCTTGGCTCAGCGGCTACATTCTGCCTGCTGCATATGCTGGTAGTAATAAACAAAAAAAATAGATAGCTTGCAGAGCTACACAGGGCCACGTACAGGCTATCAGAGAAGTTGCATACACAGATGACAGATTTCCTCCTTTTCCCCCTTTGGTTCTCTGGGCCTGAACATAAACTCTGTGTTGTTGGTAACTGTATCCAGGAAGTGTTCCTCCTCTGGCTGGTGTGTAAACAGGCTGGTTCTTGTTTTCACTGTGTGTGTGCGCGCCGCAGTGAAAGAGGGCGGGCTAGGAGAAGGCGTGGTGAGGTCAGTATTTTGGAATGTGCCTGGGCAGGACCGGGCTGACACGACCCAGATGACTGTGAGGGAATCCTTGGCTCATGGTGGCTGGGGAACCCCTATTTGAGCCCCCCCCCCTCCCCCTCCCATTCCTCCCAGCAAGACTACTGTTGTCTTTAGCTATGGGGGCTGTAGCCAGCATGTCTGCAATGAAAAAAAATGTACTTGAACCACAGAGTTAATGGGGAAAAGGGCTTATGTCAGACTTGTGAATGATGGAAAACATTTCTGGGGCTTTCTTTCACAGAGGGTAAGAGAATACGGGGCTTATGGCCTACTGTTGAGTCATTGATGTTAAGGTTTAAGTGTGAAAAACAGTGATAGGTATTTTCTGTAAGGCCAGCTAGGCCTTACAACTCTGTTTTAAAGTACTTGACAGTGTGTGTTCGGAAACAGTGCTGTCGAAAGGAAAGTCAGTAAATGTATAGTGCTTGGTTTAAGGCCACTATCTTCACAAGGCCCGTTGTTCTGTTAATGATATGACTAACTGGCAAAATTGTAATTGAGCCACGCATCAAAAACATTTTCAGAGTAACCTTTATTTTTTGCCTCATCAATAATGTTTCTAAACGAAGGCACCTTCAATCTCTCGAAGACTTAAAGAAATTCATCCATGTGTTTGGCACCTCTCACTGGACTTCTGCAGAGCCTTATTGCCATGATTCCCAAACTCCAGTCCCTTTCAGTTTGTTCAGGTTGTGGTTACCCAGATCCTCATTAAAACCTAAATATTTACCACAAGGCTCCAATTCTAGGATTTTCTTGTAGAAATTACTTTAAATGTGCTCCTGGAGTAAAATTCAAACGTATTTAAGATTTATTCAGTCAATAATTGCAAGTTAAATATTACCCATTATTCCCATATATAGCTCGATGAACAATGTAGGGCCATCGGCCAGAAGCTCCCTTGGACAATATACAGTGTTAGCCCAGAAGACTTAATAAGAACTTTAAAAAGAACTGGGTGGCATTACTTGGCGGAGCAACACGCTTAGTTACTGGTCTTGGGGAAAGTCCGTCACAGAGTTTTCTACATTGCCCTGGCCACCCTGGCGTGGGTGTGGTAGAAATGTAAATGAGCTCGATGGGCCGGTTGGCCGGCTCTGGCAGCTGCGGCTCTCCACAGCCTTCTCCGACTGTAGCCCCAGTGCCTTCCCACTCTCCACATGCTCCGCACGCCCACGCGTGCCCATCCAGCGCGGAACTCAGGCCCACACGCTTTCTCTGAGGCTGCTCTCGTCGAGGGGGGCTTACTCACCACGCTCTGAGTGAGCCTCTCTGTGCCATATCCCGCGGGACCGCTGCACCAGAATCAACCACCTGGCACGGGGAGGTCCCCGTGCTGCTCTGATCTGAATGAGAAACTGACGGTCTGAGAAAAGGGGGACTAAATAGTTTGTGTGAATGCTTTGGGCTGGGCGATGATCAGCCACAATTTCAGAAGACGTTCCATGACCCAGACTGAGTGGAGAGAAGGTTTAAGGGGAAATAACTGGTGTATAACTTTCCCTTACCTCGAAGAAGCTTAACAAAAAGTTGTTGTGTTAAAAAAAAAAAATGTTATATCCTCTTTACTGCGATTTGAATGTTTGTGCATAGCATTTTTTTGTTTTCGAGGACTGGTCCCTGCTGTACGATTTAAAATATATCACGGCTTATTTACAATGAATTTTGGGGGGGGAAATCTGAACGTTTATGTGAGGCAGCCAGGAGCAGACGACCGCTCCCGCAGAGCTGGCTGAGCAGTTTTATGCAGGCTACAGAACCAGCCAGGCACAACAGGGTGCTAGGTGTGGGTTAAGGGGTGGCAGTGTGCTTTGAAGCCACTGGTGACAGCTGATGGACAGATTTGAGAGCTTTTACTTGCTGCGTTGGGTCTGGCACATGCCAGTCAGAAAAAAAGACCCAGAAAGTGTCCCGGTGCCTAAATACACAAATCTGTGAAACGTCTTATAAATGGAAAATCGTACAACTTTAGCCCCCCTATTATTTATTAAAGTTACATTGATTAAAGTGCCGTTTTAAAATGTGTGGCTTCATGGTATTTGATGGTGAAATATGCAATATCGGGGGGTAAATACAATTACTGTATTTTAAAATACATATTCGGAGCCACCTTGCAGGGTTGAGGTGGGGTTAGTGGTTTTTATATTAAATGCATTAAGTGGTTCAATGGTTTAGATGGATAAGTATTTTGAAATGCTAAAATAAATTAAGTGAATGGGAATTTTGTTTATTTAGCTAGCTATGGATATTTAATTTGATATCTATCTAGCCTTATGTTTTGTAAAAACGTATCAGGAAATTGATTAGCTTATAAAGGAGAGCCAAATGGAATGTACTTTTGTACCAGGCTGATATTTTGCTAGTTAGCCAAAAAGGCAGCATCTTCGTATCCTCATAATGTAAAATCAACTGTTGCTAAATGCTAAATGCTAAATGCATCCTTCCTTGAATTTAAGTAGATTTTTTTTTTCCCCGATCGTCAAATTAATTGGACAAAGGCCTATTTCTCCATGAGCTCACTATTGGAAATTAGCTTTTTGTTTCTATGATAACACAGTCCATCTGAAGCATATTCAGATAATTAAACGGATGCATCACCTTTTCATTAGCCAGGAAGCTTGGCCGTTTCCTGGGTCGTTATTTGGTCGTAATAAGATGATTTCGAGTTTGCATAAACAAAAAGGCCCACGTAAGCCTGCAGAGGCAGTGCAGAGGGTTGGCTGTAGGGTATGTTGCCTTTGCTTGTTCCATGTTTGTTTGATGTGCTGCATGCTTATTTCAATGCAGAGTAGGGCATTGCCGAAGCCATGCCCAGGTCGTAAAACAATAGGGCAGCCTATTATGTTTTTTATTTTTTAAGTAGGGTTCTCTCTTTCCCCCATTTAACTTAACGACTACTAAATACTATTTGTATTTCTTTGTTCTCTTCTATTCCCATGTGCCCACGGATTGCCATCATGTGACAACAAAAACAGAGCTGCCGGCAGAAGAAGGTAAATATTGATCTTTCCAGCAAAAAGCGGCAGCCTTTTACAATCCTTTATTGGTACCGAAATTGAGCTTTTGGACTGGAATAAAGTAAATCCTATGAGTAAACGGGTCTATGTCAGCCCTCCACGGGTTACAGAGCTGCACCATGTGGGGATTACGATGGTTACTTCTATAAATGATATGCCTTTGAGCAGGTACAATGGCTCACTCGGTTTAGTTCTCTTTGGTAGACCGTGCTGTAGTGCATTTTCATATACAGATGATTAATTTTTATTGTAAATGTATTGATTTTAAAGTAAGGACGACATGTGCCTTTAGCCTGTGTGTGTGCTATGTCTATGTGCTGTTGTGAAGGTTCAACTGAGGGCTGTCCTCTGTTTTACAGGAAAGTCTCTGTGGGAGCTGGTGGTGGAGCAATTTGAGGACCTCCTGGTGAGGATTCTCCTGCTAGCAGCCTGCGTCTCTTTTGTAAGTTGACCCTTCGAAATATCTTCTCGGACGCAACAGTCTGGCATTTTCCATCTCCAAAGGAGATCTTAAACTTGTCCTCTGATCTTACCTTTGTCCAAAGTGCAAGGGTCATGTGTGAAGGACCCATCAGTACTTAAAATCATCGCCGTCTGTTTGCATTACATGCACTGTCACAGTTTTACTCAGGAAGCAGCAGCATCATCAGGTTACATTGTATATTTGGGCACTGCTAGTTGGGAGGTTTACGATTACCTTTATTTTCCCTCATGCTGAAATACTTATTTTTGGACAGCCAGACAGGGGCGAGTAAGAAGTGCTAGTCTCAGAGCCGTCAAACCCCAATTTAAATTCCGGTCCATTAATGGGGCAAGTCCAGCAGAACATGGTGGCTCACAGCAGTGTGAGCAATGTTTCGGTTTTAAACTGTGTGGAGTCATGCATGTTCTGCTTTCTGCTTTGCTTTGACATCTCATTTCCCCAAGCTGTAAGCGAATCAGAATGTCTGTGCCAGTCCTGTGATGCCGTGGTTGTGTGTTCTGGTTTAGTGATGCTTATTTTGTTGTGGCTGCACATGGCCCTGCTCAGGGCTGCACGCTCATTTGGAGCTCATTTGGCAGTCAACAGTTATTAGCCCAGTTTAAGCTAGGTGTAAAAACAAATCACAAATTAAAAAAAGGGAATTTCTTATGCTATAATCTACTTGTAATTGTGGCTACAATGTATTTTGATGCACTGTTTAGTTTTACATGGAATACCTGAGGCTGCAAAAGTTACCAATCTTCTTTTAGTTGCTGGGTAAAACGCCTGCAGAATAGCTGATGTCGCCTAATGCGGGATCCACCTCAGGTGCTCTCAAATAATAAAACTGGCTCTACCGAGTGGCTCATTTGTTGAAGTACTCACCTGAGCGCTGATTGAGCCCTATGAGCTAGATTTCGCCAACGCAAATCCACATCACATTAGCGGATGGTGATGGGAAAAGCACAGCTGCGGCAGTGCGACACAATGAGCACTCTGGGGTTAAAATCAGCCGAGCTTATTCAACTCGCTATTCGCTAACAAGCTTCTCCTACTGGCTTCCCAGGCGCCTGCAGGCTTGCAGTACCAATGAGAGGTACGTGCCTCTCCTCCAATCAACACTAAACCTCTAGCATAGGCTCTTTACCCTGCAATGTGGAAAGGAGATAGGATTGGAGGAGCCAAGCCGTACTTCCTCAGCGTCCTCCATGTGTAGCGGTTGGAGTCATAGCGACATGTTGAGATGCAGTAATATTGGCGATTCCTATTAAAAATAGATCTAGGGAGGGGGAGTCATTATGAATAATGTCAATGAAAGTGCATGGAACTGAAATAAATTTGGTTCCCTTTCATATACAAAATATGAACCATTATTTTATTATTTTTAATATTGTGATACCCACACTCTTTTTTTCCTTCAGACAAGCAAACTTCAGTATCGTTGGTTAGGCACTTGTATTCTATGTAAATTCCGTGTAGTCGTTTGATATGTTTGTGTGAGATTTGTGTCTATGATTTTGGGCTCCGTACCCTTGTTGTTGCCTGAGCCTCGTCGTTTTGATGTCACAGGATTTGTTTTATTGTTGACGTAGTCATTGACTTGTCTTTCTTTTTTGAAGTTGTATGAAGTTTTGATAACAATTCGCGCCACATAACTAATTATTTTTTATGACTTTATGGAGCTGTCTGCAATCCTGGGCCGCCTTGAGGCTGTGCACATGGCTAAGAAGACTGTTCACTCATGCAAGTTCCGTCCTAAATGTCTGCCTTCTACAGACAGCCACGAGTTCTACACCTCGACCAGGTGCACACAGACTAGGCTGTTTTAGAGCCTTCTTTCTGTGAGCATTGCTCCAGACTCCAAAGGAGGGTGCTTGTCAGGTGGGCCCAGCACCGTTCTCTATCCTCAGCGCTCCTAGCTTTCCTGGGGTTGACTCATTCTCAACCTCTTGCACCTCCTCATCCTGATCTTTTTCCCCATCCCTTCTACCTCGGCACAGGAGAAAGAATCATCGAGCCTTTGGTTGGCTCGACTGGGATCAGGCCTCCAATGGCTCCCTGGAAAGGCAGGTCAGGGAGGGCATGCAACACCTTGCTCCAGATTCCTCTGTCCTATATGTAGCAAGGCGCCAGATGCCTCCACTTTCTGCACTCAGTTGGCTCCTTGTTTGGCCAGCTCGCATCCAGAATGAGTGGAGGATTTTTTGTCGCTTATTGCATCGCAAGAGTTCAAAGTTATCTGATTCCAACCCAGGTAGCTAACTATCCATGGTTAATGGTGAACTCCTGGAGCATGCGTTAAACTCTGTTGACCGACAGAGTAGCAGAAATGGTGGTTTCCTGGAGCTGTTTCAGCTCTGCAAAGCTCTCTCTTTTGTGGTATTCCAGAGACTTTTGGGCTTGCTGGCAGCAGCTTCATAGACCCTCCCATTGGGTCTTTTATACATGCGCTGTCTGCAGGCATGGTTCAACCACAAGGTGATGATGATGATGATGATGATGATGATGAACGGACGTTGCAAGGTCTCATGAGCTGCCTTTGGGCACACACCAGGTGGAAACAATCCTTCCACTTACACTTTGGTGTAGAGCTAGGAGTGGTCATCAGACAACAAGCCATCACCACGGACACCTCTCCTCCAAGTACAGTTGGGGTGTCGTCAGGAATGTGCAGGAGGGTGCAAAGGGTTTGGGAAGCCCCATGGCAAGGTTGCCACTTAAACATCCTCTAGCTGCAGGAGATATTTTGGAGCCCTCAAGCATTTGTAGACCTCAGGGGGACTTGCGTGTTTGTCCGAACGCAATGGGGGTAGCATACATCAACCATCAGGGCAGCATGAAGTCCCCCCCCATCTCCGGCATCTCATGACCAAGCTTCTACTCAAGTGAACTCTCCCGGGCCAGTTTTTGAAGGGTGTGTGAAGGCTGAATCCGGTAAGATAGAACATTGTCCCACAGTGGAAGTTAAATGTAGTGTTGCAAGCTCTAACAAAACCTTCCCTCGAGCCCGTGTGGTAGTCAGGAAGGAGATTGCTGTCTTTTAAGACAGCGTTTTTATTAGACATCACTTCCATGAAGCATGATAGTGAGCTATAAGCCATATCAGGGTTCAGAGCTTGCTTGCTTTTTCTGCATGGGATATCCAATGTTACATTGCGGAATAATCCTGCTTTCTTACCAGAAACAATTACATCCTTCCATGTGAATCAGGCAGTGGAGTTGGTTGCTTTCTGTCCTACTTCTTTCTGATCTGACAAAGAGTTTCTTCTTCACACGTTTTGTACTTTGACACTACTGGCATACTATGTGGAGAGTACTATGAGCTGTACATGTAATGTGCCTGTGAGAGAAAAGTTGCAGTTTATATATAGTTACAGCCTTGATGAAAAATTCAAGCGTCTCATTCAAGGGTCTCAGAGCTTGGAGGACATGTCTATTATATTCAGTCAGTCATGCTTGTTATTGTGATAGGCAAGATTTTTGATTAATTAAAAAAGCCTTTAGCACATCAGAGCTAATTGTACGGTATATCACAAAGTTCACCAAGCACAATTGAATGGCTTCCATTGTTGGAGTCTGGCAGAGGAGGAGGCCTTATGCCCTGCCAGGAACAGGAATGGATGTACATTGAGTGCAGGAAGGGAGTTAAACACGTCAAGCAGTTATTGAGTTTGTTTCCATGGAAGCCACAATATTTTTTTGATAAACAGATAATCCAGCCATTTCTTTTCATTCAATAACATGCAAATGTTTTTAACTCGCTTTCGAATCTGTATTGAGAAATGCACTACAAAGGGAAAGTTTTCAGCTTCATGAGCAAATATTATTTTCCTAATTTCATTGGACAAAAATTATTGTGTAAGGGACAGTGATGTTAATACAAATAAAGAACGGTAAGCCTAAATTTTTTAAAATCTAGTTAAAGACAAATTGTATTGCTGTTTTAATGAATAAAAGCTGTTTGTCTCTGGCATACTCAATATATTTATTTATTATAGCCTCTGTAGTGGTATTTATATCTATTCTCTGCTGATCTCACGTTAACTTTCCCTGATACATCCACGTCCATCCAGCCATAGAAATCCCATAGAGTAGATTTTCCGGCTCCCCCTTCTTTCCTTCACTATTTCCAATTGGAAGTTTCCTTTCAGGTGAAAGCAGGCTTTCCCTGTGAGTGATTCCAAAACTGGGGAAAGTTTCCCTTTGTTTGCTTCACCAGTGACCCCAACCTCCCCCCAGTGTCAGACAGTCAGAGTTTTTCCATCCACCTCTACCTCCATTATGGCTCCGTAAACGCTACTGCTCAAAATGAGCTTTTACTTTTAGTCGTATTTTAAATTCAGTTAGATGCTAAGCCGTTCTCCATTTGAATTCTAATTTAAAGATAAATTCTGAACAACCTTTTGGGTTCATGTAGAGTAAGTAATAAAATTGGTAGAGCTTGGCACTAAGAGGAAAAGCACCGGTGGACCCGAGTGTGTATTGAACGTTTCCTCCGATTCATGTTTTCTTTGTTCTTGGGACTATGTTATCATAAATGATTTCACATTTTGTGGTGATAAGGGCCTCCTGTCCGTAATGGAAACTGCCGCAGTGGGGACCGTTGTGCCCACAGAGCCTGAAATACAGGCCCTGGTGACTGCGGGCGTCTCCGGCTCTCACCGCGGCGAGAATGGAGGCAAAGCTTGTTTTGAGTTGTGCAACAGACAGCTGCTGATGGCATTTTGGCTTGCCTGTACTGCGGTTAAATAAAGACCCTGCGTGCAACTCCTAAGCCCTTTCTGTCCAATCAAAGCAGTCACGAAGACGTGCTCTGCATTGTGATGCGTCTGCCAGCCCCAATGAAAAAACTCTTTGGTTGCGCCGAATATCTGCCTCCCGAATGCAGATGATTTGACACCGACACATTGCTGTGAGGTCAATGCCCTTGCGTCCCAGGTTGTAAGTGTGCTTCTGTCTGTAAATCTAGCACACATTCAGACCAATAGCTTAAAAATAAAACCACCTAATACCTTGTTTGTCTGTATCTATGGTGTGTAGCACAGCCTTGTATTTACTTTTATTTTTGCCTTTTATTTTCAAATTTCCTGAAAGTCTGTACTGAAGGTATAAATTAGGTCATTTTTCTTCAATATGGTACGTTTCGAACAGTGACATGAAGGTGAGATTTGCTGTATAGACATTAATGATAAAATATGGATCTGTTTTGGTCATTGGTCCTCTTTTTGAGGAAGCAGCTTTTCTTAGGTTAAACTCTGTCGTTTTTGTGTTGATCTAATCTGATGTATAGCCAGCCAATAAGTTACTTAGTAGTTCACTTGATTCAAGGCCATTGGCTGCTGATCCATGAATAACTAGCTTTTCCGGTCACAGATGTAATTCCAAATATAGAGAATATTCTGAATTTCCCATGTCGATTCTTCTTAAAAGGGAAATGGCTAGTTTGGAATGTATAGCTGTAGGAAACGTGTACTCATACTGAAATGTATACTCATTGCTAAGTCATTGTCTCTGCTCTCAGTAACTGTCAGTAGAGCAAGGTGGCTCAGTTTTGTATTGCGCGTTAACCCTAAAACTGCTAAAACTACAGCACTTTTGTACGTCTCTCTGGATAAGAGCGTCTGCTAAATACCAAAAATGTAATGTAAAATGTAATGCTTAGACAAGGTCATAGATAATGTTGGATGTTTTGTTGGAGCTGTATACTACAGACGTTACAATGATGTGAACCGATCAAAGAACACATGATGAATGTTTATATGGCATGGGCATCTCTCGTGAGACTGTTGCACTGGCAGTCTCCCGTTAAATATGTGCTCTAAGGCAATTTGCACTGTTGAATCCGCCGGCATAAAGTACAGAGGCAGAAAAGGACTATAACTAATCTTAAAATAGCCGGAAAAAGTGGCAATTTAAAGCATTCTCAAATCATTTCTCTCCCACACTCTCACATACATTCCCCAACTTTTGACTGTACAATTTGCTGCTGTAATTATGGGATGTTTGTGTTCGACAGCACGTTCCCATGTCTTTATTTCTTCAGTTCATTTTGCTTCCTCTGTGCGCCTGTATTCCCAGTGGAGGAATTGCCTGTTGGGAAGACTGTGCCACGGGCCAGCAGCAGACTCAACAGTGTAACACAAACCCTGAAGTAGCCGGAAGGCCTAGTTAACCAGCATCACCATCCACCTGCACTGATCCTATCATGGCCGACTATAGTGGCGCCAGTGATTACATCATGCAGCATTGCATTAGCCCAGCAGTGCTGAGATCATAAGTGGCCCTGAAAAGTAGTAATCAGACTTGGTGCAGAGTCGGTGCCTGACCCACTGATGACTGAATTATCAGGAGTGGCTTTCCCTTAAACATCAGCTCATTATTACCATAGCGAAATGCTTTTGCCTTTGAGGGTCTTGTTTTGTTTAAGTTGAATTTCGTCTCAGCTGTTATGGAACAGTAGGTTTTGGCAGCAGGGTGGCTCAGAGTTCCGACCAGGCTACTTGTGTCACCTGTGGCTGACCCGCGTGTTCCCTGTGTCCTGCAGGTGCTGGCCCTGTTCGAGGATGGGGAAGAGACCACCACGGCCTTCGTGGAGCCCATCGTTATCCTGCTGATCCTCGTCGCCAATGCTGTGATCGGAGTCTGGCAGGTGACGTCCTGCGTGTTGGCGCCATTGCTTGTCATTGTGACCAGACAACTGCACAAAGATAGATAGCTACCAACATCTTTCAGTTATATTTGGTTGTTGTACTTGTGTTCATAAACTGGGTTCATTTTATCCCTCTTGATGGTGTTGATAAATAAGGAACCAGTCTAACCAACGAAAAGTTGTCTCCTTGGTTCATGTGTTCCATTTAGAAATGAGAGCATTCAGCAATGAAAGCCATCTATTTACATATAAAATCCATGCACTAAAATAGTTATTCCTTGTCCGTGATGAATTTGCATGAAACATGAAACATCTTTTAACTTTTTACACGTCTACATTTTCAGCCATCAGTTTTGGAAAATGCCACAATCCTGTAAAATTTGTCTTTGTGTTCTCCAAAATGCTAGCTTATTTAAATATGGAGGAAACCATTATTAAACTATAGCTATTAAACAGATAAGTCGCAATAAAATTTTTCAGTTAAGCAGACACGATCTGTTTCATTATGAACTCCACCCGCATTGGGTGGAGTTTATTGGTTTACAATGGGGGAGGAAACTATACGGGGCTCTTATCTTTTTCGAATATGGAAACTATGGAACCTGATGCCAAGTGCCAGCCGTCCATAATAATCTCGCGAATTCTTTTGCATCGCCGACCTTTGTCTTTTGAAAGGGTAAGGGAGAGCAGTCAGTGGGCCTTCGGCAAGTGCGCGATGCGGCCCGGAGACCTGAGAGCGATCGCTCGCGTTGCCTCTCTCGCCTTGAAGCTGTCAGCTGGCCGCACAGGGGACCGTAGTTGCCGAGGCAGAACCAACCCGGTCCATTACTGCGTTGTGGCTTTTAGTGGCACATCGGAACAGAGGTCCTCTTTATGGCTGTCAGGTGCTGGCCTTCCTGAGTCCGTCTTTTACCTCGAGGAAAGGTCCTCGCGTTATGTCCCGAATTTTCATTGTTCCGCGTCATTCATCTTAGCTTTTACTGAGAGGCAGCAGCAGCTCGTCGCCCCCCTCCACCTTTATGGTCTTTGTATTCTAAAGTATTGCTATTCAGAATTTTACCTTTTGTGTACGAATCTCTGAACTAAAAGTATTAAGGTTATGAGCGAGGGCAACGCCTGTGCTGTGACTGCTTTAACTTGCGGTAAGGGGTGAAAGCACTATTTTGTCGCAGTCACTATGTGATATGACAGAGCAGAAGGCAGTGAGAGTAGTCGTTATGGTTCTACGTTGTGGCCACTGAACAGATTCATATTTAGAGGTCGGGGATGTAAGAGAGGCGCTGAGCGATAATCTTTGCGGGTGAGAACGACCGCAGGAAGACGGTGGAGAGTCGAACAGTTGATGATTATCTTGTTGGACAAGAGAAGGAATGCAGTGAGTAAATGCTCGATGAAGACTATAAAGGGAAACCTCGCACAGCAGTGTGCCTCTCGTTAAATATCAACAGCAGAAGTGCGGCAGATATGACGTCTGCACTGCAAATCAGAGCAAAGCGTTCAACTTAAATCTTGTATGGGGTGCTGTCTGATGGCTGTCGGATGTTCTCGGAGCAGGCATCAGTATCCCAACCACATAACATGGCCGTAGTGCACACCCCTTTGAAGATAAACATTAGTCCGGTCCAATTTGGTTGAGGTGCACAACTCATTCATTTAGGCAGGGAATTTGATGGGGGCCTGGGTTGTCTCAGAAATTGGCCTCAAACGTTTACAATGAATTAACTTTTTGATTTCTCTAAACAATTCTAACGAGCGGAGGGTATGATATGAGATGTCCTACCTTACTCCATGTCTGAAAGTGAGAGTCTGTGCTAAGTTAGGTAAACTGTGGTGTGACATGATATGTGACGTGGGAGTACGGCCCAGTAGAAATGTGGCTCTCACGGGCTGCTGCTGCTGCCTTGGCCTCCAGGAGAGGAACGCGGAGAATGCCATCGAGGCCCTGAAGGAGTACGAGCCGGAGATGGGGAAGGTTTTCCGCATGAACAGGAAAGCCGTCCAGAGGATAAAGGCGCGAGACATCGTCCCCGGGGACATCGTGGAGGTGGCTGGTAAGCACAAATCGCAGGAAGCGCCGCCATGTACCCTAAGGAAGGCCGTCCTCCTTTAAAACGCTCCGATCATCCTGAAGCCTGTGGTTGACCCAACATGTGTGACGGTCCGGTTAGGATGAATTCCAATATAGGAGATACACATCTGTCAAACACCACAGAGACTTGGAATATCCCTCAGAATATGCCATGGGTGCCTCCTCTTACACACAAGCCTTTGCTCTTGAGTAAGAAGCGTCAGTAAAGAGAGAGAGAGCGTACACCAGGTCCTGCGGGCTATTTTAATCCGCTCTAACTTTTTACATTTCCCCATGCGTTCACTTCCACTTTCATTTCATTTTCATTTTTGGCATTTAGCAGATGCGGCGTACAAAAGTGCAGTACAGTAGTTTTAGAGTTAAAGTGCAATACAAACCTGAGCTGTCTTGCACTGCTGACAATGGCTGAGAGCAGGTATACGACTAATGCTGCAAAGAGATAGCATATCAATAAACATGCTTAACTAACAAAATAAGGGGGGTGTTCAGGTCTGAGGCATAAGGTATTGGCGGAGGTATTTGCTAACAGGTGATCGCTCCTCTCCCAGTGTCCTTGGAACACAGGAACATCTGGTCCTCCCACCCCCCGCCATTCCACTAAGATCTCATCAAAGCAGTTAGTGTGTGTTTATGTAAACCCTGGCTAATGACCACACACAAGCAAGGGGCTATAGAAGAGATTCTGGAATGACAGAACTTTCCCAGCCATTTAAACAGTTTCCTGTTGCATTCCAAACAAAATCGAAGCATGCCCCTCTAACCTCTGGCATCCGGATTGCAGATTGAAGTCATGCTAGACAAAAATAAGAAACAAAATAGTCCTGGACAGTGTTAAATCATTTAGTCCCACTGCCATTTATTTTAAAATCTGTTCTATACAGGGTATGGGAGGCTAACTGTACATATCTGTGAGAGGCATGATTGTAATGTTCAGGTGAACCGGCGCCAGTCCTTACCAGCCCCAGTGGCTTCTTACCATTCTGTTTGTGGCGCGAGAGATTCTGACCCTGGTCCAGGTGGCATCCTCTCTGTGTCAAGGGGAACATTTAATCCTGTGCCACCTCTCCTCTATATATGAAAAGGGGAGAGATCGCCTACGTCTGGTGGTACAAACGGCCTGGTGACCAGGATCCGTCCCGGCCCGTCCCATGACGGGCCCGCATTCCATCGTCAGCAGAGGCCTGTGTATGAGGGAATAATCCTGTTCACATGGAGATTATTAATTTTTTAAAACTGCGATAAAAATAAGATGAAGGGAGAAGTGGCCATAGCAACAAGCTTCACACTTATTCACCTGCGGTGGTGGTGTTTTTTGGATGGTGGCATTTTCATATTAGACCACTATTTCCCCCCCAGAGTCAGTTATGCACACTATAAAAGCAGGTATCTAACAGTAATGCAGAACATTTTCACATGTTGGCCTTTTGTGGGCGAGCAGATGTAGTCATACCAAGACCTTGAAGGGCTTTCATCTGACCACCCTCTGTGAGATGTGTTGGGTCAGGAGGATTAATACTGCAAATCTGTCAGGTCTGTCGGGAAATGGCTGGTGGTCCTGTGGCAGGAAGGCTGTCTGTGATGGGAAAAGATGAACGCGGATGCACGAGCTGAAGGGCTGGTCCCGCTCCCGATTTCCTCCCCCCCCCCCCCCCACACTATCCCTCTCTGACCAACTGAGACCAGTAACAATGCATGCAGCATGAAAACATTAGCTGAAAACAACATGTACCCAAGCATCTAGTCACTCCATCCTTAAAGTGACTTTGGCAGTGTATCATCGCCACTGCTGTTGGGAAACTTGTATATTTTTCTGGTAACTGTGGCAGAAAGGTCCCCAGTGAAAATGAGTTGTTGCCGATCCTTCTCGCCGTCAGTCCGCGTTACTGCTTTGCCCCCGGACAGAAGTCGGTGTGACGCTCGGAGAGGCTGATGATGCATGGAGGATTCTCTTCCCTTCTGTCAAACGCCACTCCTCCTGACACAGCCTTGTTGCTAGGCAGCCTTAAACACCAGTAAACACATGGTAAGGTGAACCGCAGGGGTAAAAGTGAAAGGAAATAAGTGGTTGGGAAGCAAAATATGGGTTTGCTAATTCTAATCGACATTTTTGCTCAGAAACAACAAATCTTAACCAAATTGTTATAACAAAACGTTTGCTGTCTGTGCAGCTGAAAGTTATTCCGAATTAGCAAGTGGGAATCATTATTAAAAGAAAAATACTAATGCCTTCAAGACATTATGAATTTTGTGGAAACGAGTTTCCAACCCTCTTATTGCTTATTGTTATTGCCAGTGCTACACCACTGTTATGATTTGTGCCTCCTGTGGAAATTTCCTTGGTTTTTCAAGATGAAAAACCTGTTATGTACAGGGTGATGGAACATGTACACAATTTATTAAGGCTGTGGGATATGGAAAACAGGGAGCTGTTTGGAAAGAGAGTGGTGGTAATCCCTCTGTATTGGAGAAGGACCTTTTCGTGTGTGTTCACGGAGACAGCGACGCGACCAGCATCGTCAGTGCATCGCGGTTTTCCCATCTGGCTCGTAAATGTAATGGTGCGTTTCTACAACCGAGGGAGTGGCTTTATGTAACGAGCCAAGAGAGCACGCTGGCGGGCAGGTGTGGTGTCACAAGGTTTTGTGTTTTTATTTTTTTTTATATCACACTGCAGCACAGTTGCTGTCATTCATGGCAGTTATAACTTTTGCATATTAAGGACCAGCCCATCCACCTTGGCATGAGAACTGGAGGCTTTGTGGATTGACACCCTTAATTGTAAACTGCCGCAAATGCCAAGGAGATTTTTTTTTTCTTCTTCTGAGAGTAGCAGCATGGCTGCCACCCCAGAGTCTGAGAGAATTGCGGATTTAGAAACTGGAGAAACAAAGGGCAGATGTCATAGTAGAGTCGAAAAAGCCTCACTACGGCCCTGGCTACCGATCAGAACAGACTCTCCCCAGGGCTCAGTGCTCAGACCAGAAAGCCCAGGTTTGGACTGAAAGGCCATGTGGAACAGGAAGGAAGAGCGAGAGATTAAGCGAGCTGGAGCCGTATCGGGCCAAGGGGGAGATGTAAGATCACTGAAGGTCTGTTCTGAGTTGGAAGCCTGGGAAAACATAGAAGTTTTGCCGGAACGGCAAACTCCATTGTAGCTAATGACCTTAATTGTGGCATCTTAGAATATGGTTAGAAATTTGATTTGAAATGGGATCCCATTTTGGTGTTGATATTGATCAGAGAACTGCTGATCTCACTGCGTGTTGGGAATGAAATGCAATGTAATTCCAGGACTTCCTGTCCCAGACGTACACTGTGTATCCGTTTATTTAATGGCAGTAAGAGAAGACCGGAGACCTCGGAGCTATTCATCGCTACCCCTTGTTGTTTGAGGAGACGTGCAGTGTCATGCCTCCAAAACACATGTCGCTCTAACCACCTGCTCCTCCTTATGCTAAGGCCTATATGTCCATTTCTCTTCTGCCAACACTACAGATGCTGGAGCAGTTGAGCTTGCTTCAGCTAGCAGCGCCTGAAGCCTTCAAGTGGCTGATTGTCATGCTGTAGAGACATCGGATCCATCTAAAGCACTCAAAATTACTCATATATGACCACAAATTGGCATGGGCCAACGCAACAGAATAAATCTTTTAAAACTCAGAGTGACGCGTGTTCACGAGCGCTTGCGGTTTTGCCTCTAGTTTTGAAGTGGGCGGTTTTTCTATCTAAAGAGAGTTGGAGGAGTTTAGACCCCTGTGATCGTGAAGGCTGAGGAGGAATTACAGAAGGAGGTCTTGAGAGTTCAATTTGAGATCAAGATCGGGATGCTAGACTCATAGAGAAGCAGGAGAAAGGTAATTACAGGTGACGAAATGTCCCACTAAGATTTCACCCACCTCCATAGGTAAGCTATGTTTTTCCGCTGATGTTTAATAGATACCTTCAACTTTCATCGGGACCTCCCCTGTTTGCACTCATTGAAGAAGGCTTGGAGGAAATACCAAGTCTGGATATATTCTACCATATGGTCACCCATTGTAGCATTTATAGTTGGTAGTATCTTGAACTGCGTGCTGTTGTGCTTGTTCAATAAAAAAATAGGTTCAGGTCGAATAATTCTCTTTTGAAAACGAATAATTTTGTTAAATCTGTACAACTGTATTTTATGAATTTGCTTTCTTTTTCTAATTCTCAGCTAATGAATTATCATATACGTTATGTAAATATTTGTTGTTTATTTTTCAATTAAAATATAAATTTGTAACATTTTTCATTGCACTGCGTTACTATAGTACTCCTAGATCGCCAGATGTTTCCAGAGATCAATGATCTATCAGAGACGCCACGGAGTTTCACATTGAAAGTACAGCTTAAAATAACTATTTTTTATGGAGAGACAGAAAGACCAAATGTACCCTGAAAAGCATATGACCTGATTTGATATAGGAAAGTATAACTAACATTGCACTTAAAAATAAAAATAGTTTTTTTCCTTCTGGTTAAAGGGATGTAAAAGTTCCCATTTAGTTTACAAAATCCTGTGGTGCTAAAAACGACGTCTTCACATTTCTTAATTTGTCATTTTGAGACCTTTTGGATGAGGGGTTGGTCGATGGTGGAGGAACATGAGAACGCTGTTCTAAAGCTGGTCTGTTCGGTCCCAGAGGACATCCCACACGGCTGACACTGCGCATCTTTGTAATGACCCAGAGAGGAACGGACAGCCACAGAATTAAACTGGGTTAAGTTGTGTAACTTTTACATTAATGGTGATTTCACAGACCTGAAGGTGACTCCTCTCACGGTGGCTTTTGATGGTTGGTTGTTTAGAAACAGCGATGTTTTTGCGCAGTTATCGACCGCTTGCACGCAGCTAAACTCTAAATCCCCTCCGTTACCCACGTGCCAGCTGATAGACTTTTTTGGACACGTATGCGGCTATTGTACAAAAAGGAAAGGCAGAAAAAAAAAGAGAACAAGGCCCAAGAAACACCCATGAGGTATGAAAAGAACCATATGTCATCTTAATGCCATTTGAAGTATGGCTTTAATATAAACCACCCAGGCCCAGAATTATGAAGGGTGTAACTGAAGGAACAATCAGCGTTTCCTTTTCCCGCCCCCCACTTGCTATTGCTTTTCGAGATCTTGACAATGTGTTTACGGAGGGGGAAAAAAGCAAAGGTTGTTAGTTGGGCCTGTCGAACTTGCTTTGGGTGTATACAGCTTGTTGTCTTTGTTAAAACCCCAAATCTTGGTCCCTTCTCTTTTTTTAAGGCTTTGTGTGAATGTAGCAACTGGGTGTATAGTTGAACCTAAATGAATGGGTGTCAGTAGCCTTCTCTTCCTTTCCTTTTGTTTGTGTATTATGTAGATTAATTGTCTGGTTCATCTCTGCATCTTGAATGTTCAGTTATTGAACCATAGCTTTTGGTGCTTAACCTGAATTGTTTCACTAAATATCCAGCTGTACAAGTGAATACATTTAGAAATTATAGGCTTTGTAAGTCGCTTTTGATAAAAACATCTGCTAAGCAACTACTTTTATTGTTTAAGGTAGATATTAGTAAGTGCTGTGCATACAGAGGGATTTTCTCAAGAATAACACTAGGGCTATAAGTTGGCATGGAGGTTATGGACCTGGACCTGTGACCACAAGGTTACAGTTTCAATGCCCTGGAGGGGTTCAAGCATGCAACCTGTATTAAAAAAGTAAATGTTAATAAGATAAATCAAAAGCATTATGTGATCAGACAAGTGTTGGTAGGATAAAACTCTTGAGTCCTCTGTGTTAACCTCTGGCACTGTTTTTTCATCTTTGATTTTCAGTGGGTGACAAGGTTCCAGCGGACATCAGGATCACATCGATAAAATCCACCACCCTGCGGGTGGACCAATCCATTCTCACAGGTAAAGTGGGCGGCAAACTCATCTCCTCCCCCGTTTCAAGTGTTGGTTCAGTTCAGGGGGTGCATGTGTGTGGGCAGATATTACTCATCTATTTGTATTCCATATTTGTTGGATATAAACTATTGTTGAAAACATTTTCTTGAAGCCCTAAAAATGCTAAATAAAACATGATGGTTTAAATATGGTCCAACTCAGGCGGTTGTAATGTGTTGCGTGTTCAGCTGAAGGACAGACAAGTCCTAATCTGACCTGATATTAGGCAAGTCTCCCATTTTGATAAGTCTGGTGAATGGAAGCTGATGGTTTCCTTATAGCCATGTAAACTGGAGTTCATTGCAAGATTGGCCCTCACTCCTTTCACCTGATGCAGCTCTTTAATCTAGTGTAATGCCCACCCCACCCCTGCCACCCCCCTCAGTCCTCCAGATTTTACCAGAGGTTCAGTCAATCTCCCAAGAGCTTCAACGCGGTTTTCCTGATTCCAGTTTGTGGACACTGGAATTGTAGGAAGGTCAAACCCTCAGTTTGGTTTGACCATGTGCTTAATGGTTTGGTTGCTCCTGCCAGAAGTCCGACAATTCTCATCCCCCAACAAAATGCCTTATAAGTTCGGGGAAGTTATAAGTTCTGAATGAATAATTCTCCCACTCTTATTCTCGTTCAGGTAACAACATTGCTAATTTTGCTTGAATAATGAAGTTAAGGAAATAGAAATGATTATTAAAGCCAAGTTGGTTTGGAAATACCAGCACAATTTGCGGACTGCCATCATAAGCCTTTTCCAAAGCCTCCGTTAATTTGAAGGCTACGCAGAAAGTAATAAGGGTGAAAAACAATTCTAATTCAACGAACCATAGCTCAAAGCAGGCCTGTTCTGAGCAAACAAATAATTACTCCCTCTGATTTCTGTGCGTTTCACTGTGGAAATTCCTTGTCGGTTTAACAAAACATTGGAGCCGAACAAAGAAACTTCATGTTGAAAATGGCCACCCCCACAGAGGCCTCAGTCACGAATAACTCTGTTTCCCAGGATATCCAGATATGTCGGTTGTGAGAGCAGCAGGCATGGTTAAACCTAATTGTGTGTGTGTGTGTGTGAGAGAGAGGTGGAATGTGGAACAAGTAAATCAGTGAAGGTACCGTAACATAACTTGTCTCTGTTCACAGGGGAGTCCGTGTCTGTCATAAAACACACAGACCCTGTGCCCGACCCCAGGGCTGTTAATCAAGATAAGAAAAACATGCTGTTTTCGGTGAGAATTCCTGACTGTCCGCACTGCAGTAGATAACTGTCGGGAATGTGTTTTACAGTGCTATATCTCAAGCGTTGCTACCTGACTGATAAGTCTGGACAACGCGTTTCCCTGCATTTTAGTTACTTTGAAAGGCCTGCTTAGAGTGAAATACCCAGACTATGCAATTTTCTACCTGCTTTGATCAAAAATAAATTGAGAGATGTCGGGGGGGGGGCATTAGACATTGACTCTATCTTACTCAGTTCTATTACTCTTTTGTGTGATACCCTAGAGTACATTGTTTACATTTCAGATATTTCATAATAGGCAGGTGAACTAAATTGCGTCTCTGCGCAATTCGTGCTCCATATATTCCCACTATTCATGCTGCGGTGGATGAGCTGGTGGTCTTGCTTTTTTCCCATTGCATCGCAGGGCACTAACATTGCTGCAGGCAAGGCCATCGGAGTTGTGGTGTCCACTGGAGTCACCACTGAGATCGGCAAGATCCGCAACCAGATGGTGGCCACTGAGCAGGAGAAGACCCCGCTGCAGCAGAAGCTGGATGAGTTTGGCCAGCAGCTCTCCAAGGTCATCTCACTCATCTGCGTGGCAGTGTGGGTAATTAACATTGGGCACTTCAACGACCCGGTCCACGGCGGCTCCTGGATGCGTGGCGCCATCTACTACTTCAAGATCGCCGTGGCGCTGGCAGTAGCTGCCATTCCAGAGGGCCTCCCGGCCGTCATCACCACCTGCCTGGCGCTGGGTACCCGTCGCATGGCCAAGAAGAACGCCATTGTCCGCAGCCTGCCCTCCGTGGAGACGCTGGGCTGCACCTCCGTCATTTGCTCAGACAAGACCGGCACCCTGACTACCAACCAGATGTCTGTGTGCAGGGTGAGTGAGCCCGGGACGGGCCATCTGGTGGAGGGGTCACTTTCTCTTATTTGTTCCACTCATCAGCCATTAACGGCTCCATGTGAACCTGGAAGCACCTGCCTGCACCTCAGTTCAATTTTGATACATCTGTTGTTTTCTGAACAGAAAGGTGGCGTAAAAGTGTGTGAAGGCTTTTCATTATTGAGAGAATCCTCAATTGGCTACATGAATTGACATGAGGTCAATCCCAGTTACAAAACCGATAACTAGCATTCCTGTGGTTTATGGGAGCTCCAAAAATTAGACTGTGACTTTGGAAGTCTAGGTAAAATGAAGAAAAAGCTAAATTAACCGGGGGTACTGTAATGGTTACCTCTCATTGTGGACACTTTTTTTTTTGTCCTTCCGCGTTTAGAACTTGTTTGACAAGAAAACGAGTGGAAGGTGTTCTACAAATAATAAGACATTTCTAAACTTGCAAACTTATACATTCATATTAGAAATTAGCACACATATAAGCACGTTTGTGCACAGAAAGCTCGCTTAAAGGCCGCACACATACGCACTTGTACACACAGACATTGTATGCTCTAATTTAAACACACATACGCACACTTAAACGGACACTTGCTTTCTCATGCACAAGCGTAACTTGGGGGGGGGGGGGGGTTTGTCGGGGCAGCCAGGGTTACACTTGTCTGCTTCCCAGATGTCCCCCACCCCTTCGCTTTCCTCTCCATACCGTGGCATTTTCTGAGTCCATTCACCAGAGTAAATGCCAGACCTGGGATAAAAGACAACTTGTTTGTGTTGGCTCTCGTCTCTCCTCAAGCACCATCTAGCCGCTAGCTTGGCATCGAACACTCACCCCAGTTAAACCTTTTATCTCTCGTTTTTGTCTCACCTACTGCTTATGCAATAAGGTACAATAGGGGTAGGCATGAGGCCGATTCCAGCGGAGCCTTCCAAATTGCCCTGTTGGTTTATGAGCACATTCAGTGGTTTAATTATTTAATGGTTCGCTATAGGCCTTGTGTAGCATTTATGTTCTTGCCAGAACCTGTCTTCCATTACTGTTGTTTTTTTTTTTGTTGTTTTTTATGGAGGGGGGTTCGCAGTCGAAATGTACAATCAAATGGCTGTATGGCCATTTTAAGAAAGTAGGAGATACTAACTGGCACGTTAAAGCTGTCTAGCCCCAACATGGCACTGCGGACTTCAGCCGCAATGCAGAGAACAACTCGCCGCTCTTCCTGTCTGTCGCATCGCAAAGCCGCCCAGGATTGCCACATGTGTTTTCTCTCTCACGGAAAGACACCCCCCCCCCTTGTGAATACGTCGACATCTTTTGCTCCACATGGGGATTCCCCACAAGAGACTTAGATGCTTCTGGTATGAGGATTTTGCAAGGACTTGTTTTCAGATTTTAACCACATGCAATGTACTCCCATCCCCTCCGGCTTTGAACGCATAATCTTTTCATTTATATCCATACTCTTGCCAAAGGCCAAACGCTGCCCATTTATGGAAAAATATTATTTTTTTATTAAATGCTTGTATAACTCACGGTAAGTGGTAAAACCGGGACATATTTGGAGAAAGTACAGGGTTTCAAAGGCAGCTGGTATTGAACAGGGTGCAAGAGACTAAATAACAATTGTATAATTCACTTATAACTTATCCACATCCATGTTTAGGAAAACGGCAATGCAAATGCCAGTTAATGTGCAAGCTAGAGAGCTAACTGCGTATTTGTTAAAAAAACATCTAGTCCGCTTACAAACTATTTAAATTTATGTAATTGTTTCAATTAAAATTTTCAAGCATACCTGGGTCTCTAAAAAGTCACTGTGTGTTTGTCACTAAATATGATTTTATCAGTATTTTCAATGTCAATCACCGTCTGCTGGTGTGGGTGTGGTGGTACTGGTGTTAATAAGGAATTTCTCCTGCCCTTGTTGACTGACTGTGGCTAGTGACTCCTCGATCCCCCTAACCACTACGCATCACAAAAAACTCAACAAAAACACAGATGGCTTGCAGTAGCTCAGCATCAGCCAAATATGTTCGAGCCAGACCTAGAATGGGAAGAAGAGAATCCCCCACACCTGCAACAACCTAGAGCCCTTCTTTGAGTAACAAGATGTGCACAGATAACTTGTGCACAGATAAGTTCACCAGCCTATTCTGTATCTATCCATTTCAGATATCCAAAATTTCGTCAACTGACCTCACACCCTAGATGTTGAGGCCAATAATTGGTCCTCGCTGGCACCAGCCTTAATTTAATGTAAGGGGAATTCACAGTAGTATTCTGGAGTTATACTGAACATATATACATGTACGGTACATATATAAGGTACACTAAACAAATATACGCTCAGATCTCGCCACATAATGGGGTACAGCATGAACATGTAATAAAAAATAATAAAGTAAAACTTTGTCCCTGAATACACATGGGTATTATGGAAACTGTTCAGGGGTTTCTCTTTTGGGGGTATATGAACAGTGCCCAACTGGGATTTGAACTACTGGGAGGGTGTGCGTGTGTGTGTGCGCGCATGTGTGTCTATGAGAGAAACTGGTGAGCTAATAAGGGAACTGCGCTGTTTGCCAGGCTCTGCAGCCAGCTTAAGATATAGGGGAATGTTTTGCTCACTGTTTCTACCAAACCCCCACCAACCCCTCCCCTCTAGCTTATGAAAACAGCATCAGGCAGCCAACCGTCGCAGGGACCAGTTGAGCATTCGTAAATGTTTAACTGGAGGGAGTTCCCTCGCCGGAGACCTGTTTAAGCTCCTAGCTGCGATACGGAGAGACAGCTGGGAGAACCGCCCCCGGTAAATATTTACTCTGCGCGCCTGGGGCACCCTGGTTCGGCCCCGTGCCAGGTCATGCCCCTGTGACGGCGGGAGACACGGAGGGCTTTTCCTCTTCGCTGGGAGCCAACCATTTTTTTTCATTTCTGTAGTTGTAGTTCTGTTTTAGTATTTTACTAAGACGGGAGGCGCAGGATGCAATTTTGAAATTGTGTGGTTAACTTTGTCAGGGCTGCAGAATCTGCACCATGTGACTGTTTCTCTGCAGAGAGAAAAGAAAGAGAGCCGTTTTCCTGCACTTGCTTCTGCTATACGACACGGCAATCAGTAAGAGGTGCTTCTGAATGAAAGGTTGCACCTCTGCAGGTGCGGTATGCTGTATCATCCACAGTGCGGTCTGATCACATGAAGCAACATTACATACGTGGTCTGATCACATTGCAGAGTGGCAAAGAGTGCAGGGTTATTCATTTAATTGCTCTATTTTTGTCGGGCTTTTACAAAGAAGTATTTATTTAAATTAGATTTCTGGCTCGGTTGCACCTTGCAGTGTTTGATGTCTGCCTAGCTGCAGCACGCTTGGTTTCAATGCGCCATGAGGCACATGTTTCCTGTTGCCCTGCCAGATGCCGGAACTGAAACGATGGCTGCACTCGTACTCTCTCTGTGTATGTCTCTGCTCTCTCTCTCTCTGTCTGTCTCTCTCTCCCTCTCTGTCTCGTCTGTGTCTCTCTTTCTCTCTCTCTATCTCTGTCTGCGATGCAGCGCCCCCTTTCTTACCTTGACGAGGGACCACCAATCCAGAAACATTCTCACTGCAGAGCCCTCAAGTGTGTTCACCACCCCCACCCCCCCACCACCACCCCCGTTTTAAGGCCAGACATGGTCTGGAATCACAGGAAAAAGGTTTCAGGTTGATGTTTCTTGGATGGTGTCCCTCCATCGCACTGGATGTTTTGACTGGCCTCCAAAGGCATTGCTTTGTTTCATTTGTTATTTTTTTCCCCCCATACTCAGTGCCTAAACCCCACACTGTCCACTTGATAGAAACAGAAGCTGCCCTTTTGCAGGGCTGGACATTTAGCCGCGCCGCCAGCTTCCTCGGTACTCCATGCTGATGTGGATTACATTTTTACGGCGGCTGGAAAATACATTTTAACTCAATTACAACTGCCTGGACCCAGGGAGCCTGAGGTTCCTTTGTCATTGCCATAACATTACTCATAGTAAAGTCAAGGCAGCTTCATTTAAAAAGCGTGATGCTCGGTTTCCATGGCGACTCGCTACAACATGACTTTGATAAAGACAGCGGCTTGTGTCTGGGCTTTAAGGAATGAAATGAAAAATAACAAGAGAAAAAGCACAGAATGAAAAAGGGGGGTGAAAAAATTAAGGATTAGGCTCTCCCCACAGCTTTTTGTTTGTGCTTTGACTTAAGATTGGACTGTGCTTATCCCTCCCGATTTGTCTCTGATCTGCCAAACCTGCACTTTTAGTGCCTATTTCTCTTACATTGAGTAAATGCTGTTATAATATATAATATACAAACTTCTCTACATGATGCATGACCATGCTGTGAGTGGTGCCGAATTTCTGATGTTTGCCTTATTGCTTCTGTAATTCAGTTAAGTTAGCTGGCGCTCTATTATGAAAGGCAATTGTCTTTGTCATGTTTTCCACTTTGTTTGCCATCGAGTGACAGCATGAACTAAACACCGGTGCAAAAGTGAAGCCTTCTCTTTCCCGAAAACCATACAAGGCCTGATTTTTACATTTATTTTGTAAATTGACGTCTTCATCAGTAATACACAGTTTAGTAATGATTCATTAAGGCCATGAAGTGCACAGGGTTGTGGACTAATTTGTTGGCGTGGGTATAATTGGTAGTTTCCCTGGCAGTTCTGGATTTTCTTGTAAGATTTTGAATGATTAAAGGCATGTGCCTTAGTCCGCCCTGGCCTCTGCGACCCTTGCGTGCGCAGTTCATCCTGTGAGAACATTTTGTCTCGTCTGGAAACGGGCAGCATGCCATGCCGTTATAGACATGACCAGGAATTACGTTTTTTTTTTTTTTGTTCTCTCCCTCCCCTTGCTGGGAAGAATGGCCCGCTCTTTCTCCACCAGGCTGACAGGTGGCCTATATACAGCGCATGGGAAGCCGACATCCGGGATTCGGCCCCACGCTTATTTACGGAACAGACCTTGGCCCGAGGTCTTCGGCCCGCCGTGGATTAACCTCTGCTTTTAATCTCCGGGCGTCACAATCGGAACCCGCCGTGGGGGGAGTTGTGAGTGGAATCAGATCTGCAGATCTCTATCAGGGGTTTCCCAGAGTCACTGTGGGGCGGCCGTGTCACTTTCACTCGGAAGAAAGAGAAGAAAGAAAAGAAGAAGAATTTGCCTCAAGCTTATCGTTAGCTTCATTTTCCATCCCAGCAATCTGGTCTTTCTCAGGCTTTCTCAATGCAGGCGCTCAACCCCCTGGTGAAAAGCCTGTCCGCTCTGCATAGGTTGTTTAAAAATATGGAGGAGAATCACCACTGTCGGCCCATGCCAGGGGTCCCGAATGAGATGTGTCCCAGATCAAATTCAGATAATGCGATGCCAATAGTGTTGGGTTAACGAAGTGGCAGCGGATGGGATTTTCCATAATGCAAGAAAAGCAAGTGTATTCTGAGTACATGGTGCTCTTGTTTTCATACAAGAGTATAGGGTCTTACTTACCCAGAAATTGGGTACACGTTTAGCTCCTGTCTGTCCACTAGACAGACAACTTTGCATGGGGTGGCAAGCCTTCCTGAAGAGGTCACTCTGCAGTAAAGGGCGGAATTAAGGGCAAGCCCTGTCCAGCATAGCATTATAAGCTCAGATCCTCTTAAAGCAGATCTGCCGAGGGGAAAAATAGTTTAAATGGAAGGCTACTTCACTAATCAGCCCGATTTCATCCATGCCAGGCGACCGACGCTTGCTTCAGTGTTCTGCTGCGCTTGGTAATGACCTTCCTGACTCCAGGAAATCCTGAGTGCTCCTTGACTGCCGCCCCCGCTGTTTAATCACACTTTCAGAAGCTGTCAGTGTCAGGACCAGTCCATTATGGAGATGGAATATTGATCAGAACTGGGCCAAATATGGCCAAGCTGGTTGGAATAACCCAGCCTGATGTGTAAAGGTCACCCTGGGTACATGCTTTCTGCGGCAGGACAAACCCCTCCATGATGAGACAGAATTAGAGTAGGCTGGCAGACGCATCGGAGTTGAAACCCCCACTGTGAGCTTTCCCTTAGGGGAAGCACTGATTTACAGTGCAGAGGTCTCAGCCCAAGTTGAAAGCAGAGCACAAAGGATCTCGGTTCAGTCTCCCCTGTGTATGATTCCTTATTGTCCCGGTTCTTTACTGATGCACTGATGTACTTTACGGAGTCTAAGTCTTAATTATAGTAATGCAAATACTACTTAAATCATTTTGGGTCCGAAACCGTTGCAGCTGTTTTTAAGCTCTTCATTCTTATGTCCACCCAAACCATTGAACCAAGCTTAATCCTAAAATGCATCCCATAGTGGCTGCAGACGACAAATGTACTCTCGTGCATTGCTTAAACTATCACTCAGCATTTAATGAAAGGGCTTTTTCATTGGTTTTGCGCTGAATAGCTGTCCATATGCTGAAGACTTTATACTGGGCCCATTAACTGCTTTCTGGAAAAAAAGAAAAAAAAGAAAAAAAACAGCTTTGGTGGATGACATCATGCTGCTTCTGATTGGCTTTGGCAGAGGGGAATCCCCTCTGTTGGGGTGGGCCAAATCCGAATGACAGCGTATTGTGTTTTCATTTCTTTTCCCCTTCATGTTCTTTTTCCTGTCTTTCCCGTTGGTTGTTAGCCTCTACATCACACTGGCCAGGGATACCTTTTCACTTCCCCTTTTCCTTTCCCATTCAGCGCAGTTGGACCTTTTTTTTTTGTTTGTTTTTTTTTCTTTCCCCGTACTGTGATCTTGTTTCATTTCCGTGTGCTTTTTCTATCCTGTGCAAACTCGGGGTTAACCTGACAATAACCAACGCCTACTTGTTCTTATTACATATAATTGCTTTTGTCCTGCAAGAATACTGTAATTACAAAAATTACACTTTCTTGCTTGAAAATAAGGGTGCATGTAGTTACTTTGTAATTTATAGAGATTCAGTACCTACCACTGATTGATATAGCAAATATAGCCGTATATAGTATATATTAAAATTTCTTTGACTAGTTCAGAAGTTGGAAACTGCTTAGTATTGTGCTGTAAAGCAAAGTGAATGACTGATCATCCAGGTGCTAATGACGGCAATCATTTCTCCCTCCAGATGTTTGTGGTGGACAAGGTTGAGGAGACCAGCTGCTCTGTGCTCGAATTCTCCATCACCGGCTCCACCTACGCCCCCGAAGGACAAGTGTGAGCCCCCCGTCTCCCTCACTTTATTCCCATATTTTACATTTTATCGTTTATACGTAAGTTTGTACAATGGAACTTATTCTCGAGGAAATGTCTCCGTTTTTATTGATGCAAGGACTTCAGATAACGGTTTATATCAATGAAGTAGATAACTGTGATAAATGGAGGTTTTTAAAAATAACAGAAATAAAACCTGTGGCGTCTCAAGTGCACCTGGGACAGGTGCAGGAAAGATTAGCATTGTTTAAAATATCTTAAACGGCATCATTCACAAAGCGCTCAGTATCGATAAAAAATTGAGGATGAAGGGGGTCTTATTCAGTACACCCCCACTGTGGGACTTGTCCTGGCCCTCCATGTCAACATGGAGGTCAGCTAGTTTTTGCTGGGTAATGGCGTTCATTTTATGGTATCGCGTTATTAGTTAATTCTTTCATTCAATCGTTTATTCATTTCAGTTTTAGCAATGTAAAGTGTCTAATATCTGTATCAATTCCCAGTAACATAGACTGTCTCTGCTCTCTCAGGCTGAAGGGGGACATTCCAGTGATTTGCGCTGAATACGATGGCCTGGTGGAGCTCGCCACTGTGTGTGCCATGTGTAATGACTCCTCCCTGGATTACAACGAGGTGAGCTTCCCCTCTCCAGGCTCCTGGTAGTTGTCCCCAAACCCTCCGCCCCCACGCCTATATTAAAAGCCCGGGTACGAGTGTCTTTGTGTCTGTGTGAGAGTATGTATATGTGTGTCTGAATGTGAGATCGTCCGCGTGCGTCTACTTGTGTGAGAGTATGTATGTGTGACTGACTTTAAGATTGTTTGTGTGTATGTGTGTCTGAAGATGAGATTTTCCGCGTGCGTCTGCGTGTGTGACCGTATGTTTGTGTGTGAGTGTGTGTGTGTGAGAGAGAGAGAGAGAAAGTTTGTGAGTGTGTGTGTGTGAGAGAGAGAGTATGTGTGAGTGTGTTTGTGTGTGAGATTGTCCGCGTGCGTCTGCGCGTGTGACAGTATGTTTGTGTTTGTGTGCGTCTGTGTGTGTGACCGTATGTTTATGTGTGAGTGTGTTTGTGTGTGAGAGAGTGTGTGTGTGTGTTTGTGTGAGAGAGGGAGTATGTGTGTACGTGTGCGTGTGTGTGTAACATCTTCTGGGAAGACGTGTCCCTTTTCGCTTCCCCTCCATCATCCTTTGTCTCTTTGTCAGCAGGATTTTCAGTATAAGCCAGTTGTTCACTCTGTTCTCCTGGGGAGCGTCCCCGTTCTTTTGCACTGCGCGCCTCTACCCGTCATCAACTGGGTCACTTTGATCAGACCGCACTGTGGATGATACAGCATACCGCACCTGCAGAGGTGCAACCTTTCATTCAGAAGCACCTCTTAC
>JAOVYW010000084.1:8734439-8786708 GCA_025775045.1 Hiodon tergisus | reverse complement strand
GGTTCAAGCACATAAGCACTTTATTTAGGGAAAAATATAACGAAATCATTAATGGGAGTGGAAAAGGCTTTCACGGTCACATTTCTTAGCTTTTTGGATCTTTCACTGCATTAACTGGGGACTGCTGTCACATTGGCGAGTACCACTCTGTTGCCCTCTTGTGTTTATAAAACCTCACTGTAAGTACAGAGAGAAGGCCTTTTTGTTTACACTAGCAGTGCTCACTGGGCCATACTGCCAGTCCAAGTGAATGTTTGGGCACGACTCACCATTTCCTGGTCTAAAGAGTATTTAAACTTCAGGTTCTTGTATACATCCTTTCTGGGCAGCAAGTACAGAAGCACCAGGTCACATACGACGGTCGCCTTTAAAAGAGACATTCATGCTGGTTTTAACCGGTATACCTTTGAAGCTCTGAGTATTCATGTGTTACTTTAAATACATTTTTGAAGACAGGGAGGATCACAACACTTATATTCTCATATTCACAACACCTGTTCTATTTTTAACTTCAGATTAAACATAATTAAACAGTTATATTATTATAGACATATTTTTATTTTATAGACATATA
This sequence comes from Hiodon tergisus, assembly GCA_025775045.1. Lineage (NCBI taxonomy): Eukaryota > Metazoa > Chordata > Actinopteri > Hiodontiformes > Hiodontidae > Hiodon > Hiodon tergisus. The sequence continues at coordinate 8,786,134 of JAOVYW010000084.1, read as the reverse complement.
TTTATCAAAATATTATACTGTGATCCAGTAATATAAGTCTTCCCATATATTCCCAACTTCCCATATGATCTGTTGTCAGTGTTTATTAGCATTTTAAAGATTTAAGCCATTAATATATGATGGACTTGTCAGACTACTTTTAACATTTAACTCACCACTCCAAAAATGCCCACACCTGAGCCTATTGTTGTCAGAGTAGGAATGACATCAAATTTTCTTGCCTGGGGATTAAAGACAATAAATCACTCACGGTGGTAGCCTTATTTCTAAATACATCTGCTCTTACAATTCATGTTTAATTTAAAATGAAAAAGATTGAGCATTCTATAATGGAACAAACAGGAAAACTTACCAACCCTTGAACAATAATATCTATACGGATGCCAAAGACTTTGGTGAGTGTTCTTTTTTCCACCCCGTTTTCCATATAATATTTTGCATGCCTAAAAACGACAACAAATAATAAAAAAATCTTTTGGTCAGTCACAAGGGTTAGTCTTCCACTGCTAAGAGCTGAGCGCCTTCACCACGTACCTGAAGTTGTAGCCCACTGACGCTCGGGCCTCATCCGTCTCCTGTGCGTCGCCGTACAGACCGTGGAAGTGATACTCGGGTTTGCAGTGCTTCAAGGGAATGTCAAGATTACACGACCAATCGATAACAATCCCGATGGCCCCGCCCTGTCCAGATCGAAATACATGGAGACATGGCATCAATACGACCGCAGGACGTCGTATCACAGGGTGACTTGCCCCTGAGCTCAGGGGTGGCTTGCTCCAGCCTCCTGAGAGAGGTAGCGCTGTGGGGTTCTGCGTTATCTTGCAGTCAGCGGCCGGCTGTCACCCAAAACCAAATCCATTAAACAATCAAATGGCTAGAAAGACGAGAACTGACAGGCACCTTGCCCTCCAAGGACTAGAGTTGTCTTTGCCCTAGATGATGTACTCGGTTTAATTTGGAAACCACCAGCAACAGCATGCCTGGCTACCTAAATGAGGACAAGGACCAGTTTCAGGAGTTGCCTACCTTTCTTGCTATCTGAGAGAACTGAAAGCCGGACAGCTTCACAATGTCCCCCAGTCTGAATATGGGACAGAGAGGTGAGCTCTTTTTGTCATAGAGGCAATCTCTGATGTAAGCGCTGTCCACGCCTTCCACTAAATTGCTTCTGAAAAAGAAGAGAAGGAAGACTAATCATATGGCAAACATTGTCACACATTGTATAAACCCAGCTTACACATAAAATAAACCACAGACTTGCCCTGAACCTCAGGTTCTGGTTATGCTTACAGCATGGTTAAGTGAGATCCATTTTAAGTATGATGGATTCAGATCTATGGTTTATTTAAATGTGCGGGTCATCGAGCTGGTGACCCAGTGATAAAATAATGTGGAGATCTCTGGCGAAACACCAACAGACTCAAGGATATGAAACGTCAACATCGGTTCACAAAACACACAGTTCGAATTTTCAGTTGAGCAAGCAGTCAAAATATATAGACAACCTTTGAAATGGCACACACAAAACAGGAATGTAACCACAGCGATGTACAAAAGATTCAACATGGCGTGTGTTCTTTGGGTAAAGCCATTAATCCAAGTTAACAAATAAGTCCCTTGAACACCAAACGCCTAAGGTAGTGTATTGTTGATCTGGCATTAGCTATCTGCCTGACAACAGCAATGATGTGGATGTCAACTTAGCAGGGAATAGTAGCAGTATAATTGTCTGGCAAAGAGTAGACAATGACTATTTCACACCTATTTAAGCCTTTGTCCTTAATTTCCCTAATTATAATAAGGAACTAACAGCACCAAATAACTGGTCAGGGCTATTTTCAGAACCTGATAGTCACCTACCTTGTAACTTTAAATTCTGGAAAGGTGACCGAGTTTTTGATGAACAGCGTGTAATTTTCAGCTGACATCAGAAGAGGTGGACTTAAGAAGAACAAAAAGCAGACGAGTAATTGATAACAAAACACACACACACACACAGTGAAGGCAAAGAAAAATTATTGTTTTGCTCAGGTATTTTCAAGGTACAGATAGCTTACTCTGGTATGTCATAGTCAATTTCAATGGGACACCAGGCAAAGACTTCGCAAGTTCTTGTTTCATTAATGCACTTTCCAGTCATACGTCCTGGGGGAAGAAGACATTCATGCGGGGCATGGTAAACGCAGTTATCCAACTAAATCCTACAGCTCACAACACAGACATGCAGATACAAAAGACTCATAGATATTCTCATTGCTATGAGTGCTTGACATTGAGACTGAATGACACATGGTAGGAAAGGGAGAAACATAGCGAAGAGAGAGAGAGATAGAGGCGGAGACAGGAAACATGAAACTGCTAATTTAATTAATTTCAGTTTTCCTGATATATTCTTATCGCGATTGTCAGATAGCTATTTCTCAATTTTGTAGTGAAAAGGACATTCTATTAGAAAACCACATGACTAAGAGTTTGCTAATTGCTAGTTTGACAATTTTTTTAAAAGGGAGATTTTTTGTTTGTCTGGTATTCTACTGTTTTGACAACTGTGACCATTCCAGTTTATTGCTGCATGTCTATATAAATGTTCACATGTCACCACAGTTAAATACAAATAAAAACCGGCATGTCACAAGATAAAGACTCTTGTTGATTTTACTCTCAAACGACAGTTGAACTGACTAGCATTAAAAACAGAATGGGAAGCGGTCATTTAAGCTTTCTTTACCAAGAGTTTGTACAAACATTACATATCAAGTAGGGTTTCCTAAATCCCAATCGTTAAAGTTGTTTTTTTTAAATAACCTCATGTAACTAAGAAGCCTTTCTAGCTGCAGTGAGAGAGGAAGTAACTTTTTATCAAGTTGTTTTCCATAGATAACAATCCTTTAAGTCATCTTAGTTATTCAACATGTAGTGATAACTAAATAGGAAATAGAGCATTTTTTCAGAATTCACAGCTGACGATGAATAGAGCTGTAGTGGTGAACTTCAGTAGTTACATAGTCTACACATACGGTTATCCATGACTTGGTACCACAGACATGCCACTAACTATACTGAGCTGCCAGCTGTAGGAGAATCCCCGATCTGGAGGGCTTTTCATTCAGACTTTGTCAAACCATTTGGATTTACCATGTCCCGTACGTTTGTAAGTTCCTCCTATGCAGTCTTGCTCCGAGCTGCATTTGTTGTCAGGCAGCTGAAAGACAAAAGAACCCCCGGTAACACAGCGGCTGAAGAACACAGTTTATTCTCCAAAGGCCAAGTACAATGTGGGGGCCGGCTCTTCCTCTGCTCGGTTGCTGTGTAGATGTCACAGGGTGTGTGTAACGCCGCGCCATCGCTTCGAAGGAAGAGCAACCCAGCTACTGAAGATGTGAGGCCAACTGACTCACATTATTCCCGGTTAACATACCTCTGGGCATTTACCCTGCATTTGGCCCACGGTCATGATGTAATTTGTCATCACTACAAATGACGAATCTCCCTGAGAGACAGAAAAGGGTGAAACACGTTCATTGAAGGAATGAATGACGTGCTTTAAAATTTAACTTAAAACTGTCTTTATTGTAGCAGATGCTCATGATCCAGCATTGCTTAATTTCCTGTCCTTCACCACTTCATCCTTTAAGGGTATAAGAAATATATATATATAAATATTTATGTTAATATTAATTATCTTGTATTTTTTTGTTTAAAATCCTACCAATTCCGAAGATATTTCTCCCAGATCAGTTGTTCAACAAACAAAGTCAAGCCTGGCAATGGCAGTGTTTACAGAATCCTTTGTGTCTTCTATATGTCAATAGCATGCTTGACACAACAAACAGTGGACTTAGGCGAAAAGGCGTCAGCTGCCTCCTGGTCCTTGAATGATGAGTCACCCACCTGCTCTGGGAAGACGTAGTCAGCCACATCCCACACTCTCTCCGTGCCATTCACTTCAGTGTAGCCCAGGCCCTTCATCTTGGTGAAGACAGAGCTGAGGGCATTGTCTGTGGACTGGTAGCCTCTCTCGTAGATGAAGACCCACCTGCAGACCAGACACAGGTACAAGTTCTAGTCTTAAAGAGAAACCATCGGGATTTGGGCCAATTTTGGGGTGGGCATTTTCCTGGCATGGTTAGGGGCCACTTGTTCCCTTAGAGGGAAGGGTCACTGCAAATCATTACAAAGTTATTCTGAGTGGTGACCTTTATCCCATGGTGAAACATTTCTATCCTGATGGGAGTGGTCTCTTCCAGGATGACAAGGTCCTCATCCACAGGGCAGGTGGGGTCACTGGATGGTTTGATGAGTGTGAAAATTATGCTATGGCCTTCACAGTCACCAGATTTCAACCCAATTGAACACATATGGGGATTTTGGAAAGCGTTCTCGACCACCATTATCAAAACACCATGAGGGAATATCTTTTGGAGGAATGGTGTTCCATTTCTCCAGTAGTGTTCAGAGACTCGTAGAATCTATCTCAAGGTGCACTGAAGTTGTTCTGGCAGCTTCTGGTTACCCAACACCTTACTGAGACACTCATTTGTCTGTATGTATCTTTCCAACAAAAAGTACATGCAAAGCATTTAAAAAAAATTTGAAGGGGCTACCAGTCAGATAAGGTCAGCAAGTAAAGATGCATGTATTTGCAATCTGCTGTACAATCTATCAGTGAGCTCTACTAAATGAGAACATGAAGAACTTTAAATCCCAAAAAAGATAAGACATTCTGTTCATAACTTATCTGTATATCAATCACCTATCTACATATATATATCTGTATATTTTTCCAGTTTGTTTCTCAGAAATTTCAAGAAGTTCGCTTTTACTCATCAGAAGAACAGCTTGCAAGCAGGAGCCTGTGGGTGAGGTCCTATCATTCTTATCAAGGGCAATGAACCTGAGCTGCAGATTTGTTTGGGAATGGTGTAATAAGAACACAAACATTAACAACCTGAATATGGGCTATGGAACAGGATCTGATTACATATTTACACAAGAGTGGTCGAAATGAGTGTCTTGGTTGTTGTCTGAGAACTTTTTTTGTCTGAGAACTGGGAAAATGAGAGATCTGCTCACCTGTTGTTTCACTTTTTTCCAAGTGCCCTAGGTTCGATACATTCAAGTAATTTCAAAATTCCTGTATTAACTGTTTTTGAAAGGCAAAATCATTTCTATTGTGGCCATGCAAATACTCTCAGCAGATCGTCTATGTTTGCAACAGCCACATCTGATCTTTAGCAGTGGAAATCAATAAAAGGTTCTACTCTCTGACAGCCAGGTCCACTTCTATCCTTGGAAGGCATTGAGATTGGGCCCAGGTCATCATTCGGCAAGAAAATATCAGGCTGGCAAATATATTATGGTGCGCCCAATAACCGTTTAAAATTTTGTCCTGGATTTGAAAGGTCGAAACCTTGCTCCTTACTTGTAGTCAACAGTAGAAAATTGCAGATTCATTCAATTTTGTCATTTCTTCAGCAAAGTGAAAGCAAAACAATACATGCCGAAAGGCAAGTGTGCTTGACAGAATTTGTTATCCAAACAGGTTGATTCATCGCACCAAAAGTTCAACGGCATGTTGAACTCTGAAATGATCAAGTTAAACAAATGTCCTCCCACAGCATGACGTCCAACATGAGAGTTATTTTCCCAGAGCCAGTTTTAAGGGGAATTTGCCCTCTCATCGCCCCAAAGCTGCCCTTAAGCTTTGTGCAAAGCCTGAATACTTCTCTATCAATGAGAACTGGAGACATGTAGCTGTGATGAAAACCAGTGCCCACCACCAAGTCACTCGATTTTAATTATGTATTATTTATTTTTAAAAGCTTATATAAACTACTTAAAGACAACAGCAATGTCACACGTCAGCAAATGCTTGGATATGTATTTATTTCACATTTCCAAATTGTAATTGTCTTGAGATGTAATGCCCTGTTCTGATAGTTCCCTTACTTCACTCATTGTACTGAATGATCAGAGGTTGGTTTGTGCTACCTGTGATAATGTGCAGGTAGCAATCATGTGACTAAGGTGTAATCCAAATGCTGAAGCTTCTAGGGACTCAATGGAAGGATTATCCATAAACGTTGTATCTAGCTAGTCCTTGCAAATAAATACTCCTGCTGTTGTTTTATAAATCGACAATAAAGACACCCATCGATAGCATGCCATAAAAAAAGACTCTCATGTACTTCCCTGCATGAATGAGTATGGTATTACAGTTACACTTATTTGATTAGTTTTTATCGCAGTCTGGGTCCTGCCATAGACATTTCAAAGTTCACACAGGATATATTAAATAGATATAAGACAGAAAAAATGACATATTATAACTATTTCATTATTATGTACAGCTCCACATTTACTTTGAATGTGTCTGTCCCCAGGGCTCATTGAAAGTGCATAAAAACGCTTGAAGTTGCATCTTACCCAATGATGTAAGCCAGGACCCCAAGTTGAATCATGCGGCATATGACTCCCACTCTTTTATCCTTGACCAGCACCTGGCGGGGGGTCTCATATTCGAAACAGAAGTCTGAGATGGCAGAAGAGAGACGGTGCATCATTTTGGGGACTCCAGGGATGGGGAGGTAGGCAGGGGGGCCTTTCAAATTCCTCAATACACACAAAAGGCACAAGTGTGTTCCCCTTGTCTATCAGGTTCTCTCAGTGGCATGCAGTGACAGGCTGCCTCAGCCGTTCAGTCAGCAGGAATGCTCTCTTGTTTTCTCTCTCTCTTTCTGCGTCTCTTACTTTCTCTCGATCTGTATATCTGTGTGTATCTCTCTCTCTCTCTCTCTCGCTCTCTCTCTCTCTGTCTCTGTCTCACCCTTTCTCCACTGAATGCAGTAGGATGTATGGGACTTTGTACAAACAGTTACCTAAATAGGCGGAGCATTGTCAACACTTGGTGATGTAAACTATTTTACCCAATTTACCTGAAATTTGCCTGAACATGTCCTTTCTAGAAAATAAAAAGTGGTTGCACAAGTCAGGATTAAAATAATGTTTAAAAAAAACTTCAAGAAAGAATGTCTGTAGTCAGTAAAATACTCATTTATCCATAGTCAGCCACACAAATTTTACACGAAGGCGACAACATTTTATTCGTTTTGAGGACCTCATTAAGCTCAATTACGACAAAAACACTGGTAGTGATAGCAACGACATATTTAACATAACGCTTATGTTAAATATGTCGTTGCTATCACTACCAGTGTTTTTGAAAGCGTTATGTTAAATATGTCGTTGCTATCACTACCAGTGTTTTTGTCGTAATTGAATGAGGGTCAGAACCAAGACACCTAGTGGTGGCCTACCTCCTTGGTTTTCAAAGTGGGTGCCGGCAGGGGGCGCCAGGGGTTTGGTTTTTAAAGACTGGCCCCGGAAAGAAGCTTATGCTATTTAAGGGGCCTTGGCATGGAAAAGTGTGGGAACTCCTACCTAGCCTATTGTACAAAGACCATGTTCGTAAACCACGTACTCACACCAAATCTATTGCAACTGTGTGTTCATCAAATAAAAAATAAATAAACATTTCAGGTGATTTCTTTATTTTTTTAATTATGGTTTAATCTGTTTCGTTTCAAAGTAACATAAATGTTCAGTATTTATTTATGAAATTAAACTCCGTACGAAACTCAAACAGTGCAAACCAATAACTTGTTGGCTAGTAATGACGCCAAATTCCTGCGACTTAAAACTTGCGACACCACGTGGGTAGGAGTTCATATTTGAGAGTTAAGGAAACTGCAGACTGGTTTCCAATCGTCGCTGTTTTTAAGCTGGATAGTTATTTTATATCATATATCGTTGACTTCCCCCAAAACTAAACGATTTGTTTGTTTTTATTTTTTATAGATCATGCCCAACGACCCTGATCCTCCTCCGGCGAAAAGATTTAAGCCGGGGTCTCCTTTTTTTCGTCTCAATAAGAAGCCTGGTATGCTGCTACCAAGAAAGGGAAACGCATCAGTACCGATTGACGTTCAACGGAAACGTCTCCCCATATACCAGGCTAAATCCCAGCTCGTCGATCATCTTCGACAACTCAGTAACGTTGTCTTGATCGGTAAGATTAAACGAAATAAGTTAAATTACCATCTTACTTACCACATGTCGTTTTCTTGCTAGCTAGCTAATGGCTGGCTGTAATGACGTTTGACCAGCTCCGCCAGTAAAGTTGCTGATCTTGTTTTGAAATGTATATCCTGTGCTGATTTTTCTCCGATGTAAAATTCCCGAAAACTGTAAAGAATGGCTCGTCTCGTCAGACGAGCGGTGTGTACTGTAATAGTTGAAGTGTTATACAGACTGTAATGTAGTTATTTGGTAGGTGAGACCGGCTCTGGAAAGACGACCCAGATTCCACAGTACCTTTATGAAGCTGGAGTCGGGCGACAGGGCATTGTGGCAGTCACGCAGCCTCGCCGAGTGGCCGCCATCTCTTTGGCTGGGAGGGTAGCAGAAGAGAAGAAAACCCAGCTTGGAAAACTAGTGTGTATTACCGGATTGTTTCCTCGCAGTCGGATTATATACATTCAAGCTTTCTGAGAACACTCTGGCACACCGGGTAGTCCCCACGCAGAAGGGTGGAGACTGAAGTAAGCCTGTTTTGTTTTGGTCTCAGGTGGGATACACAGTGCGATTTGAGGATGTCACCTCCTCTGAGACCAAGCTGAAGTTCATGACAGACGGTATGCTCCTCCGTGAGGCCATCGGCGACCCGCTGCTGCAGCGCTACACAGTGGTGATCCTGGACGAGGCCCATGAGAGGACGGTGCACACAGACGTGCTGTTTGGGGTGGTGAAGATGGCGCAGAGGAAACGCAGGGAACAGAACAAGTTCCCGCTGAAGGTGAGGCCATGAGGGATTGAGTTGGCACGCGATGGAGAGAACCATTTTGTTTGTCATAAATTGAGATTTCCCCGTTTATAACAGTCCATGCCATGAATTGTGACCATTAGCGTGGCCTAGTTCCTCTTGAGGTTGTATGATCTTTACAACCTTCTAGTTTATTTCAAAGCATATGATGAAGTAAAGCCCAGCACAGCTGAATGCAGATCTCTAGCCACAGGTTTCCTCTGGAGCTCACTGACCTCTTTCCCCCCCACTTTAATAATGTAAGGTCATAGTCATGTCAGCCACCATGGACGTGGATCTCTTCTCTCAGTACTTCAACAAAGCACCGGTGCTGTACTTGGAAGGGCGACAGCATCCCATACAGATCTTCTACACCAAGCAGCCGCAGTCTGACTACCTCCAGGCAGCGCTGGTGTCCATCTTTCAGATCCATCAGGTGAGGGTTCCGTGAGGTGGGGTGGGGTTGGGGGAAGGAGAAGGGCGGTCTCTTTGCTGACCACTTACGTCTGAGCAGATCGTACAAAATCACGCGCTGTTACTGGCATGGACCCCGGACAAACTTGAGAGATGTGTACTATACCCTTGGTTTTCAAAGTGTGGGCCGCGGGGGGCCTCTGCACAGTAATATTGTCAATGGGTTTTTAAGGATGGGAGAAGAAGCTCATGCCGTTTTGGGGACCCTGTACTCTACAACCGTAACAAAACTGCTTTACTCTGGCTAAGGCAAAATACCTGGTTCTTTTTATAGACCCTATGAGGGCACTGTCGACTCTTTAAATGAGTGCTGTAATATTCTGACTTGAATGGATTGTACAGGTTTCATTCTGCTTTGTATGTCGCAGGGCTTCTTTTTTCAAGTATTTGTCATGCTTTTCACCCCGATTCTGCTTGACTCAAACCTTTTACCTGAAGGCACAGGGAAAGGTGAAAATATGGTGTAACTTTGTGTGTCCGCACAGGAGGCGCCCCCGTCCCACGACATCCTGGTCTTCCTGACAGGCCAGGAGGAGATCGAGGCCCTGGCGCGCACCTGCCGAGACATCTCCAAGCACTTGCCCGAGAGTTGCAGCCCCATGACGGTCGTCCCCCTCTACGCCTCCCTCCCCCCCTCCCAGCAGCTGCGGGTATTCCAGCCAGCCCCCAAGGTACCCTCTTGCCCAGAACAGTAGGGGAGATGGAGACCAGCTTGTGATGGGAAGTTGGATCCGATAGGGGGGCAGGGGGACACGAGCTTGTGATGGAACATTAAAGGAGAATGTTTTTCAATGAACCCAGCAGGTGTAAAAAAGATAAAGCTTTGCATTGGCTCGTTTCACATTTTGACCTTTTACCATGGTTTCAGCAGTATGTGAACTGAAACCATGAATCAGGTTTTAAAAACAATCCATTGTATTCAAACTTTTCCAGGATTGTAGGAAAGTGGTCCTTGCTACTAACATTGCTGAGACGTCCATCACCATCTCTGGCATCAAGTTCGTCATTGACACTGGGATGGTGAAAGCCAAGCGATACAACCCGGGTGAGACCCTGGGTTACTGGTCACATGACACATGAGAAACGATTACGTCAAACGTGTTGAAACGCTCCCCCCTCAGTAATATGCAGTAGTGTGTTCTTCCTGCGTAGTGTTTGTTAGCCCCTCCTGTGTAAGCTATGTGTAAGGCTTACGCTTCTGATGTCCGCTCTTCATTAATGGACCCAGACAGCGGGCTGGAGGTTCTGGCCGTGCAGAGGGTGTCCAAGGCTCAGGCCTGGCAGCGGACTGGGAGGGCAGGCCGGGAAGATAGCGGTCTCTGCTACCGGCTCTACAGGGAGGAGGAGTTTGAAAACTTTGCCAGCGAGACGGTGCCGGAGATACAGAGGTGAGCATGGGGCGGAAACTGTATTGATGGAGAAATGGTGCCAAAAAGTGCGAACACACTGTAGGAGAGTGTCTGTGTTTTTTTTATTGAAAAAACTGCTCCTGGATCAGATTTGGAGTTTTGTTGTGTTATCAGAGATTACAAATGGGTAAGAAGTGTTCGGGGATTTGAATAATTTATTTTTGTAGTGGCGGGGAGGTACGTTAAGAGAATATTGAAGGTGCTCGTGGTTCCTGCAGATGTAACCTGGCCAGTGTAATGCTGCAGCTCCTGGCTTTGAGGATTCCTGACGTCCTAAACTTTGACTTCATGTCTAAGCCATCACCAGGTAAGAGGGGTGTGTTTGTGTGTGTGTTCAAAATAAATGTATTGGGTATATATTCTGCGCTCAAATGTTTGTCCTGATATTTGCTACGTGTAAAGTGTTTCTGTGCATTATGCATTAGCTAATGACTGGGATACCTTTTTGTGCTTTACAATACAAGAAGTATGCTGCTGAGTTATAGCAGTAATTTAATCTGTTGAAGCTGAACTTAAATGTTAACTAATTCATTAGTTAGTGTTAACTAGTTAGTTTTTATATGTAATATGCACATGGATGGTAAGATAATGTAGATTTTTTCATTTTGATTTGCCAGAGGCCATTCAGACAGCTGTTGAGCAGCTGGATTTACTGGGAGCAGTGGAACTTAAGAATGAACTGGTCAGCCTCACTCCTGTTGGGAAGAAAATGGCCAGTTTTCCGCTTGAGCCAAGGTTTGCCAAGGTAAGAAAATGGTTTTTATTGTTGTCTTTTTAAAATGCTGGCTCTATTTGCCTTCCTCTGACACATTTCCTGTGTGACTGCAGACCATACTCCTGTCTCCTGACTTCTCCTGCTCTGAGGAGGTGCTGACCATTGTATCCCTCCTGTCTGTGGACAGCGTCCTCTACTGCCCGCCTGCCCGCCGGGAGGAGGTCAACGCTGTGCGCAGAAAGTTCATCTCTAGCGAGGGGGATCACATGACCCTCCTGAACATATACAGAGCCTTTAAAAACGTGGGAGGGAACAAGGTGGGTTTCATTCACAGACAAGGAAGTGGGCCATTGCTGATTAAAAGCCAGACCGACGGTGGTTTTTATGGTTCTCATTTGAAAGTAATTATTGGCGATTTTGGAACGTAGACTTCAGAATCGTGTAGTTCCAGACCCGTGATAACTTTGCTGTATGTCTTCTCTGGCTCGCCGCAGGAGTGGTGTCGGGAGAACTTTGTCAACAGCAGGAACATGGGACTGGTGTCTGAGGTGCGAGCACAACTGCGTGACATCTGCTTAAAGGTACAGGAACGTCTGTTTAATCACCCTAGGCTAGCTCTTCCTTTAACACCCCCACAAATCCCAGTATAACTGCCTGTTTACCCCTCTCAAACTCCAGCTGGGCATGAAGCTGGAGTCTTCACGCACCGACACATCCAACGTGCGGCGGTGCCTGGCCCACGGACTGTTCACCAGTGCAGCCGAGCTGCAGCCAGACGGAAGCTACGTAGCCCTGGACACCCACCAGCCTGTGGCCATCCACCCGTCCTCGGTGCTCTTCCAGGGCAAGCCGGCGTACGTGGTCTTCAACGAGCTCCTGCACACCTCCAAGTGCTACATGAGGGACCTGTGCCTGGTGGACTCCGACTGGCTCCACGAAGCCGCGCCGGAGTACTTCCGCCGGAAGCTGCGCTGCACCAAGAGCTAGCCCCCGGGCCCCTGACCCGCGATTGGCTGGCCCCCTCATCCAATCCACATCGCTACCCTCGAGAACCTCAGCGCCAGGAAGTCGGCTGACGAGAACTTCCTTATTTCTGTTCTTATGCCCCAGAATTGCTTTTAATTCAGGGATTTCGATTTCCAGGTCACATGCTTTTAAGGACTGCTAGGTCATCAACTGAGGTGCCATGTAAATTTAGTGTAAGGCGATCGTCAACGTTCCTCGTGGATGAATTGCAGAAATGGTTAATGGTTGCTTGCATTTGCTTAAAAATTGTTCAGGACTGAAGTTGATTATATACCGTTGGTTCAGTCACAGGAATAGGACAGGTTCCTGATCATTTCCCCATGTTTAATTCCCCACAGCCGTTTTATGATCTGTGCAACTTTTGAGGGGAAGCCATTGCATGTCATGTTCTACAAGGCGTCTGTGCTTAACACACCAGGATGGTAGGGTGTAGGTCCTTCAGCTCGAGGTTGAGTTGGGCTGTTTAAATACAAGCTTCTTGTCAGCTCCTATGCCTAATTCCTTTCACATACTTCCTTCTGTCCTAAAGGCTGCTATTGAGAGTGCCGATTTGTTACTGTGAAATGTAACGTTTGGAAACGGAGATCAATCCATTTACAGGCTTCTTTGGCCTGTAGGAATTGCTTGTTTTGAAATGAAATGTTTTCAGTTCTCCTGGAAACTTCTTTATTGAGAGCATGATGTGGGCATTTTGCCAATACCTCACCGCCATGGTCTCTTTTTTTGCCAGTTGAAAGCAAACATGCCAAAAATATGATGCCTTCTGCAATGTTTTTGATTCCTGTCCTGGAGTCACCATCTGTTGAAATCAGCTCCATAAACTCATTATGGAAGTTTTAGGAGCTGTCAAATTTGAAGTTTAAGGATTGTAAGCATACATTTCTTACGATTCCCAACATATTCCCACAAGTGTTTAAACGTATAACAATTTTTTTCATGGAGAACTGTGGAAATTGTCAGTTATTTGGAATATGTTGGGATTTGAGTGGTCCCACCCTGTGTATAAGTAGATATAATTGATTATTAGTTATTGTTCCTTGTTGTCACCTGTCTGCCCCCCAGTATCTCTGTAATGCAAACTTGTTTAAATGTGTAATGCAAACACTTAATACCAAATGCATGCTAAATTACACTTTTACAGTTTAACAGTTATTCAAAGAAAAGTTCATGTTTATGGCTTTGAATTGCACAGTTGCACAATACTGGTAGAGTACAGTTGCTACACAATGCTAGTCTGGACTAGTAATTTACTTGTAGATAAAGATATGCTATGCATGGAATGTGTAAAAATAACTATGATCCCTCAGGGTTTTTGGTACTTTATGACTTGTACAAGAGAAGCTGGTATAAAGGATTGTGGGTGGTTAAAAGCATTCAATCTGTTATACATTGGCTGTAAAAAAAAGAAAGAAAAGTAAATGCTAGCTTGCGGTTGAGTAATTGCAGTGGGGGGGGGGGGGGGGGTGATGACATTAAGCCTTTCTTTGCCAATGACTGATTCTTCACAAATGTCTTAAATTTTGTAAAGCTATTTTCCAGATATTTGTACTGTCTTCTAAATGAATGTCATTAAAAATGACATTTATCTCATTATCTAATTTATCTAGGATAGGATATTTTGACCCCCAGATCCTATTTCATGTTAAAATGTCATTCTATTGAGTTTTAAAATGTGTCTGAACAAAGGAGTTAATTTTACAATCTCAGGATGGCATTTCATATGCCCGTCTATTCAACATAAGCAAACAGAAATGCTTTGGAAGGCAATTAATCTTTAGTAATCAAATTGTAAACAAGTCATTTAGATTGAATTTAATTTATTTAAAAATAAAGCTGCATTATAAGAAAACTGTCTCCCTGTAAAATGTACACAGATGTGGTGTATAAAACACCTCAAACACAATTTAGTTTTTTTATTAGTCTGAATGTGGCATCAATGGATATGTTTGGCTTGTGAGTTTTTAATAATCCAAAAGTTATGAGAGAATAGATTTTTTTTGTTAGGTTGGTTTGAAGATGTTGGTTACAGAATTGTGTGGACTTTAAATGGAAGACTTTGTATGATATTAACAATGTAAAAAGATATGTGTATATATAAAAATACTTTATGCACCAGGTTTAGCATTTTTTTGTGTGCATTCCTTTTTATCCTTTTACTTCTAAAATACCATTTTACTTTTGGGATACTTTGTGTTGAATTTAATAAAAGAATTGTTAAACTCTTACTGCAAACGATTTAATGTGACATGGAGTTAAAGTAGTGATGGCTGTGTAGACCTGTGCATGTCATGGTGTGTGTAGAGACCCAGTGTCACACAGGGGAGGGGGGGTGTAAGTTGCATATAAAATTTAAAAAATGCTATTGCTTTCATCCCAAAAGAAACCCTCAATCAGATTTGGTGATTGAGAATGCCATGACATGGATAACTTCTGGGTCATGCTCATCAAGCCATTTGTCTATCGAACACTGTGGATGGGGGCATTGTCCACTTGAAAGACACTCCGCTCTGCGGGAAAGGAATGCTTTAACGTGTGTTGCATTTAATCACTGAGTAACATGAAATTATGATTGGCATTGTCCTTATTGTGTGAGTGCACCCAAAGGATGCCAGAAAAATTCCATGCTATTATGAAACCACAAGAACCCTTCACTGTTGAAACTCAGAACTCAGAGGTACAGGATATCACTGTTCTTAACTGATCACAATCCATAGATGATGCTCTTTGCACCACAGAACATACAACTGTGCATTGCCAGGTGCAATTAGAGGTTTGGGCACTGCTACAACTTTTCATTGTTCTCAGAGACCTATTATTGATTAAACTACTGACGTCCATGATTTTAATACATGGACATCAAAAATCGGTGCCTCCGCCCACTGTTGTCCTATGCTGATGGTGTTTCTCCAAGTTTAGAAACTCTTCTTTGTACCTGTAACATATTTCCGAGCAAAACCAAATTACTGATTATGTTTTTGGGATGTTTCCTCTGGGAAAGCTAGGGGTGGTCGTTGTCTTACAAGCAGCAGGCCCATATTAATGAGCACCACCCGGTCTGAAAAATATTTTAACTGAGGTATGAATCTTGGTTTTACCAGTAGTTAATACATAGAGAAAACATTGGTGAGGATGCTGGTGTGGAGCACCAATATAATAATAATATTTTAGCTCATTAATATATATATATATATAGCTAATTTCTATACACAACTGAAAGACACATATCAGAGTCAATGTGCATTAATGTGCACATTGCAAAACGACATATCCTTCTAATAAGTTTATGTTTGTGCATAATTAAAAAAGGTATCATCGTACACATATGGTTGAACATATTTACTTTCCGTAGAGATCACACTGTGTCATAAACGCGAAACGAAGTAAAACACGCCCTAAACCTAAGAGAAGGGCAAATTAGGTACCATTTTGTTTACTAATTTCATAACTGGAGGGAAAAGTTTTGATTGCGCACTTAAACGACTATTTCCGGTTTAGAGTTCGTAGTTCATCTCGATTTACGAGGTCAGAGTGTCCTTTAACACGTGTTTCGAGCAGCCTCTGTTCATTTAACGTTTATCAGTGGGGAAGTGCTGAGCCGCTAACCGGTTATCTCATACCGAGCTGCAGCCATGCTGAAGTCTTTTGCCCGAGCTGTGAGTACGGCAGCTCGTATATCTACCAGGACACCCGCTGGTTTGTCTTCCCGGGTATTGGAGCCGGTTGTGCGAACACCTTTATGTGTTCCAAATTCAGCGACAATCCGTCCTTTTACGCGGTCTATCTGGATGATGTGTAACAACGGGCCCTCCTCTGGACACAGGCCTAGGTTACTCAATACGAGCCGAGATATTCCGTCTGTCACTTGTGGCTGTGGAGGACTTCATACAGAAGGTAGGAAATCTATTTAACATCCCTTTACATTGGTATTAATTCAAGTCCATAATGTAACTCGTTACGTGTTTCTTTCTTTTATATTTACCACGCTCGCTATACTTGTTGCAGAAGGGTTGAAATGACTGGTTAGCATCAATGATTAATAATAAATTTAAAAAATCTTATTACCTAAAAACTTCAAATTCAATATCCGTTACCAACACGGGTTATCCGTCAATAAGTTATCAATGAACGGGATAATTGAGTTATTCGCTGTGGGGTAACTCGCTTTTATATTTGCGCCGATATATTTTCTGTACAGTATAAAGCAGTATGGTGAAGAATACTATCATATAAAAAAAACCTGAAACAATATTATTCCCGAATCGAGGAAAAAATAATCAGTATTTCTCAGGCAGGTCTGTCGGATCTGTTCATCAATGCAACAGCTTTCCCCCGTCATATTAACGAAAAACGTGACCTTGAGATTTTATTGGAGATGCTGGTAGTGTTGGTTACAGAATATGATGCAGCTGAAGGGGTACATGCATACATTAGGTGCCATTTATTTATTAGGTATGTAATTAAGTGTCTTTGATCGCGAATTTAATTTTTAAAACATTTATTTACTGCCAAATTTTGTCAATTCTTGTGGCACAATATCCTCAGGATTACCGGTCTTGTTTAATTGTAGAAATAATAGAGCCTCCCATCCTAGTTGTGACTACCTTATCTTACTACTTGTTGCCTTTATTTTCAGGGGACAAAGCTTTTGCACAGTTCTTGTCAGATGAAATCAAAGAGGAGATGAAAATTAAGAAACACACATCACTTCCCAAGATGTCAGGGGGATGGGAAATTGAATTGAACGGCACAGAAGCCAAACTAACTCGGGTGATTGCTGGGGAAAAGTAAGTGTTCAGATTTTTTAAAATAAAATTTAAATTTACAGTATGTTTGACTTGTATTCCTTTATTTTTGTCTTGTCAAAATATTTCAGGTAAACCACCTCGGACAACTAAGTACTGAAAATAGTTTAGTTGGATGGTGCTTTTTGTGTGCCAGTAAGAGCAGATGTAAACCATGTTGTTATAGTAATGGTTCGACGCTTCAGAGCCCCTCTCCTCCCTCTCAATAGAGTGTCCGTCACCTTCAACATCAACAACAGTATTCCACCAAACTTCGAGGAGGAGGCAGCTGAACAGGGACAGAAGCCAGCTGAGAATGAGGTGAGCTATGACTGTTGTCCCCATTCTACCAGCACTGATCTCCTGTAGGTCAGGAAGAAGCTTTTTTTTTTTTTTTTTTTTAACATTCCCCGGTCGGCGAAAAAGTTTGTCTTCTAAAGTGCAATGTTTGTATTTTTTTATTTCCTTAGCCTGAGATCATGTCAACACCCAACTTTGTAGTAGAAGTAACGAAACAGGCCTCACAACATTCCCTGGTGTTTGACTGTCATTTCCCAGAAGATGAGGTGGGTCATTTAGTACTTTAAAACACTCAACAGTGCATATACCGAATTTGATTAATTTGCAGATCTCCCTTTTTGTGAGAAAAGCTCTTCCCTTTAGAATACTATCTAGAAATTTACTGTTGGTTTCTTTTGCAATTTTTGTTGACGAAGTATTCTGTTGCACAGACAGGGCATGGGGAAGAGGAGGAGGAGAGTGACATTTTTGCCATCCGTGAGGTCAGCTTCCAACCCATGGGGGACACTGAGTGGAAAGAGACCAGTTATACACTCAACACGGACTCGCTGGACTGGGTATGTAGAGCATGCATGGGGTAATTAGCCTGGATTGTTTCACTAAACGGTGAAAGCAAGTAAGCAATTTATAAACCCATGGGTAAGTTGTTTTGGATCTACTAGGCAAATTAAAAGCAGTACCTTAATTCTTGAAGGGTTGTTGTATTTTTATAATAGATTTCAAGGATATTAGATTTGCCCTCATTCAGTTCTACAGACATGTCTGGGGAATATTTATGGATCTTGATTACCCACTGAAATGGATAATGTAGGGTATTTTTCAAGATATCCCAGAATAGATGCTTGCAAGGGACACAGAGTAGAAAAGTATTGAAATGACTGGCTCTGATCTCAGGCTCTGTACGACCATCTGATGGACTTCTTGGCGGACCGGGGAGTAGACAATACCTTTGCTGACGAGCTCATTGAGCTGAGCACTGCCGTGGAGCACCAAGAATACATCAAATTCCTGGAGGATCTCAGTGGCTTTGTCAAGTGCCAGTGAGCACAAAGGCAATATTTCTCACTTTAACACTTTGAAGATTAACAGTCTCAAACGTGAACGAGACTGGCACATCGTTTCCAAATTGTGAACCTGTCAGTTCAAAATCTTTCATATCTGCAGTTAAAGCTTGCGTAAATTAATGGTACATTTTCTGTAGTTAGTCGGCGTACAGAGCTACAGTTAAGAACTGCAGGTAATCTATGCCCAAATATTTCCTATTTTTGATGTTAAATAGGATTAGAATGTTGAAGATTTGAACAAGAAATTATATTGCTTATTTTACCAATGTTAATGGTATACTCCCCCCCGTCAGTGTAGCAATTTCATGTTAAGGTACCTGCTTTTTAAAATGTGCAGGTTTTTTGCTCACCAAGTCATTGTATGAATAAGAATGTAATTGTTCTGTGTTCAATAAAATTGTCAGATGAGCATTATTGCATTTGGCATTATTTATAGCGAATTCTAATTTAGATTTAAGTTCAGCTAGTGCTTGGAGCATTGAGTTGGCAACTTCTTACCTATTAAGTATTCAGTGATCCCTTTCATTAAATCAGTGTAATCAAGACTAAAAGAAGTCTGCCAGTAAATCCTTTATTTAATATAAATTAAGTAGTTCAAAATTCATTTACAATGGACACAATTAAAACTGCACATCCACTTCACAGAACAATAGACAAGTAGTCACAAGCCTGTAACGAGAAGTTAAATTAACTTGGTACACTTAAAAGGCAGTTTATACAGCGGGTCATGGTTTTACAAGTGTGCATGCTGAGAAAGCATGGTGAAGAAAAGCTACATTCATTTCCTACAGAAATTATATCTGGTTTAATTTTGGCCACTGTATGTTGTTCCTGCTGAACTGTATTGAAGCTACAATAGCGACATCAACGAACAAGTACCTTGCAACTGATCATCAGATTTGGACCGTCATCTACGGTGCTGGCCATACAGAAGACTGGATTATGAAGACAGTTGTCCATGTGTTCCGAGACTTTGTTCTCAAGCAGAGACTGCAGATGCTCAGGTGTAATATTCTTGTGCTGTTGGAGAATTAAAAAATGCATGTTACATATTGGTCTTCAGGTGATCTTTATTATAACGGTTGACCTGGTATGACTCTTGATACAATTATGACAATAGGAACAAACCCTTGTGTTGATGTAAACTCCACACTGGCAGGAAGTGAAATGGCTGTTAACAGTCAGGTTGTTCCTAAAATGAATAAAAAAATGTTTTATTGCTACCCATTGAAAGATTAATACTATGGTACCATTACCTACACTTAAGATTTTGGATCAAGCTTAGCTAACACTGAATTAAACAAATGCAATACAAACCTTTGCTAAATGCTACTAAATAATTTGGATGTCACTCACTTAATTGAATGCATGTTTTATAAAACAAACCCATCTCACGCCTCAGACATTTTATATCCACAGAGCATACTTACACATGACAAACAGGGCATATGAGTTGCCTTCCACCCTCCATTCCTTCAACCATAGAATGCAAGTACTGCTCTTCGTACTGCATAGTTTTTTCATACTCCTCAATAATTGAAAGTTCTCAAAAAAGAAACAGAACCAAAAGGGTCAGACGATGGACACCATGACATTTATAATTAGAACTACCGTTGATGTTCAGGGCTATACTACAAAAGGTCGATTTTACTAAAAGAACAATGACAACATGGGAAAAGCCACCAGTCAGGCTAAACAAAGTTGCAGACAAATTATTGTTCTAGCGAGTAAGTGGGAGAACACAGAATGAGCATTATTTGTATAAGTTCTAAATAGAACTTCTGCGCATGCTGAAAACGCATTTATAAAAATCAAAATAAAGAAAGTTGAACTACCTTGCGACATGAGTTCCTGCTGGATCTCCTCTAGAACAGAGAACTCGTCATTGTCCTGAAGGACACTGTACATCTGTGAGTGAGAAAAGTGGCACACGAGATGCCAAACCAGTTTATCATTAAACGACAAAATTATTATTATATAAATAATTGTAATAATAATAGCAGCAGCAGCAGCAATGGAAAACTTACATCGGCGATACCACCTTTACTCCAGAGGGAGGGCAATCTCCTGTCGGCTGATTGGAGTGCGTTCCATTCCTCCTCCATCACTTCTTGGACCAGGAGAGAGCCATCTCCGTTGTCGCGAGTTTCCCCTATCTGTCGATATTTCTCTATTAACCGGGACCGGCTATTTTTTAGCCTGTCCACGCATCGCTGGCATACAAAAGAACAAGTGTCAGCAGAATAATTATCCAGTACAGTAGTAAAACAACAACGACGACGACGTGTGTACCTTATGAATATGGATAAAAATAATCGTAACGAAAGCGGACATAGTTCAGCCAGTCTATTTGCTGCTCGACCAATCTCATAAGTTTAATTAAAATTTAATTTTGAGCACTTTATACATGTTGGCTCAGCAAAAAAAAAAAAAAGCACGTTGACTTACCCTTCTGTAGGTTTCTTTCCATGGCGGCGTAGTTCCCTTGTACAGGGCTCGATGTCTATGCAAAGCATCCATGTATTTCAGTGTCTCTACCAGTAAAAACAAAAACCACTATCCCCAATGGCAGTGGAAGTTTTTCCTATTTCGCGACTTTTAACCTTTTCAAGAACAACGTAACAAACAGGAAGTACCCTGAAGCATGTGTATTCTGGGAATTGTAGTCAACAACTTTAGAGCTCTAACTTGGATTTTAGTTTCAACATAGTTAGTCATATTTTATTCTAGTTAAATATATTTATAGTAAATTTATTTGCATATATACAATCTAGAGTCTTTGAAAACCATAATTTACGGGGTTTAAAAAACAATTAGAGCCATTATCCGCCACTAATCATAAAGTTTTGTATTGTTTATGCACGCAGAAAGTGGTTTAAACGAATACGTATTATATGATGACTATTTAATGTTACCCTTTGCATATCTATAAAAGCGTTACAAAAACTGACGTATACAAATAAAAATATAAAGGCGTAGTCCCTTAATATCGCCGTAATTCGCCTGACGTGTGGAATTTGACGGTACCAAACGAAATGAGCAGGTAGTTTGATGGGCCAATAAATGAATGGTAATGGTTAATAGGGAGATGTTCGTATGACAAAGCACATTGGATAGTTTTTACACATACGAGCGCCAGCTTTAACCCATCGATTGCTCCAAGAGAGTGCCACGGAATTTTTTCTGATCAGCCAATAAAACGAAAAAATAGTATACTAAGTCAAAGTCACCTCTACCTGTCAATTGCTTGACCCTTAATTCTGCGTATAGTATTTCAGTTTCAAACTATTTTCTGTCACCAGTAGTGTAATCTATCTCAGAATCAATCCTCCTGCACAAACTGAATTGGAATTTTGTTAATAACAGTTCCAATAAAATGCGTTTAAAAATGTATCTCAACTTTATTTAACTAGGGACATATACAGGGTATTTTTCACAAAATAGTTTGTTCATAAAACGTATGCACCAATGTCATTTGCGCGTGTCCCTTTAAATAATGTCCACTTGGCTAACATAGGACAGAGGTCTCTTTACATAATTCACAGCACGTGTAACTCCTGCAATTTTTAACAGAGAGCTCTTTGGGTTACACCATTCGAAAGAGTTACGTTTCAACCAACGTTGTTTGCTTGGGCGCTTTTACAACTATTCATTTAACCCTCTTCAGTATATGGCACTATGGTAATAGGGACTATGTACTTAGAATGGACAGAAGTAACCTGCAGTGCTTGTGAGCTTCCCATGGAACGTTGAATGCGCGAGCAGGTAGATTCGGACTGTGTGTTTGCAGTGGTATTATATATTAACCGCGTCGAATAATTTATACAATAACCGTAACAATGGCGAAGGCAGGCAGAATGTCATCAGATTTCTCTGGACGGACCAAGCAGCACCACCTCTCTGATTCGGAGTCGGACCCAGAGGATGGCCAAGGTGCAAGTAGTGGAGCTGGACAAAGCACTGGATCCATTCTTCAAACCCAAGTTATCCATAGCGGACACTTCATGGTGTCTTCTCCGCACAGCGATTCCACATCACGCAGGTCAAAAAGTGGAGCGACAGCTGGTTATGACTTCGATACTGTCAACAGGACTTGGTGCCAAACTTACAAATACGGTCCACTAAGTTCTGGAAGCCTTAGCATTGACCCTACGCTGACCCGGCTATTTGAATGTATGACTTTGGCCTACAGGTAAATTCCATTTTTCACATGGGAAATTTTACTTCTTTATATCTATGAATTTTTATAACCATAAAACTTTGTATTTTTGTACATGTTTATACATCCATTTGTTCTGAATTTTTCATCATTAATTCTGAATGTTATTCTGAATGTAATTATTGCTAGCTGTAGGCTAAATTGTTATAGAGTCCAAAAAGCCAAAATCCACCTTTGTTTACCGAAGTAATCGAGTGTAACAATGATCGTCACATCTTTATCTCGCCGATCATAAACGTTTGATAGTTCTTGAATGCAAAACATAATGGAAATTCCGGGGTTTTACACACTCTATTGTTTCTATTACTTATAATTTTCCAGAACGAATTCTGTAAAAAAAAAAAGTGTAATTAAAAGTTAATTGGGTTGAGACAATAATTTTTGTCTCTTTTCCACAAAAATATAAATGTCTCTTTTAGATTAACTAGATTAACTAAGTGATTGTCTGGACCTGTGCACTGTGGGGTTTTTTCTTCTTCTTCACTGGAGACTGGCCCTGGGAAGGAAACTAAAGGCAATTTGTTAGTAATTGTGCTGTCTTAGATGTTTAACTCTGCTCCTCCTTTCTACACTCATAGCTGAAAACATCTTTAGACAACCAGCCAACTGGGCATTGGACTAGATATCCAGTAAAAATCTTAAGAAATTTAGGTGAAAACTGCTCTTTGGTCGAGCTGCAATGTAACTGAGGCAAAGGCTGAGATCGGACATATGATTCCCAAGTGGCCTGTTCCTCCTTCAGTGTTGGAACAAGATTGTTTTGACTGTGTTTTTCACTTGGGTAACCTTTAATCCACATATATGTTTTAATTCTCCCCTCTTCTACATCAGCCCTTGCAGACTCATTTGCAGACGGAGCAGTTGAGTTTCACAGACAACCTCGTCATAATCAGTTAGTTGGAATCTTTAGTATCTTTTAATTTCAGTGCACTGCCATTCAAAAACCCCTCAATACATTGGGCCAAACTTGCAAGGGTTTAACTAAAACATTTGGACATAATCTGCTTTCTTCAGAGTATGAAAACTATTTAATAAAAAGTTACCCATTTGTTTTTGGCAACATACACACATTTTGTTTGTTTTTGTTTGTTTGTTTAGCAGATTCCCCTTATTTTAAGTGTTCTTAATTCTACCAATTTACAAAAACAAGCTGTGTATTTTGGGTTAAGAGGTTTGATCAAGGACTCCACAAAAAAACTCCTGGCCTGGGATTAAAACCCTGTTATCATCGGGTCACAAGACCAGTCCCCTCACCAACGATCCATTATCACCTTTGGCTGCATTTCCTTGAAGCATCTAATCAGATACAATAACAGACTATAATGGTGTGTGCAGTGATATAAAATCCCAATATAGAAGTGCTTGCCTTTGTTTTTTTTGTTTTTTTACATTTTTTATGGACAAATCTATAATAATTATGTCTCTTCTATAAATTGCATGGGAAGGGGAAAAAGTTGATATAACAGCTGTCTTTTATCTAACTTAAAAAGTAGATTGGCAGTTTGCCAAGAATGGAAGTATTTAAGCATATTACACATTGGAATACACACTCCAATATAATTACAATTTGTTAGTTCCTATTTCCATTCCATGTATGTTTTCTTAAGACCTTGGCAGTATCAAATACTGATTACAGATGGCAGATGTGCACCAAAGTCCTTGAAAGCGAGTCTTTATGCTCCTGCTTAACTGTTGCAAAGCACATGCCCAGTCTTTGTACATACCACTGGCCTTTTTTAGCCTGTTGCAAAAGGAAGAAATAAATAAATCTAGAGATTAATTGTTTGTGTTTACTGTACAATGTGGTTTTTAATCTGATTTCTCGTCATACCAAGGGGGCTTGAAAAGGCCATTACTGGATTAGTGCATTTCATTTCCCTCTTTCAAAATACTTATTATGTGTGTGATTAATTCATTTCCACAACTGTTTGGACTATTCTGTGTTGCGGTGTGTCCGCAGCCTAACTCAGCTGCAACAGGGTGCACTTACGTAGGGACGCTAGTCCATCTCGGGGCAGGAGAACGACACGTGGCCAAACAGCCAAACTGGCAGGCCTTAAGCAAGAACACCAAAAGGAACAGCGGGCGAACCCAGGAAAACTATCAGCTGAGCCGCCATGTTTCCGTCTCTCTGGGGGAGATTAGCTGTCCTTCCAGGAAACTGTGCTCATCATAGCCGCTTAAAGCACCATTTTGCTTTTTTTTACCTGCTAATAACGCTCAGATATCAACTGCAGATCATATTTCTCTGGACAATTTCTTTCTTCATGGATATTGGCGATGGGTAAAGTTCATGGTTTATTTAGCAGAGACATCCTGAGTTTAATTTGCACCGGTAATGTACTTGTTTTTGTTGAAAGATCGCAGCTTTTTTTGTTATTGCGATTCCAAACCAAACAACATCCCGAATGTAATTTCCGAGGCTGCCTGGCAACAGAATAAATAATAGCCAAGTTTCCCCTCTTCCCCTCTCAACCCCCACCATACGATACGATGCATTAAAGACAAGTGAGAATGGCTGTCACCATCTTGATGAATTGCCTCTTTCTGAACACTTTGCAGTGTGAACACACAGCCATTCAGATGTGTGGCCCAGTTTAGCTGTAACTGTTAGGAACCAGCAGCTTATACCTTAAAGCAACACTCATGCTGTCACAATTCCAGCAGTCTTGGAGAGTAAGAAGCCATTGGTTCCTTACTGAACTGACCCTTCTACTGGAAGCACCTTGGCATTGCAAACTCGATGGGAGACACCCAGACACCTTTCTCAGCTGGTCTTTACTTAACTGTGGGCTTTGGGAACTGTTTTTCCCATCTGTCAGTAGCTCACTGGTTTCTTCACAGTAGGAAGCGGGAATGCTTGGAAACTTTAGAGCCCTACAAAGTTCCAAGTCATTACAGCCCTACAAGAGATTTTCTCCAAGAAGAATGTAAATGAGGACTTTAAAAAAATATATAGGATTTTTAATGAAGTAAAACTCTGTACTTATTTTCTTTTCAGTGGAAAAATTGTCTCCCCAAAGTGGAAATCTTTCAAAGGGCTGAGGTTGCTTTGGCGGGACAAAATCCGGCTGAACAACGGAATATGGAGAGCTTGGTATATTCAGTGTAAGTGTTTATTCTTTCACGTACACCTCATGCACCAACCTGGTTCCTGATTACCTGTTATCCAGAATCCAGATAAATCATTTTGTGAAACCAAAAGGTAGTACTAACGAAGTAGATACAGAAGCATTTGAAAAACCCCTAACTACCTATGTTAGTTATCATTTATATACCCTGCCGTTACTTCACATTATACAGGCACTGTGGAAAATCCATAATAAAACGTAAGACATTTGAAGTGAGAACCTGAAACCATGAAGAGGGGTGGAATTTTTCACAATGACCAAAAGAAAATCTGCAAACATTATCATTGAAAAGAGAATGGGTATGCATATCCATGTTTTCAGTTCCTTAGTTTTGACAACCATGAGTTTGGAGACTTGTCCGGTAAGTGGCACCTCCCGTGTGCCTCAGTCAGTGAGGTCCTCACCCTAAATGCAGACAGAACCCTGTGAGCCAGCAGTACCGCAGTCAGGGACCTGCTTCCTTTCCAATCGGTGCTGAACCTCTCGCATGAGCAGTGTAACCTGCATTTTGGAAAGAAGGGTGGATTGGCAGAGACTAAACATACTTGCTTGCTGAGCGTGTTGGGAGTAGAGGCAACGAGCCAAGATGCATAAGCAAAATTGGTGATTCCAAAAGAATCTAGAAAAATAATTGGCTAAAATAAGAATGGTTTTATAAACCAAGTGGCACTACCAGACATAAGAGCATTTTGCCCCTGTTATTGTCACATCTGATATGTGAAAATGGACACCAACGTTCACAGAACCATTTCTTGCATGACAGTTCGTGTCATAGAAAAAAAAACAACTAGTTTTAGTCTGACCATTCTGCATCCCATGATTCTAAACAAAACAAAGCAATGCAATCACAGTGGGGAGAGGAGGCGAATCTGGTCCTCCAAAGACTAAAGCCGGTTAATGAAGGGAGTGGAGTCAAGACAGGGGCCCCGGCAGGTGAGACTCATGAAATGTCATCCACATCTAGACGTGGAGAAGAGGAAGAACCCCTTCTGTGGGTTCGTCACTCCCCTGGATGGCTCAGAGGCAGAAGCCCACCGCAAACCAGAGGTGAGTTTCCTTTGTTCACGTTCAGAGTCAGCTCTAATTATACAGTTATTATAAAGGTGAAAATACTTGTCCCAAACACCTAATATATCTATACGTTTTAAACCATCAGAATTTCAAAAGGTGTGTTTGCTCCACACAATTACCAATATATGATTTTATGGATGATATGGGACATACAAATACTATACTATATACTATAATATGTACATTTTTGAGTGCAATATCAATAAGTTAAAGTGTTTGTTGTTTTGATTGAGGACTGAATAATCAAGAAATGTGGTGTCAAGGTCCTAATTAAGTTTGTTTACATGAATTGACTTGAGAATTCTTTATTTTAGAGAAGGGGATGTATTTTATTAATGTTTTTTCTTCCATTAAGGACGGTCTGAATTTTGCAGTGAATTACTACATAATGTTTTAATTTTTAGGCTATTGTTCTGGAGGGTAGCTACTGGAAACGCAGGATTGAAGTTGTGATTAAGGAATACCACAAATGGAGAATATACTATAAGAAAAGGGTGAGTATTCTCACAGGGCCTCTTAGTCATAATTGACTTAAATCATTAAAAAAACAAAACATTTTCTGTAATGTTGCAGCCATTTTGTATATGGAAGTTTGTGTTTTTTTATTTATATTTTTTCATGGGTTATTGAATAGCCAAAAATAATCATTTAAATTAGTAATTTTCAATAGTTTTAATTCATTACTTCTGCTTTATTTTTAATTACATCATGCCAGGGTAGTACCGAGGCAGTGTTTCTTGGGTTTACATTGAAGGCGGGGGAATAAAATCTGCTACACCCCTGACCACGATATTTAACTTCAGGTACTCGTTTTAATCTCTAGGTGGGTCACATGTATCACATGTAAAGCAGTACATTGTACATTGTATGTAACCATGGAACCCGGTTGTCTGAAAATGAAAAATAATTTCAGCTGATTTGCATCTTTTTTGCCTTTCTAGCTTCAGAAAAACAAAGACTGCATCTTGTCAATGTTGCAGGTAAGATTAACATAAGAAATGTTCAGTGACATCTGTCATGGCGCTGCACCTAGCAATGAAATCAATAGCTTAAAACAAATAAACTTTGAAATGGACCCTGATATTTCAGAGGTCAGATACTAAAATAGATTTTCATATTACTCATACTACTTCGTATAGTTCATATAGAATGCTACTAGGCAGAATTCATATAGTTGCTGGATTTCTGAAGGCTAAATAAGCCTCTTTTTTTTTATTGAAGAGTGTTGACTTGTATCTGCGGAATTGCAGTGTCCTGTTTGTCTTTGTAGGTGAACAGTTCGGTGCAAATTTGCAGAGTAGCCCCCCACCCCAGTTGTCTATTAATAGACTCTCTCAGACTTTGCTTCCTTCGGTCAGTTAGGAAAACACGCAGACCTCTAAAGCCACTTGCGTCAGAGTCCCGTTAAGGCTGCCTGTGATTCACAGTTTTGATTGCCTTTATGGCAAAACTGCTAATCTGTTCGTGTGTGGCTTTCACCCAACGCGGGCTCCTTGTGTCTTTAATGTCAGTTAATCAAATGTGACCCACTTCCCAGCGTGCTTTGTTAGGCCAGCGGGAGTTTTTGTGGAAGTGCGTTTTCAGCGACGAGAAGCGTCACCACGACATGAAAACAAACCAGGAACAGTTAGTCATCCCCGGGGGTGTTCAGAGTGAGACACTTCATTAGTGACTTTGCACGTGCTGATGTCGACTAGAGCAACTTTCCTGGACTAGTTAGTCTCCCATTAGTTGGCCAAAGTTGCTAAATAAGTGGACTAGTTTGAAATTAGTTAACCTGTGGCTAATCCATGTGCTATTGTGCAACTATGAAAAGGAACATTAATTTGGCCTGTATTGGACAGTGAAAAAAACATCCTCTCTTATTACAAACATAATTAGTAGTAAGCATATTTAAGCTGCCTGACAAATGGGTTTTTGGGGACATTCAGTTAACGGCAGAAATTTAGCTGAGTAATACATATGCTTTATCAGCCTTCTATTTAAAACAGTTAAAATTTTTGTTCTAACACCTCTTATGAATTTAACCTTAATTTGTTTTTTTTTATATATTCCCTGTAGAAAATGTATTCTGTGGAGTGCTTTATGATAATACTTGTGCTAAGTGGTTTTCAAAACAAATCAAGTTTGATTGATTTGAGGGCGGCAACGGTTAGCGTTGTTGCTTCACAGGGCCCTGTGTTCGAATCAGGCCTTTACTCACTGTCTGTGTGGAGTTTGCCAATAATTCTCATGTTTGTGTGTGTTTCCTTCTCATGCTCCAGTTTTTACCAACTGCTCAAAGACTTACATGTTAGGTGGATTGGCGACAGTGAAATTGGACCTGTGTAAGAGTGTTTGACTGTTTGTGTGTGTCTGTGTGTCTGTCTGTCTGTCTGACTGTCTATCTCCTGCACTGCAGTGGACTGTCTGGGGTGTAACCATGCTTCACACTTTGAGTCTGCTTGGTTAGGCTCCAGCGTACTCTAACCTTAAATTGGATAAGTGAAAAATTTGTGAAAATGAATGAAAACATGCTCGAAAATCCAGATACTTGTGCACATGCATTTATGGTACGATAAGTTTAACTGACAGCAACATGTAACCGTGTTTACAAAAATGAAGACAGATTTTGCTATTATGCAAATGTAATTATTTAATTATCGATTTCACTTTCATAACAATACTGCTCATATTTTAGGTGAATGTTTTAAGTAATTAATTAATTAAATAGCCAGGCTAATTAGTACCTAATTATCATCAGGATATTAAATGTGAACCGAAAATAATATAAATGTTTAAGCAAAATTTGATATCTCCATGGAATTTCAATAATAGAAAAGATCATTTGAGTTTTCAATTGTATGAATTGCATAAATATTCAGACCCATGTCTGTACTAAGTAAAAGCGCCTTTAGCAACAAGGAGAGCCACTGGTGTTTTGGGATAAGTCTCTACCAACTTTATACACCAGCTTTGAGCAATTTAGGGGGAATTGCTATAGATTCCTACAGTAGATTATTGCCATAGATTCAAAGTAGGATTCAAGTCAAGGGTTTCCTGCTGAAGAATAAATTTTCTCCCCTTTTTTAGCTCTTCTGCAAATTGAAACAGGCTTTCCCATAGCATCTGACTGATCTGTTTCCCCTTCAATCCCAACAAGTCTCCCAGCCCTGCTGAAATGCTCATGGCATTTACTGTGCTCCACAGTAGGGATGCTGTTGGATTTGTGTCAAATAGAAGACCTTGGGTTTATTCCCATTGTGCTCTTTAGCTACATTTTAGAGTGGTTTAAATACTTTGCTGGGAACTCCGCATGGAACACGAGGAATTGTGTTTTTATTCTGGAATTGTGGTAACCGCTATTATATTGCTCACAGATAGACGCCAATCAACTCAATTGTGTGACTCGTTAAAGCAATTTTGGGCACATAAACTAATTTCAGGGTTCTAAAGCAAAGTGCTTTAATACTTATGCAAACAAGACTTCTAATGCATGGAGTATGTTGTGTCAATTTTGAATATTAAGTCCAATTTTAAAGCTTAGTAATACATGCAAGAGTTAATTCCTCACGAGTAAAGGGACCGGTCACAAACCTGCTGTTTCAAAAGCTTGTTGAAGTGGACATTTCCAGTGTGTGAATGAGAGAGACATGGGGAATTTCCTTGGAATCCCGACTGAGGAGTAGTGGGTGGAAGTTTCCCTGCGTGGGGATCGGGGGCCTCTTGTTTGCCCACACGTGAGCACAACTATTTAATTAGGTCAGAGACAAACAGCACTGGGGCTCATTGACACGGAGAAGCACAAAATAAAAAATAAAAACTTATAATGGGATTTGGTTGTGTGTGTGCGCACGTTCCTGGGCTCATCCAGGAGGGGGGGGGGGGGTTATTTTATTCACACATCAATGAGAAACCTGCTTTCTAGCCCCCGTCAGCCCTCTACCCCGTCAAAACATGCCTGTTGACAAACCTGTGCCATAATTTCTCCTCCATTGTTGGGGAAAGAGAGAGAAAAAAGAACGCATTCAGTAAGCGAGGCGTGATAAAAAAGACTTCCGCCTCACGTTTTGGACAGCTCTATATCTGGCCAGCAGTCTCAAGTCTCAAGCATCTTTAAAGTAAAGCTATAAAGGTGAATGCAACCTTCTCAAACAGCAGCAGCTCAGTCTGGATTTCTCAGTAAGTACCTCCTTTCATTTCTCTGACTCTGAAAACCGACTCTTGGGTTGATTTTTTTTCAGCCCATGGTTACCACAGCAAATCTGAATTGTTTTTCAAAATTGTTAATATTGATTCTGTTTATATTGCATTCCAAGGTCTGCCATCATTGTGACCAGTTGAGTTGGGCGGCCAGTACCTGTAATAGCGAGCAATTTATAGTTACTGTTTCAGTTTAATGTTTTTAGAGAATGCGTAGTTTTATCTTAAAGCAGGATCAAAGGTGTGTATTTTGAGGGGGGCAGTGTGCTTTCTGTTTTGTTTTTTTGCACGTTGAAGGTTTTCTGTTATATTAAAAAAATAATTGACAATTATTGCAACATGTCATGAGGATGTGTCACTCATACGCCTACATACATAACTTTGGCACTTTTGTACGTCTCTCTGGATAAGAGTGTCTGCTAAATAATTAAAATGTAATGTAATAAATTCAAAAGGTTATCACAGTTTTTTTAATATATATATATTGATTGCTCCTTATCTTCGGTTCATTTTCAATGGTGCATAACAAATTTTAATATTTGCCACTAGGCAAGTTAACTTTTT
The DNA here is from genome assembly GCA_025775045.1 of Hiodon tergisus. Lineage (NCBI taxonomy): Eukaryota > Metazoa > Chordata > Actinopteri > Hiodontiformes > Hiodontidae > Hiodon > Hiodon tergisus. The sequence goes on along the minus strand of JAOVYW010000084.1, from coordinate 8,754,338 downwards.
ATTAATATAATCAAGACATCTAGAATGTCCTGTCGGCAGGGGAGGTGCATCAGGAGACGTTACTTCTGCAGCAATTGTGGACCGTGATCGTTGCTATTCCAGAATGTTTCATTAGATGGCCCCTAATGCACCTTTGCTCTTCAGACCACATTGTCTCGAGTGTTGTGACTGCTGTCTGCGAAATAAGTTAAATAAATGCTGTATTGAAGGAGAATTGCAAACCGGATTCTGAGAACACAATAATTGGCGCGTGCATGTCTGCGTGCATGCATAGGTACGCATAGTAAGTGACACAGTATTGGGTGCACGTTGAACCCTGAAACGCTGGCGTACTTTTCTTACCAGGGACCAGTATACAGCCCGGCGGGGTTGGAGAGATGGTCCTGTCAGATGTTCCAGGATCCCAAGCCAATGCCAGAGGAGGCCCACACGTTTGATCTGGACTGCTTCCTGTCCGACATCTCAGACACCTTGTTCACCATGACTCAGAAGCCCTGCCCTTGGACCGGGGACCTCCACAACAGTAAGTGTGACCTCCCTCCGCTTCTCTTTGCCTCTTGATAGCAACAGAAACATGAACCCCTTTTATCATCCACTACTTAATGTTCCAAGGGCATCATATGCTATGGAATGAGTCAAAGTATTAGCTCCACTTAGCTGGGAATTAAACTGATTGACCCAATCTTCCTTTATGCAATGGATTATTAATGGTGCATTTTACTGTGAATGCACCATTAACCTGCGGCACTTGTGCCCAGTACATGCTCACATGATTCCATACTGATGTAGTGCAGAAAGAAGCTTCCCCTCAAAGGAAGTAGTCATCTTAAGGAAATCTGATAAAATGAAAGTGAGCCACACACGCACTGCTTTTCCTCTCTCGCCTCTGACATCAGTCTCCTCACCACAGCTTACAGTAGCAACGCCGATATGATCCAGCCCGGCCTGACACCCTTGCAGCCCAACCTGGATGACTTCATGGACATCCCAGGTAGGACCCTTCGATTCGGACCGCTCGGTACTGTCTGTCACTTGATCGTGAAAATCGCTGTTGACTTTTAAAAGACTGTGAGCTGCTGACCTGTTTCTCTGAGCAGTGGTTTTCTTTAATATTTTAAATCAGTTTATTATTATGTACAGCGACTGGAGTAGAGCAGGACAGTCCTGGTTCTCTTCTGTAATTGTAATCCCTATTGCTTTGATGCCTTTTAAAAGTAATACATAGGCAATTTCTGTGTTGTCCTGTATTTATTAACGTTTTTTAAAAGCATGGGCAACTGTGTTTTTTGGAAAACTTTAAAAATGATTATCGCCTGAATGTTTAATGAAATATCCAGCAGTAAAGAAAAAAAGAATGGTGATCAGCTGGGCACTATAGAACACAGTTGAGTTTTAGATACAGAGTTCTGGAAATAAGTAAGGTAAAAGACGGCTTTAACAATGGGGATCTGGATGGTTGTTTTAGTTCAGACATCCACAAAAATGAGCCCTATTTATCATCTTAACGATCACAGTGAGCTCGGACTGATGGGGGCTTTGAGAAACCTGGCAAGGATCTCCATATGATGACTGGTATTGTTTGTTACAAGCCGATCTCCCAGCGTTCATTTTCACAGATGAGGGCAAATCTAGATTGGTTCAGAACCTGCCACCGGGAAGATTCCCTAAGCTGGAGCGGCAGATTCAGTTAGGTTGCTGAAGTTGGAGGGGAAGCGGAAGCCATTTCAACCCGGACAGCCCTACGGTCGGAAAAAAACTAGGTGAATACAGAGTACGTCTAGCTAAATCGGCTTTGCAAGAAAAGCTGTGAGATGAAGAATCGGTGGCACGTTCAATATCTGGTCACTCGATAATCACAGTGAAGGTTGTGTTAGGGTAGAAGCAAATACAGGTGCACATGTAATGGTTCTGGGGGAAATGGTGTGGACCATTAGATAAGGTGAAAAGGCTGTTAACGAGACTTTTTTTGATCTAGAGTTTATTTTATTAAATTTAGTAGGTGAAAAATATCAGTGGGGAGGAATACAGAAGTCTGTGGCATACAGCAGTCAGAACACGTTAGGGGGAAAGACCCCTTTTCTTTCAGCCATATGGTGACCTCACATCCCTTTAACAAGACATCTTAAGTTAACATGGGCCCGGTATCAAGAACAATGAGGGAGGGGGGTTGTCTTGTGGTGATTAATCGGAATGTGGAGGATGGGGGAAAAATGAATGTCTTCTATTTTTTATGGTCTCTATCTGTGATTATTTGGGTTTCCGCGGTAACCCTTTTCGTGTATTGAAGTTAAAAAATCATTTTTGTGCCACATTACATATTCCGCATCGTAGAAGTGCATAAGTTCGTGAGCATCAGCAGCAATGTCATTGCTGGCTATTTTCCTGTCCCGCCCCGCTCAGGGTGGTTGAAGGGTGACACAGAGGACAGTGCTTGGGCCGAGCCTAGCCAAATGAGGAAGTGGAAGTGAGCGGTTAACCGCCACTTTGGAAAGGGAGGCGGAGGTGAGGCTGGGGGAAAGACCTCCGCCTCCGTCTATCGCCTGACACCTCAGCCTTCTGAGACGCTCTACGCTACGACACCACACCTGTTCCCTACGATTGCCAGAATCCACAGTTTCGCTGATAAACAGCTGACGATGAGATGACTACAAAACGGGAACCTTTTGAGGAGGGCTCGAAAATCCACCGCAGCTTCACAAGAAAATTGCCACACTGTCAGCGTCCATTGGTCATATTCACCGATACTGCCAGGAGTCGAAGCTGGCCCAAATGAAGTAGCTGGAATGAAATATATGAGCACCAAGGCTCAAATGCATGAGAAATACACAAACCCTATTTTTGAGAATGCGTTGTAAGGTGTTGAAATTGACTTAAGAAAAGGAACACACTATTGTTGGTTTTAATGATGGCATCACTCTGTGCACCCAGCTAAAATTCAGTATGTCAGGAGTTTCTCTCTTGGAAGCCACACAGTGTTTCTGTGGTTTGGAAGCTCATTCACTTGGCAGGTCAAGTGGAATCAACTGTTGGGCTTTGTCACAAGGGGAAAGGGGGCTTATTTCTGTTGCGTTCATATATTTAAAAAGTTATGTAATGCCACTAGCCACAGTTTCACCGCAGAAGCAGGTGTATGATTATTACATAATTATAAATATAGAGTGTTTTGAAGTATAAACAGGGTATATTGATATATTTAGAGTATCTGAATATGAAATGGGCAGTATGTCACCTTTAATTTCATATTATTGTTTGTCTACTAAAGTGTTGAAACTGTGTGACAAACTTTCTCTTACGGTTGCATAGGAAGTTTCCTTGCAGTCTCTCAGACAGCAAGATCCTTGATGCTTGCACAATGGTGCAGTATATGAATTGTATAGAAATTTACAACCCTTTATATTTATGATAGTAGTATACCACATTTTGTAGTAGTCTACCACTTATAGTAGTAAACACCTTGTTGTTTTTAAGGGGGGAAAACTAAGCAGTCTGGAGTGTAGCTGGTGTAGTAATTGGACTGCTAGGTGATTTGGTTTTTGTTCAGAGCTGTTGATTGAACATTGTAAAGTTATTGCTTGAAAACGCTGGTGGTCTCATTTTACGCCTCATTTGATGTTTCGGGACCATTCAAAACAAACATAAATTAATACTGTGCCTTTTATCATAGCTTACTTCGTGCCGATGTGCATAGGCTGTTATGGCAAAATTATTTTTGTTAACATGTACCAAAGTTGACTTTTCAGTGTAGAATACACGTGTTGAGGCTAGAGGTGATCACACTGTTAAATGATGAGCTTTTGTATGCTGACATCTGTGCTGTACAGTATATTCGTATATACTACTGTACCAGTGCGCATGGAGTAGCACGTGGATGGAAAGTCTTCTTTTCCAGAAGGCATTCAAACTTACCAGCAGAGTGCGTCTGACCACATGATTTGGCTGAGCAAACTTCCAGGCTTGTAGTGTGGATGCCATCTGAAATTCTAGCATCTGATCATGCCACATTGGCAGCGTTTATGTCTTGGTTGCCAGTACCGGGTGGGCAAATTTACATGGGGACAGAAAGCTGTCCACTTTTACTCCTGCTAACTTCCTAAAAAACTTGTATTAATTTGAATTATATAGTATTAAATGGTTTCTAACCAGGATATTTACTTAGTGGTCTATGATAAATTTATAGCTAAAACATTTTTTTTTTAAATTGTTGCAATATGTGAAGAGAAAAAATGTATGTCTTCCTTCCATTCTACTAAAACATGTTTCTCTCTCAAATCTCTGAAACTGAAACCCACTATGGTGATATCAAGATCAATCCCCATATTCACACAGGATCAGTGTAATGAAACCGCTTAAATCACCTGTTCCTGCTGACATTTTGCTTACCGATTTTGCCATTGATCCTGAATAGAAAATTAAATTATGTAGCAGTTTGCCACTCCATAATAAAATCATTCACTACATTATACACTTTGTTTTCACAGATATTTTCATGAGTTATCGTGGTCAGCCTTTGGATCAAGCTGGCTATGCGGATTGTGGGTATTTTGGCAGCGAGCCCGGTAGTGACAACCCTTCTATTTATACTGCTGTGTCGACAGGAGCTCTACTGCATTCAGACAATCAGCTGGTACGGGTCAGTTTGCAGCCCCCCCCCCTCCCTCACTTTGTTCTGTGTATAAAATTGTCTGCCTACAGGTTTAACTAACCCACAAATGTGTATATATTGGAAGCATGTTCTAATTCTCTGCTATGTTGTGCGTCATTTGGTAATACTTTGATGGTTACAGATTCATCTATTGCAGGCTAACCTTCCTGCTGACAGCTGCACCAGATTGTCTCGGCCTTCCTCTTCTGATCATATGTCGGAGCCTGGCTACCACAGGCAAACTTTGACCTCTGACATGACGTTCAACCCCGGCAGCATGGCTTCAGAGGCAAAATATAAAGGGCAGCTGGACTATGGCTCAGATAATCGGTACCACACCTCTGGCCTGGCCGGCGGAACGGTGCCTTATGGACAGCAGTCTTACACGAGCGCTGGGACCGCGGCGTCCGCCTCCCTGCCGTCAGTCTCTCGGGACGGCTCCGATCTGTACCCTGCCGCCTGTGTGAAGTACAGGTACAGCTCCGCTGCAACGTCATCGGTCATCACGCACACAGGCTCATCGGTCAGCGCCCTGGCTCCAGGCCCGCAGGGACACGGCTACCCCAGTACCGGGCTGTTTGACCTGGCCACAGGGGTGCCGCTGGGGTACCCGCTTCTGCCCGCAGTCCAGGACTCTAGCCCTATGCACAACATGCACCACAATTTCCCCCTGCCTCTGCAAACAGACATTGAGAGCAGAGGAGAGCGCAAACAGAAGACCGCCCGGGTCACGACTGCAACCTCAACCCCTCTCACTTCCTCCCTTCAGACCAGTTGCTTAGCGAAGCTCCTCTCTACGGGCACAACACAGGAACGTGCGTAAAATCCTTTTTTTTCTTTTCAGTAACTTTGATGCTTGGAAGAGGGTTTCCATGTTAAGCTTTAAACACAGCCTGCACATACTAGCGTTCACAGTTTTGTGTTTTAAAGAATGCGGTGTTCGCCGAAACAACGCATATTTAAAAATGTAAAATAATTGGAAATGGCTATATATTTGTAAATTTTCTCCCACTCAGTTTGGAATTACCAGTCGTGCTAATGCAACAATGTGTACTGCAAGCCTGCGTGTGTCTGAGAAGCCGGTAGAGGACACTTGTTAGCGACAAGCTAAGAGAAGCCGATTTAACCCACAGCACACTAATTGTGTGTCGCTGCTAAGCTCTCAGCAATCGGCTAGTGATGTTCTGGGTTCGAATTGTCAATCTTCAGCTCATAGGGCTCACACGGGAGGTGGATTGTAACTATTATTTTGTGTAGGCTTAATTGTTAAAAAATTAAAAAATTATTATGTTATTAACTTGTTGATATTAACTACCACTATGTGCAAAATGGTACAGGGCTTTCAGAAAATTATGTTTAAAAAAAAGGTTGAGGTTTCATTTATTGAGGATATACCCAAGTGCCTGTGTGTGCTGATACTTGCTGCATCAGTCCAAACAGGATAAGGGACCGTCTGCTTTTATTGTTTAAAGATAAAGAATTGGGTAGCACCAACGTAGCTTTCTGGATGCCTAACAAAATAAGGAACTGTAGGTGGACTATAATTAACTCTAAGAGCAGCTAAAGATGTAGAGACTCTGGGTTTGAGAGACTCAAACTTGTATTCTCTTTCTTTGCCACCAGATAAAGTAATACATTTTTAAACCTTGGCTGAGTTTCTTGTTTTTGCAGGTAAACCAACATCTGGATTTGATCCTTACTTAGCCGGGGGGAATAACCGAGGTTCCACTTCTCCAAACTGCCCTGTAAGCTGTCTTTTTGTCAAGTGTTTCTCTTCTACTTCATTTACATTTGAAAGTTGTCTGTGTCTGTGATTTAAAAACCTTTTTGACTGCAGTGAAGGCATGCATGCAGTACTCGATGATTCTTTAAGATTGTGATACAGTTGTGTGTTTACCAACCATTCCTCATTCCTCAACCCCAGCCTCAACTTTGATGCGATTGATTTATTCCGTGTCTTTGTTTTTAAATTCAATATACAGTGCCTTGCAAAAGTATTCAGGCCCCTAATGTATTCTGTCATACTACTGAATTACAAATGGTAGTTTTGTTCTGTTTGTTCTGTTTAACACTGAAACTCAAAATCTATTATTGTTTGAGGCATTGGTTTTATGTTGGGAAATATTAGTATAAATAAAAATAAAAAACAGAAATGGAGTGCTTGCATAAGTACTCAACTCCTGTGCTGTGGAAGCTCCCAGTTTACACAGATTAAATAAATTGCCCTACCATTGGCCTCCACCTATGAACCGTTTAAAGTGTCACATTTTCTGGATGAATACCCCAAAGTTACCAGATCATTGATCAGGCTGTAAATCTGATGGAAAATTAAGACCACATTTTACAGAAGTTAGTGATGAAGTAATACAAATGCATAGATTAGGAAAAGGATACAGAATAATATCCAAGTGTTTGGATATCCCAGAGATCAATCTCAGGCACTGGAAGCTGCTCTGTTTACCCAGAGCAAGCTGTCCCTCAAAACTCAGTGCTCAAACAAGGAGACTTGAGAGACGAGAGAGATGCATCACTCTGGGAGTGGAGTACTGGTGCACCAGTCAACTATACCAAGTGCAGAACATAACACTGGCCTGTATGGGAAGGTGTCAAAGAAGATGCTACTCAAAAACGTTCCATCAGCTGGGACTGGGCATCTTAAAGGAAGAATGCATTGACAAAATACAAGGAAACTCTGCAAGAGTTTAAATTTTAGTCTACCATTTGTAATTTAGTTATATGGAAGAGTTGAACTGGAGTCTAAATACTTTTGCAAGGCATTGTACATTATATGAGCCTCTTTATACACGTGTTCCCCTGTGTATTGAAACTGGGGACTACAGCAAACAGGAAGCCAGAACGTGGGAGGCGTTGCTGTCCAGCATGGCACTGCCCAGCTTTCTGGAATCCCAACGCTGACACCACTGCAGTGCCAGACCACTCTCAGACCTCCCCTGGAGGCACAAGCCAGCTCCTCACGAGGCTCTGCGGTGTCCCCTCTGCTCACCCAGGGCAGCCTACCAGGCTGCACACCTTTACTCGTGCCGAAGACCGAGAAGCTTTCCCCGGTTCAAATTTACGGGAGCGAGAGAGCTTTAACAGGTCGGAAAACTGGGCTAATGTTACACAGCATTATGACATTACACTGAAAGAAATAATTGTAGCTATAAGATTTAATGTGCACCTCTAAGGATCAAGCATGCAGTGTGACTGATATTATTTGACTTTTTTTCTCCGTTTCCAGTTCACTTTTCTGGGAATTCAAGTCAAATATCTCCAACAAACCCTGCAGAGAGTTCCAACCCCCAGTCACCACACTCCTTCCCTGGGAAGGCTAAAAATGAGCAGACAAAGGTTTTAAAGCAGTAATGTCTACCCGATTTTTGTATAGCGCAAATTGTGTGTGTGCATGAATAAGAATATGAATATGATTGAGAGTTCCTTGCAGAAGTAGTCGGACCCCTGACCAATTTGCTCATAATTTAGAATTACAAATGGAACATTGAAACTTCATTATGTTTGATATTTTATTTTAAAACACTGAAATTCTAATAATTTATTGTTTGGTGATATTCTGGCAAATATGTGTATGACAAATAAAAAAAACTGAAATAAGTATTCTACGACCATACATTAATACTTTCGCTGCAATGACCGCTTTAAGTATTTTTAGGTAAATATGTACCAATGTTGCACACTTTCAGAGGGATCTTGGCCCATTTTTATTGGGAGATTTGCTCCAGGTTGTTTAAGTTCTTTGGATGACCCTTGTGGACTGCAGTTTTCAAATAGTGCCACAGATTTTGAATGAGACTGAGATCGGGACTTTGACTGGGTCACTGTAGGACAATCATATTGTTGTTTTTGAGCCACTCCGATGTTTGCCTGTCCTTGTGCTTGGGACGAAAATCCCCTTGCGATAATTGATTTTGAGTTTCAGTGTTTTAAAATAAATGATCAAATGAAACAAAATTTCAATGTACCATTTGTAATTCAGCAATGCGAGATAATTAGTATTTTATTTAAACCTTATTTATGAAAGGTAATGTTAGGCCTAAGATATATAAGATATAACAGTTTTCAACTTTGGGGACCACCCTAATATATAAAAAATATGACATTACCTGCAAAACATAAATGGTCATCATCAGGTTTTTAAAAAGAGAAAGACAAGAATTTTGTTCTGCTGTGAGTACAGTATGCAAATCTAATATTTTTCAGACTGAGACCAGAAGAATAACTCACATCTCTGCTGAGCAAAAAAGACGTTTCAACATAAAGCTGGGATTTGATACATTACAGAGCCTGGTAACGACACTGAGTTCCCAGCCTAGCGTGAAGGTATGCTTCAAAGTCATTCTTTGTGTTGGTGTAAAGAAAATGTTCTCTGCTTTTTGTTAAAATGGTGAAGAATTTGTTGAAATGATTTAATGCGCCTTACCAACCATAGAGAGGGGTGAAAACTATTTTAAAAGGAACGATTGAGCTGCCTCATGTCACAAAGAAGCAAAGTACATTTTTGTACTGCCATCTGAGAGCTCCTTTATTCTGCCTTTTCAAAGAAAAGTTTTTGAAAAGTGTTCAGGTTTCAGGGATAAGTACAAAGCCACAATGCGCAAAGCATTTAAGTGTTTTTTTTTTCATCTATAGTATCTACTCCTCCTTGAATTTGTTGGATCTGTAATTCTGTACATGCCAACTGCCCCACAGATCAGTAAAGCCACTACCCTGCAGAAGACAGCTGAGTACATCAGCAAAATGCAGCAGGAGAGGGCCCAGCTCCACGAGGAGGCCCAGAGGCTGCGGGAAGAGATTGTAGGCCTCAACTCTGCCATCAAGTAAGCCACGGTCCACATCCTCACTGGGCTACTATCTTGTCGCGCACACAGTTGCGGCCCTAGTTAAGACCCGTGGCTGCTTTTCTTTGTGATGGTGCTCAGGGGCTTGAGAGCCCATTGGTGTCTGTTTGTAGGGCCTAGCATTGGATGAACGCAGGAGGTGCGCTGCCTAATATCGGTCTTGTACCTGAGCCTTTGTGCCCATTTTCTGATGATTTTCCTGGTTCAGTTTGTGTCAACAGCAGCTCCCTGCCACGGGGGTGCCCATAACACGCCAGCGGTTCGACCACATGAGGGAGATGTTTCGAAACTACGTCAGGGCGCAGACCCTGCAGAACTGGAAGTTCTGGATCGTATCCCTTTTCCGCAACCTGCGTTCTTATAGGCATTGTGCAAACTGTGCTCAGGCCTATGTTCCATGGCATGGGAAAGGGATAATGTGTTAGAATTATTTAATAATTGTGAAAAAGGTCATATGATTTGAGCAGAAATGGGAGTCCCATGTGGAACCATAATCTGTTTGCTATACCTCTCTTTTTAATCATTAAAAACAGAAGGGCAGTTTTTTTTTAACCCTTAAATGTCTAAAGCTCGAAGTTGTGTTATTTCTTTCCTTAATGCCTTTTGGTTCCAGTTTAGCATAATTATTGAGCCCCTGTTTGAATCCTACAATGGGATGGTGTCCACTGCAAGCGTGGAGGACCTCTGTCGCACCACCCTTTCCTGGCTGGACCAGCACTGCTCCCTCCCAGCTCTCAGGCCCAGTGAGTTGCACGGCACACAGCCTGGATTTCCAGCAGAGAGATTCAGGATTGAGATGGAAATTACACTACATAAAAATTATCGCCCTCTCAAAAGGTTATGATTTACAGCGGAAAATCTAGGGCTGAGCCTAATCATTTGAATCTCACCCTTATACTTCATTGTTAAAGGGTATATATAAATTAACGTTCTTATCAGAATGTTTAACCAACAGTACTCGTGTAGAGAAAATAAAGGGATGAAATTGATCAATGTGATCAAGAATGTCATCCAGTGCATTAGTTCTAGGTCTTGCATAGAGGTAGTCCATGTGTTTGAATGTCTGTTACTATTACTATTAATGAAAGACGTTTCACGTTTCACACGTTTTTAGAAAGGGAGTACAACTATAACTCATTAAATGCCTTGTGGTGGTAGACATCTTGAATCACGAAACCTCTTGATGTCAATGTGTTTTTAAAGAGGTACTCCTGCCTCACACCATTATTTATTATGATGATTCTTAGGGAAATAAGTACACTTTAATATCTAAAATTATTCCCCATGCCTCTTAGCAAAGCTTGGCAATGTGGCTTGGCTACACAATTCCTTGCAAATAAGAGGAATATCTATGTAGTTATTTGGTGGTTTCAATTCAGAATCCAGAAAGCTGATGAGAAAGCGGGCGAGATTTAGTATAATGCTTCATCAAAAGGCAATCAAGACTTTCTCCGCTTCTGCGGTTTCTATTTGTACTTTTTTGCATAACTGCTTATTCAATTCGGGGTTGTGGGATTTCAGACAATAACCAGGCATAATGCATGTGGCAGGGTGCAACCAATTATTATTACTATTATTATTATTAAAATATTATATGATTAATGACTCATTTTTAGTTAAAAAGTTTATCACGAATGATTTAGACGCAGCATTGTCTATACTTTTAACGTCAGCTTCCAAAGAGATGCCTAAAACTCAGTCTTGCTGCCCTCTGCTGGCTGTTTAAGATCAATCTCATAGTTAGATGCGCCTGCCAGTTTTTAAAAGATGCAGAGGAGCACTGTGGACATTTCACATTACAGAACACTATAAAACATCTAAACATCATATATAATAAATATATAAGAAGACACGAGAGCCACAGTAAACATGTATAAAACATTGCTATTTTCATTGCGAAAATCTGAAGGTGATATTCTTTGTATTAAGTAAAAATAATATTGTTAGTAATATTGGCACTGCCAATTGAGTTGTGGGAATCAGAGTAAAACATAAGTATTTAAATTTGAATACAGAAATACATAATTACCTTGTCTTGAACAACACATAAAAACAGTTACAATACAAGACATAGGAAGCTATGCATATGTGTTTAAAGAAAACATTCTTTTCTTTTGCAATTCTTTGTATTTGATGCCTCATGTTTTATGTCTCTCCCACTCTCCCCCTCAGCTGTCCTGAGTTCACTTCGGCTCCTCAGCACGTCCACCTCCATCCTGACTGACCCCAGCCTCATCCCAGAGCAGGCCACCATGGCTGTCACCCAGCCTCACCCAGCCCACGACTACTCCTAGAGTTGGTCCTGGAAGTTCCACATTGGGAGGCTAGGCCCTGGGGGACAGCAGACTCACCTCCCTCACACATGCTGAAACTGACCCTGTGCCTGTCTTGTCTCTGTTGTTCTTGCGGTGTTTCTCAATCTACGTCGTTTGTGTTTGTGTGTGTGTGTGTGTGTGTGTGTGTTGGAATGATTTGTAACCTTTATATGCCTGTTAGTCCGTATTGCTATAGTCTATGAATCTTTGCAATGGGAAAATAATTATTGATACAGAATTTATTTTAAGACGTTCTCTGTTATGTCAGTTATATCTAAGGTGTATTAACATAGTTATGTAATTTCTATATTAATTCAAACCTCAGGTTGTTTTCACATTACACAGTTACAGAATGCTATCCCATCACTTGGTATCCATGCCATATAACCTATTGCAGTAGTTGCTGTTATTCTCAGTCGTCGAAAAGGTAATTATTTGAAAATAATTATTCTGACATTTTTTCTATTCTATCTGCATTATTTATATTTCCTTATAATATTAATTAGATGATAAAATGGTACATATTTTTAAAATGTCTGATTTTATAAAACAATGTGTGCCACTTAATTTGTTTCTGTTGTTTGGAATTTTATGTGGGATTCTTTACCCAGGATATTTTTTTGTTACACCATACATCTAAACCTGTGTCCTTATCCCAGAAACCCTCTAGAAACCGGGCCCTTTGTATCTCATATTTGTCAAATAATTCTAATGAAAACCTCAAATTAAACTTTATTTATTTAAGGCCAGTGTAACCAGGACCCTACTGAATTGAAAACACAATTCAATTACCAGTAATTTAGTTACAATTAAAAACAAAACTTCAATAGAAAATCCCTTTGTGTTTAATTTAGATATTTTAATTTTTTTTTAAAGTATACCTTCTACATCACAAGAAGAAAATCTTCACACTAGTAATTTATTATCCATATCTGAAGCAATGCTGAAACCTTAACCCTCTACTGCTTTATGACCAGAAAACAACTTACAAACTGTCATATTTTTACTCTTGGATTGGATGGGTTGGCAGGTTTCCTAACATTCCTCCTGATATAGTAAAACAATGCAAAAATATAATTAATTATGAAAAATTATGAAAAAAAAGTTAATGATTTCCATGTTGTTTGACGTAGAAATGTTTTATTTTTGTTATATGATGGACTCACGACATCTGGTTCTGAATTACACTCCATAGTCTATACCAGTCTCTGCTAAATTGGTCTTTTTACTCTGAACTATTAGAAGACTATAAATCATGATAGGATTATCTAAATATACTATAAACTTGGCAACATTTGATCGATTTATAATAAAATCTAGATGAAAGGATGGGAAACGATAATTGACTGGAGTATTCAATGTTTCACAGAAGGAGAAATAAACAGATTCTGTTTAATAAGGAAAGTTTGACGAACACAATGTGCTGCTTGAGCCGGAATGGAGGCTTAAAGAGAGCTGTTGCATGCCATGTGGCCTGACCTAAGTAGACTATTGGCGCTGTCCTTCACAAAAAAGCAAATTAATTGTGTTTTTTTTATTTCTGTGTAGCAATTAAATTATTAGAAATGGTGTGGTAACACTGTCCCGTAGAGGGTTAAATAGTCTTTAGACTATTTAGTATCAAACAAATCCATGCTTATTTAAAAGGAAGGTGGGTTTTACAATCAAATTCGATTTTCGATAGTGATAATTTGAGATTTCTCGAATTGAATTTCAGTTATCCCAAATTAAACAGGAAGTCAATTTGAAATATCTTGAATTCTATTTCAGATATTGAAAATACATTTTGAGATATCTTGAAAATTATTTGGTTACGATATCTTAATGTCAATTTGAGTTTGCCATAGCATTATCGCAATGCATCTAAACTCAAAATATACAGCAGAATTAACCTTCTAGAGATCATGACTAACAAAACACACTAGATGGCGTTAAATTAACGGTCTGAGCCATCCATTTGTACCGCGAAGTGGAAAATGTCCGCGACCTTGATATCGCTAAACAAGAATTTGTTTTCCACCAAATAAAATTTCTTAAAATGAAAAGGACCTTTCCATATAATTGTATGAACCCGAGCTTGTAGATTATGCATGTGTATAGTATTTAAGTATTAGGTAATGTTCGGTGCTAAGCAACGGAAAACTTCACTACATTTCTGTAATATAGCAGTACATATTACTTCTCGCACAATGATAGTTAAATAAAATAGCCAAGTAGTAACACCGGTCACAAAAATAGAAACAGTGTGCGGTTGTCTATTTTATTATAACTAGATTATTCCAATAGTGTAAAGGTGAATGAAAGAAGGGTATAAATGGAAGGTTTTTTAAATATTGTATTTCATTTATTTACAATAGAATGCGCTATTTTAAAACTGGCATTGGATCAAGCCATTCAAGCTCGCAAATACTGCTTGCAAAAACAAAATAGATGCAATAACGCCTCCGAAACTGCAGAGGGTGATGTTTTATATGTTGGATAAAGCGCCATCCATTATTGATGCCGCTGCTGTTTAATGCGCTGTCCAGCACTTCAGCACTGACTGCGAGAGACTGGAACACAGCTTGGTAATCCAGGGTCGGAGCCTAGAAAGAGACGAAACCACTCGGCTCATCAATAGCAAAACCAAGTAAATACTAATTATATAAAAAGAAAATCGGTATCAGCTAAGAACAGTTACCGTATAGAAACAGGTAAGATCCATTAACGAGATGTATGCGCGTGCATGCGAGCAGCAAGAAGTTAGCAATAGCAGACACTTGCATCAAAATAGCTAGGCAGCTATTCTAGCTAAATTAAACCCGATTAACATGTTATTGTCTGCAGCCGTAGCCTGAAGGGGATTAGTTTATTTTCGAAGCTCGAACACAACTTGTAGCATACAAAACGCTGTCATTATATATATTATACATATAAAGACACACACACACACACACATATACACCATGGTTCATAAAATCTAATTCGTACGTAACTGTACACGTCCGTGTTTTGGACATCGATTTCCGTGCGACCTATGGTAACAATTTCAATTGGTAATGCACGCGTAAGCCATTCCAGAGTTCTTCTGAAGCCAAATGCATGTTATCATAATGTATGTCTCACTAAATCAATTAATTGCATACATAACGACAACATTAAGTCTTGTGTTTAAATTTTGGCTGTTGAATTTTAATGACAAAATTTAACTAACACACGTCACGATTAACTAGGTTGACAAAGGGATTTCTGGTACTTGCTTTGAAACATATTATTACTTCGGTTATATATTTAATTAAATTATAAATATGATGTAGTAGTAAATACTCTGTTAATGAAATTTGTTACTGGCAATCGTGGGAAAGATAAAAAAAAAAAAAACCTTTATAGTTGTTTATGTAGTTTAAATATATGCCCTAACGCATAATCTAATAACTACAGTGGTTTGCATGAATTTATACATATCTGCATATCGTGACAGCAAAAGTGAATTTATATAATTATTAACTTATTTAGGGGCGAGTAAAAATTGCGCTCAATTGATTTTGTGAGAATCTAGTTATCCGAAAAAGGGGCAAGAATTTTGGAGCTACTTACATTCCAGTTTTCCAGATGACTATTTTGGGTGAATTCACATTCACGAATTAAAAATTTATTGGAACAGTTTTAGGTCTTTAAAATGGTCAAACGTTTTACATTTCTTGTTAAATTTAACTGTGTGTATTATTTCATTGCATCTTTATTTTATCTTTATCTTTATTGCATTTAAAGTTAAACTGTATCTTGGTTTATACCGGGTTAGTTTTCTGAGCTTGCATCAGAGAAGTAGCCTTGGAGTCATCACTGGGGGGGGGACCAAATCTGCCAAATAGCACATTTGTATGTTATTTATATTTTTATATGGGATATACCCCCCCCCCCCCAATATATATATTATAATTACGGCCCTGGCTTGCATAAACTACAGTTGTTATGGAATATCGTGCAAGATTATTGATTTTCAATAATGAAAAAAAAAGAAGTTATTTTGTTGTTTTATTTCCAGTGAAGCACCTGGTAAAAAAGTTCATGAAGGACGGAAGGAGGTGTTGATAACCCCTTTGAGACCTTCAACCCCTCATGGTTCAGTGACGTTATAGTGGACATTGTCTGCACTGATTCCTTTATTGTTTTGACATCGGGCATTTTTTGACTACTTTTTGAAAAGACGAAAAACGATTAATACTACGATTGACACCACTCTTAATAGCTCTCTAGCTGGTGAAATTGTACCTCTATAGGCTTTTTTCATGTTGATTTTATTCATATCTCTCAAAGTCTTATGGTAACTGATCTTAATGACTGAACTGGTGCAATGAATATGCAGCTATTCATTTGTATAAAGTACCTAATCTGTGGTTCCTGGATCTACAGACAATGCTTCACGACATTCAGTAAATCCGGTGAGACATTTAGTACTTCAAATAGTTGTTTGACCCAGCATAAGGATTAAACTGTATCCAGAGTCTGGTTATTTATTGTCAGGGATAGAGATCTAAAAGGGCGGATCCTAGAATCCTCAGATGTGTGCATTCACCTGGAGCTGAATATTTTAAGGTTGTATGAGAATGTAAGAATGTTTTCATCAATCAACCAAAATGGTGGGCTTTTCTGCTACCCTACTGTTAACCCTTTTGTTTTTTATTTCACTTTATCGTTGCTGTTATTCCTCGGTTTTTATGAGTAGGCATGCTAGCATTTAATGAGTATTCTTCTGTTAGTTTTTTCCATTGAAATCCATGCAGTTTGGCTCTCAGTTAACATTCTTGACTCTCTCTATAATATGCAGCCAATTTGGAGTAAAAATACCTACCTAAAAAAATGAATCAAAATGATTGGGTGTATTGAGGGAAATATGGTTCACATTGATTATTTGATATTTTATATATACAGATATACAGCTTGTAAAAATGCACTCTTACAAATAAAATTTGATCAGTTGATTGGCTGATATATCCTTCTAATGGATAAGAAGGTATGATCTGCAAGGATGTGCTTCCTGTCCATGAGGTTGAGTATTTAAACCATGCTCTTACAGACCTGTGGTCCATTTCACCATTTCAGTTCACACAGTATATCCTGCATTTTATGGCCTCTATGCTGTTCCACCATGTTACTTATCATGAATCATATCCGTGCTGCTCTGTGCAGCTGGTTTGAAAAAGAAAAACAGTACAGTATGTGTCCCCTGAGTGGTAAGCTTTTTCAGCAAGCCCTGATATGCAAATTAACATGCCACTATTTCCTTAAGTGCATACATGTTTAATATTCTCTTTTTTTGAGTACATTATGCAAGCAGTTTAGTGACAGCTGCCACCACTATCTCTGGAATCCAGGTTGATGGTGAGGAAAAGTGGTGCTTGAATTTGCAGTCTGCTTTAGTATGCATATATAGATATATATAGTATAAGTGACTGAGTATTTTATATAGCTGCTATACTTGGGTAGATCTTTTTAGTATGGGCCATGACCTCACAAACGCTGTCTTCAGAGACGGGAGAACGTATGTTTCTATTGGTTTGGAAAAGCCCCTTTAGCAGCTTCAGTGCATCCAGAACAGATGTCTGTTATTACTTTGTCTGATTATACAGGATGATGAATTTTCAGAGCAGTTTCATTTAACCCCCTGAAGTTGTATTCGGAACGATAGCATCTTAATGCGGATGGACATTGTAATATGTAATGTTGTCACATATTCCCTGGTCATCCATTCATTAATTGTTTCTTTGGTTTTTTCGCTTGCTGTCCACGCACAGTGGCCTGATCTTTAGATGGATTGAGCTCACTGTTTTTGTCATTAGATCTCCTATTCTTTCAGGATTGTACTTTATATGTAGCTCACAGATTTGCTGTTTCAGTATGGAAATTGATAAAACAATCCCCTCAACATCAGTGCCTGCTGAAGTCGGTGTATTTGTTTGGCATTTTGAACACGCATTTACGTGTATATTTTATTCATTTGGCAGACGCTCTCATCCAGAGCGACTTACAGCCGGTGCTTGCAATTAGCAAGGCAATGAGTGTGCACATGGTCGTTTTGCTTAACAAACCCTCAGTATTTTTTAATCTTTTCATTTTATTTTGTGTTTGGAGTCACCGATTATATATTTAGTCTTTAGTCTGGGTTACAGTCACAGTGCCACTTGTGCTCAGCTGCGAAGAATTCCTGGTCACATTCAGCAAATGATGGGATCCAGATTAGAACCACCAAATTGGAAAAAACGCATTTGTGTTCATTCAAGCACTTTTAACGATAAGTCACTTGTAAGCCCCAAATTGTAATTCAAAAATGTTTTTTGTAATCGCTTATAATTTTTTTGGTAATTTTATCCCACCCAATTTGAAATGGGTAATTATGCTAATGCATCTTGGCTCATCACTAGGACTCCCACCACCACGCATGGGGGAGGGTGATGTAGTACCTCTCTAATCCTAATGCCTTTAAGCCACCCGTCTCTGTCCACAGTGCAGACTACACAACCTGGACAAGAGGTTCAGCGCCCATTGGAGGAGAGGCTAGTGAAGATGTGGCCAATTGTGCGCCACTCGGTGCTCTCCCGGTCACAGTCGGCTTATGACATGATTTGAACCGGCAAGCTCCAAGCTCAGTCTTTCGTGTGTGCAGTGTGTGCGTCTTTACCGTCGTTCTGGTGAGGGAAGGCATTCCCAAATGGCAATTTCTCGGAAATTGTCAAAGCAGTGACAAAATTGCATTCCGGTGTATCCTTAAGCAGTCTGTACTGCTTGTTGAGCCATTCGTGTTCTTATCCTTGTGCCGTTATGCACAATTTAAAAGCAGTACGATAGGTTTCTCAGATCATTATGCTACAACAATCATCGTTCAGTCTTGACTACACCGTCACACCTTTGTTTGGCATCCAATCTTTAAGGTTTCCCACCCCTTTTTTTTGGCTTATTATTTTTTGCCAGGATGTTACACCATGAGAATATGAAGGTCTTGTAAAGGCGACATGGAGTCCTTTGATGTGATACTCATTCTGCAGCCTGTTCGATCCACTAATTAAAAAATCTCTTTTGAGCTTATTTCTGCCTCTCAAACTGTGATTTATTTAAATATTCTTTAACAAAAATTCTAGCAATTGATTGATTCAGCTTTAAAAGACAAATCAATATTAATTGAGTTCTATATTCTGTTAAAAGGCCCCTTTTGTGATCAGATTGGATAAAACTGCACTACTCAGCATAACACAATAATGATAATAATAATAAATGTATAATCTCTTTTTTGTACATAAAGGACTGTAGGATTGATTTGAAACCAAAGGATGGGTGTTCACAGACAAACAGAATTGGCACACCCATCTTTCTGTGAGGCACAGTTAAGGCTTGTACTTCCTGCCAGTGCGATATCTCCAGAGGGCCCCTCTTTAAATCCATTCACTTCATCTTCTCTGTCCCTCACTATCTTGAACTTCAGAGCGGCTTTGAAGTTCCTTCAGAGAGAGAACGGGGGACGTTGGCGCAATGTGGTATCCATCTTTTCATCAACGCATGCCGGAGCACCAATGACTTTCAGAGCGGCTTGAAGCTTGAAAAGGACGAGCTTCCGCGCTGCCAGGCTCGTCTGTTTCAGCAGGTGGAAAGGTGGCTGCCCGGGTCAGCCCGTTCATGGGATTGTTCTCTGCTCCTATTTTAATGGGGTTATTAAAATGGCGGCAGGTGGAAGAGGGCCGAGAGAGAGAGAGAGAGAGAGAGAGAGAGAGGGAGAGACAGAGAGAGAGAGAGAGAGACAGAGAGAGAGAGAGGGAGAGAGGAGACAGAAAGAGACAGAGAGAGAGGGAGACAGAGAATGAGAGGAGACAGAGATAGACAGAGAGAGGAGACAGAAAGAGACAGAGAGAGGAGACAGAAAGAGACAGAGAGAGGAGACAGAAAGAGACAGAGAGAGAGGAGACAGAAAGAGACAGAGAGAGAGTGGAGACAGAAAGAGACAGAGAGAGAGTGGAGACAGAAAGAGACAGAGAGAGAGTGGAGACAGAAAGAGACAGAGAGAGAGTGGAGACAGAAAGAGACAGAGAGAGAGTGGAGACAGAAAGAGACAGAGAGA
>JAOVYW010000084.1:8708739-8726836 GCA_025775045.1 Hiodon tergisus | reverse complement strand
TAAATAAATCTTATTATCAAGCCTCCTAACAGCTTTCGGGGGAACGACAGAAGGTCAAATTAAACCAGTCAGGGTTAACCGAAAGAGAGGTGTCAATCAAGAAAGAGCACATGAGGACAATTCAACTTGGGAGGTGGGGTGAGGAGGTGCTAACGGCATTATGGGTGCTGTTTCTGAGGCGAACAGGGCTTTCCTCTAGCCGAAAGACAGGCGTCGGTTTATTGAAGTGTCTCTGAATGCAGCAGGCGGCCACGCGAGACGCCGCCCCCGTGGGAGTGGGCAGGAGTGAGTGGTTTTGAAGCGCGACTCTAACGTGAGACTTCCTTGCACATTGTGACCTTTTTTTTTTCTTTATTTCTTTTTTTTCCATACATTGTTCATGAATCACTACCAGGGAAAGGGTTTTGTGTCTTTTTCTCTTGCATTTTGTGATCTCTAATGATGCACTTATGTTGCCCCACTTTTCCCTTTTCTTCATACCTTACCTACTAAAGGAGGGAATACCACTTTATTGGTAAGTGGATGTTAACCAAAAGGGAGTTAAAAAAGATTAAAGATTTTTAAAAAAAAGAAATGGGTCGCTGTTCACATCTCCGCAGTTGTCTGCAGGAAAAAAAAAAAAACCACAAACAGAAATACGTTTGAGTAAAGACAATTGTTTTTTTTATTTTTTTTTTTTTTTTTTTTATCGATTATTATATTTGTGAATCTTTATTTCATTCCTTCCATTTCTGTGATGTTCCGTCAAGTTGTCTTCTTTATTTTTTATTTTTTTTAGGTTTGGTTTTGTTGTTTTAAAAAAAATCATTACTAAAACTGAAAAAAAAAGTCCTCCGCTTTTCTCTTCTTTCGAAATCTCTCTGTTCCTATGTTGCATTCTACGCTCTACTCTTTCTACGGTTAAGCCTAATTTGACTTTTATGATTTCAGTTTTTTTTCCTTTCTCTTCCTCTTCTTACACGTTTTGTTTTTTCCTTTCGGGTTTTAGATTTTTTTTTCTGACTCATGATTTTGCATGTCATGTACTGCATGTGCTGCACCATAGAGGACTGTCTATAAGCCTTACCAAGAAAATCTAGACCTTGTTTTCTTTTAGATGTTACGTTTTTTTGGCAAAATACACCCTTGCGCGTGCTCCTTGCTCTGGAAATACTCTAAGGCCATTTTTCCTTTTTGTTTTTTTGTTTTTTTGTTTTGTTTTTGTTTTTGTTTTTTTGTTTGTTTTTTTTTGTTTCATATCCTCTCTCTACAGAAGTTAAGATCAATCATTGCCTCCCCGAGCGGGCAGACTTCACTGTCGCCTCAGCCGAAAGACCCCAGGGCCCAGGCGGACCGGGCCAGCAGGTTGTCCGACGCCACCTCAGGGGACGAGCAGCGGCAGGCCTCTGGCAGGCGGGGGCGGCGGCAAAGAGGACACTCCCCCAACCACAGCAGTGACTCCGCCCACTCCCAGCGGAACCAGCCACAGAGGAACAAAGGGACGCAGGCAAAAAAGTGAGACATTCCCCCTGCTCCCGCACCCTGTAGTCACGCCCGTCTGCAGCTCATTCACGCCGGCCTGTTCTTAAAGAGGACTGACGTTTATTTGGACAGCCTGATTGGTTGTTTTATTTCCCACTAAAAGCTCCTGCCAGCAGTCATTCTTGTGCTCAACACTCATCAAACTGCATGCAGCCTTGTTGGACTCCTGGTTCATATCATATGTACAGATTGGTAAACATTGCGCGTGCTGAGGTGGACATCGGTATTTTACTCTGCCCTGGGTGCCCATCTGACCGGAGACCTCTGATCCCCCCCCCCGGCAGGACGAAAGGCGTCCACTCATCCAAGCGGCGGCGGCGCATCCGGGCCCAGGCTCACCACCGCAGCTCCTCGGCGTCCCCGGCCCGCAGGAAGAAGAGCTCGTCCCGCAGCGTCCGCCAGCACAGCAGTTCCTGGAGCAGCGGCCACTCAGCGTCCCGCTCCCGTTCCCACGGCAGCAAGGCCAAGTCCCCTCACTCCCGGCAGAACACCTCCAGGTAGCTCTCCCCTAGACCCCCGTGTCTCCGAAAAAAGTCCCTTCTCTCTTTTCGTCATGCCCAGCCACCAAATAACAGGGGATGTCACTTTAGTTGAGTAGAAGTCCATCAAGCGTGACCAGCTCAAACCAGTTCGACAGAGGTCTTTCTTCCTTCCCTTTGTTAAGGGATGGCTGAGGGGGTGAGGGGGCTGCATGGAGGGAGAGGGACAACCTCGGCAACCTGAGTGATGAGCTGCAAACACTGGAGCTCCGTAGGCAGAGGGAGGCTGCATCTTCCTGATGTGCTTGGGCTTTTTATTTCCAGGGAGAAGGACAGCGCTCACCACACGGACACGGAGAGCAGGGCCAACGCTCGCCGACGCTCGCGCAGCTATTCCCCTATCCGCAAGAGGAGACGAGACTCCCCCAGCTTCATGGAGGCCAGGAGGATCACCAGGTAGGCGCCGCGCCCTGCCCCGTCACCTGCTCGAAGCACACCCGCTCATCTGAGACCTACCCGTTCTGCACGTTTGCACTACATTTAAGTCAGTGTTCAGAGCGACTAGGTGGATACAGTTGGGTGACCAAAACAAAAAAAAACACGTTGAGCTGAAGTTTGTTGGCAGAAAGTCCTGCCAAATGGGCAATCCTGATTCGTGAAGTCTCTTCGAATGAAAGCATCTGTCAGATAAAATCATGTGAATGTGAATGAGATATCAGGCAAAGTCGTAGTTAAAAACAAACATGAAATGCTCACAGGTTCTTTGCAATATTGTTATTTTTTTCTATGGCCTCATTCACACTGAAGAATTTAGAGTTAAGGAGTTCTAAGGAGTATATTACCACTGGCCACATTACTGGATTTGCAGTAAGACAATAAAGCAGGTTTTTTTTCATTTTGAAAGAAGGCTATTGAAATTTTCTGTTGGGTGTTTTTCTTTTTTGTTAATTTCCTGTTTAATGCTAATTTCCTGTTTTTTTTGTTTTTTATACTGCTAAGTGTTTCTCCTTTCAGGTAACCTTGCTGTAACTGAATAATTTACAACAGACAGATGCAGCTTAGTTGCACTACGCTGCCTATGATTTCCTGAGCTAAGTATGAGTAAACCCACGATCGGAATAGCAGAGCGCGGCTGTACTGCAGGGTAACACTGACATCTATGGGAGAGTCTAGCTATTCCCATTTTGGCTGAGTTTTACAGTGTTTTGTCTTTCCCTCAACACTGACAGGCTTGGAAATGTTTTTAGGCCGCACTTCCTACAACCAGCATTATTGACATGATGACTTTAGATTTTTTTTATGTACTTACTTTTTTGTCAAAAAGCCCCCCACGCGATATATTTGTATTTCATCATGACGATGTTCTAGGACTGGCACGATAAACCGGAAATTACTGACAATGGCATCAAAGAAATTTTGCGTACGTCTGTAATTTTGAGTTATTAAAAAATAAAGACTGTGGAGCTGTGGAGCATAATGAAATCTAAACGGCATAGATCAAAGTTTTAAAAATTACTTAAAGTCATTGCCCCTAGTCACTTGGATTTCATTTGAACATATTTGGGACTCAACCCAAGCGCCGTGATTTTACAAACGTAAGCATGGCAATGTCGTATAATCAGCTGAAATATATGTGCTGATGCTGCTATGTTTTCTGATACTTTAGCCTTCGCAAATGTTAACACCATCTCTACAGGTTACTTGTTTACCAAACTGAGATAAAACAAAATTAGTACTGTAATGTCATGTTCCGTGGCGATTTGGATCCTGGGTTTCTTTTCCTGGATCGCTGGCTAATTTTTTTTGGTGCTAATGTAAAGTAACTGTGCACCCCCAAAAAAATTTCTCATGCTGTCTTTATTGCCTAGGGGACTGATATGTTTTCCTGGGATTCATGGTGATCACAGTGTCTTGAAAGTGCCTTGTAAGGTCGTGTCACAGGTTGTATTTTGTACACTTGATGGTTTCTCCCACTCCTATATTAAGGTGCCCCAAGGACTACAGCCTGAGGAATGCTACTGAGCTGCAGGCAAGGTTACCTTGGTAACAGTTGCCGTGCAGCAGGACTCTAGTTCTCTTCTCCTGATCCCGCTACATCAAGTAGCTAACAGAGAGACTACAACTCTTGAGTACAGCTACCTCTTGCATCCTCTTTTTGTTTAAAAATTCACTAGGATAAAACTCACAATGGCTATAAAGCTACTTCTGCAGAGGTCTACTAATACTCTATAAAATTATTATTTTGATGCAAGCGCTCTCAAGGTTTACCCAGTACTTTTCAGAAAAGCCTTTTCAGTACTGACTACATGTACAGCTTTCTTGGATTTTGAAAAAGTAAATAGTAAACATTCACAAAATGTAGGGCTTAGAGGATGCTCTAAACCCCTAAACCCCAACTGTGAGGAAAGCTAAGTCCAGTGGACTAGCGTACACATTAACTCATAACTCATTTATATAGATCTGGATATTATTTTAGAGAAATGAAACTGATTTCATAACTGATTACATATGTAGGATTATATTGTGAATAATCCTGTCCATTGAGATGTTATTTATAAGGGTGTCAATGCAGTTTAAATGCAATAACCTTTATATCAGCTTTATTCTTGATAGCGCTTAAATCAAGTTCAGACTGGATTCTGCCCAACTGATTTCTGGGAGGATTCTAGCAGTGGCTTATTCTCCTGATTTCTGTCTCACTGGCTAACAGCTCTTTACTCACTAGCTACAGACCATGGGTGGCTCTTTGCGGGAGAAGGTATGAGCGAATGTCTGATGGCTGGGTGATCTGACCGGTTTTAACCATTGTGATCTGCAGCTTGGGTGTGACCATATACTAACCCACACAGTCCTTCTCTCTTCTAACTTTACAGCAGCAGCTACTAATCACTGTGCAACCGAAAGCCACTGACATCTGCCACTGCTATGACGACTGTGGTGGAGGTTCAAGTCATTCATTTATTGCCCTGTATATAAGGGTCTCTCCGGAATTTGGTCCGTACACAACGCATTTTCAGTCCAGCAAGAACAAGGCGTGCCAAAAAAAGAACCCAGTGGTATATTCTCTCAGTCGTCAAAGCAGCGGCCATGTGGTTACCGTGTGGTTACCGGGGCGACGGAATCCCTGATTAAAATTTTCCCTCTGCTCGCGACAGTGCTCGTAAGAGGCCCATCCCGTACTACCGACCCAGTCCGTCCTCCTCCAGCTCGGTGAGCAGCCACTCCACCTCCAGCCACAGCCGCAGTCGCAGCTACGACAGCTACAGCAGCTACAGCCGGAGCGGGAGCCGGAGCGGGAGCGGGAGCCGGAGCAGGAGCCGCTCCCGGAGCGCCAGTCATGACCACAGATACTACAGCCGCAGCAGCTCCGAGAGTCCCGGCTTCTAGACGCCCCGGCCCGGGCCACCCCGGGGGGTAAAGCTCCATCCCTCTCTGACCCCGTCTTACAGCAACTGGCCCCATTCCTCCCACACCCGCAGTGCGTAGGTCCCGTCCGTAGTCAAACCCCGTTTTGTTATTTTAACCTACGTTTTTTTAACATACGTTTAGATGTTGTCAAATGGAAGCTCTGGGGCCACCAGGTTGAGCACAGCACTTTACTGTTACGTATTTTTAGGGACCCGTTGATGTAACACTCACACAGACAGTCGTGGCCAAGCCATCCACCTGCAACGGTCAGACTCAGTCTTTCCTCTTTTCTCCGTTTCCTTGGTAACAAGAGGAAGTAAACCACTCCTATTAGGAGGGGCAACAGTTAAGGGTCCCGCTATGATGATGATAAGCTCACCAAGGGACCTGGAGTGCAAACCTGGAGTATCTAACAGGCGTCCTGATTATTGTTTTTTTCGTCGCTGAGAACCTTCGAGCAGACACAACAGATGAGGCAGACATGACCATCCTGCCTGTACTGCAGTCTAATCAAGGGCCTTGCAAACAGCATATCTCCTTCATGACCTTCATTCTTCTCGCTATGTTTTAAAAGAGGGGCAGAGATGCAAGCAGCAAGGCTTTGGAATCAGTCTACGGAGTAAGGTGTTTTAGCAGTGTGACAACATGCGGATGGGAAAAGACTTCCTGTTTCCTGTTTCCTGATTCCGAGATGAGAACAAAACAGCAGAGCACTTTTACTCGAATGCTTCCACATAATGACAGTAACCAAAAACAAAATTAATAACTAGCATTTGGCAGACTTCCATGCCTAGGGGACAAAATGCACTGAACAAAGAATATGTACCTAACCTGCCCCCCCGCCCTCGTTATTTCCCCTGGTGACTGATCATTTTTAAAGATTCAAACAACGAACAATGGCGAACAATGGCGTGAACAGAATCAAAGGGAATGAGTCAGCGTGGTGGAACAGACTGACCGCTTTAAAGGGGTGTACTATGTACGTCGGGATGTTACTTCGTGAGAGCTGAACCGGTAGTTGGGCCTGTAAACTATGCACTGTACATACCATGTTATTTAAGAGTTTTGCCTATGTTAACCTTCAAGCATGCTGCACCCAGGACAAAAGCTGCTTCTTATGTTTTCGGGAACCCTTCGAACCCAAGGGGACGCTCCTCTCCATATCATTTTATACTGGATCTTTGACGTTGCAGATCTTTTTTAGGCAGAGACACATGTAGGTTTTTTTGTTTTTACCCATTCGCTATTAGATTTTTAATGTACATGCCCCCACCCCCTCAAAATAACAAGTGTTGTGAAACCAGTGGACTTGATGCACAGCAAATAATTTATCAGAACGCATGTGGTCAAGTCACAGGAAATCGGACCAAGGGTGCAGAAGTGCATTCCACCAAACTTTGTTTGTTTGTGTGTGTGTTAATTTATTAAGTTATTCATTTATTTATTTGTCAAGGTATTTATTGGATTTGCAAAAGCAAATCTATGATTTTATGCAGCTCATGTATTTCGAGAGGAAATGCTGCAAATGTGTTGACAATTTTAGCATTGAGAAGAGATCAATGAAGTTTAATCCAAAGCCTTTAAAATGTTCTTATAAATTCATAGTTAGCTTTCTGCCTTCTGACGTGAAAACTATTAATTGAAGAGGCTGACCATTTGAATTGAAGAGGCTGACCATTAACCACACTGCTATCTGTTATGTGATGTATTCCATACTGCTTTTTGGTCTCTTACAGGATTAGCCAGTGAAACAAAGTGAATATGCTGTTATATTGGCCCTACTGATTTTCGTTTAGTTTGGTACTGGTGCAACAATCGAGTGCATCTGCTGTATCTAGACTCTCCACTTTTGTAAAGGGTCTCCCAGTGACGGGCTCTTCATTTTCATTGTACAGAACCAATGAGGGTGGTATGTCAACCCGTGTACAGGCTAAGCGTTTATAGATTTGTGATTTCTCTGAAATTTTACCGCATTTATTTGAACGCTGGTGGTGCAATCAGGGAACCTACAGTCTTCCTAATCATCTGTCTCATTCACCCGCTGAATGTTACATTCAAAATGTAACCCAAGTTATATGAGTAAAATATGTTGAATAATCCAAGAAATAACGTTCACCTTCGGATTGTATAAAAGTCAGTAGTTGTAGTGCACTAGTTATTATACAGAAAAATAAAGTATATTCAAATGGAAACTGTGCTGCTGGTCTTACTAGTCTGTTCTAGTAACAGTGAACATGCAATTCAGGTTTACTTATTGTGGAAGGGACTGTCATCATAAGACTAATAGGTTAACAATTTCGATAGGGCAAAATCTACACCTATCAGAGAATTTAACCACTTTTACCACTGGTTAAGAAAAAACTCATACCTGTCACACCAATATAGAAACCAATATACAGCCTCCTGTTTCATAATTTCAATATAAGGACTTTTATATTTGTTATTTGGCTCATTTAGTAAGGGAAGGACATTGCTCATTTAGTGTGCACTGTTACAAATTTACGTTTGTAAGCATGATAATTGTGTATCAGAAAGAGCTATATTGGTGTGCTATTCAGAACAACAACAGTGGAGGGCGCTAATGTGCATTATTAATGCTGTGTTTTGAACCATGTTTGTCTCACAAAATGGCCTGGAATATTCTAGTATCCCTAACTACATTCTAACCAGTTGAAGTTTCTAGTCGAGTGCTGACGTGTAAATGTATTCTCGGCCACATGTCTAAATAATATATATAATAATATATAAATAGTTAGCACTCGCACAGGATACATAAACTGGTTAAGAAAAAAACGATGGGTTCTTGGTAATATTTATGCAATTGCAGTGAGAGTAACTTAATTAATAAGCAAATTTGTCAGGTATCGACGTATGTATCATGCTTTGTCTTTCGATTCTGCGTATATCTTCCCCATGCAAGGTTTTCAGTTTGCAGCTGGGCCGAATAAGATGTGTCCCTTCATTCTAAAACAAACAAAACTGAGTGCAAATTTAAATGGCCCAGGTCACAGAAATGCATCAAGACAATGATGAACTCTGTGAGTGTAAAAGTGTCTGTGTGAGTGTATCACGTGTCTATTTGAATGTACCATGTGTCTGTGAATATACAAGGCTGTGTTTGAACCAGCAGCGACTGGACAGAAGTACTGGGACTGCATTTCCAGTGGAACTGATCCTCCCCCGGTGCGTACCCTGCCCGTAGCTGTTACCTTTAATTTATATGTTCTATGAGGGTGTTTTCTTATTGTCTTGTATATTGAGTTTTTACAGTGATAACTTCGACAACAAAATGGTGAAAAAAGTGCCTTGGTTGGTTGCTGCTATTTTTAAAAATGAAAAGAGTTGCTGTCAAAAGCTGTCAATGTTTGTGATGAACAAAAGGAATTGGACAGGAAGGGGTCTGCCTCTGGCCATCAGGGTCAAGTGGGACCAGACTTTGCTTTCTTTTATTTAAATAACACAATTAAATACAACATATCATATAGACAGTTCACCCTATCAGTTCCTATTTGCATCAGTTATTTTCATCAGTTATTTGGCTATGAAGGGCAACACTAGAAAAACCAAAGGGCTACAGCCTTTCAGCAGTATTTAAACAAATACTGATGGTTTTTTGATTATAAAAAATAAAACTTAAAATGCAGCGCGAGCAAAGAAAATTGTACGTTATGATTGTCTATGTTGGTGATCTACCATCCTCTTTAGACTGACAAAACCCTGTCTTTTTGAATCCCTGAAGTATTCGTTAGTAACATTAAAGCAACATAAAGAGTATGCTGAGTTACCATTTGTAACACTGCTTCCATGGATACTCACGTTTAAGACAAAGGGCCTACAGGACAGAGCTGGTAATAAGCCAGAGAAGAAGGAGAATAGCCCTCAGGAAATTGAAATGCACTGAAAAATAATATCCAGTCTGTAGTATTACATATAATATTTGGTCGAAGATCGAATTTTGTTGCATCACGGGTCAGCAATTTCATACACCAGGGCTTTTTTAGTTCTTTTCCCAGAGGTCAAACTGAGGCCTTTCATTCAAACAGACTCAAAAGAAAAACAAGAACTCAAGTGAGGTTTGTGGCATGATTGCCGAGTTCTTTCAGTTTCAAGTTTGCCGTGGCAAAGAAGTGGTCATCCGCACATTGACTCCTAAACTTGGTTCTGTCATTACTTTATGCGCCTAAGCCGGTTCTCAGGCCCTCCTAGGCTGTAATGCAGAACAGGAGATTACAATTGGCTGGAGTTGGGTGTCAGGCAGCTGTGTCAGGGCGGGCCTTTGAATTCCATTCCAGTGCTACGTCTTCCAGGAATAGACCTTCTAGGCCCTTCTACAAATATCCAGAAGAGGGGCTGGGGAGGTATAAAAAGCCATCAGCCATGCTCCGGTTGCCACTTCACAGTCGAGTAAGACAAGGACGTCGTCTACAAAACTCTGCTCCTTGGAATCATGTCCGACAGGCGCATCCCCTTCACTTTCCAGCGCACCCCAAGCTGGGACCCCTTTCGAGACTGGCGCCATGGCAGCCGGCTCTTTGACCAGGCCTTTGGCATGCCTGCTGTTCCTGAGGACTGGTACCGTTGGCCGAGTACCAATTGGGCAGGCTACCACCAGCCACCCTGTCCCACACCAGAGGCCGGGGCGTCTTTCGGGCCATCTTTCGGGGCATCTTTCGGGCCCCTCTCTACGCCCTTGAGCCCGCTGATGTCCTCTGCTGCAGCCTCCCCATACTCCCACGCCCTGTCCCGCCAGCTGAGCAGCGGCATATCAGAAATCAAGCAGACCCAGGACCTGTGGAAGGTTAGCTTGGATGTGAATCACTTTTCCCCCGAGGAGCTGGTGGTGAAGACAAAGGACGGAGTGGTGGAGATCACAGGTGAGTCTTTTGCATCATCCATCCTTTCAAGATCTGTTTCACTGAATTTTTCCTGAATGTTCAGGAAAAAGAAGACCTTAAAATCAGGTGGTATATTCAGGTGTGTAAGTGTAAGTGTAATAATGATTTTTAAGTATTAACACTCAAAGGTGTTTCAGTCTGAGATGTAATGTTGAGCAAGTCCCTGGAGTAGATTGGGAAGCTTAGCGACACAGCCTCAGAAGTGCAAGTGCCAGACAATGACTCATACCACATCTTTCTTATTTCCAGGACATCTACTCATATAGATGAATTTATGATCATCAAATTTCAGGCTTGTCATCATTCTGTTTATGTTTTGCTGTTATTTTAAAAAAATTTATTCCTAAGTTCCCTTTCAAATACAAAATATGAACCATCAACAATGGGGTTTTTTCCTACAAGAACCTCAGAGTTATGCCAAATCACATGACAGTGCAAAGTGTCATGTGATTGACCGGAATATTATAAATTGGGTCCACCTTGACAGTTATTTTTCTTTTTCCTTCAGACACAGAACTGAGCTAGAGTTAAACTGACCAATTCTTCAGTATCTCTAAATTGCCGCTTTTCAGCGTATTGTAGAAAAACATGTTCGGTTTTGTCTTGTATTGTTTAGTTGCGGTTTTTCCATCGTTATTTTGTGACAATTTCTTGCTGTTCGTGTCAGCCCGCCCTCCGGAGGTTTTACCTATTGCGTACACTGTTAAAAATTCCAGAAATGTCCCCTGACCACCAGAGCGCAGTCTGTCGTCGCCACCTTCTTCGTCTCGGTGGGACAGGCCTCTGTGGGGAGCGCCTTCAGAGATCGTTCTTGGCCCAAAGAGGTCATCCGCCTCAGGCTCCTCCACCCCCACTCCTGCCACACTGATACCACAACCCTCGTTCGAGGTTAGTGCAGTATAACGTTGCTGCGACATGGTCTCGCTGGCGGCATTAGAAGTGCAGGAGGAGGACCCCTGCTCTGAGATTGAAGACTCGGAGGCAAAATCCTTCTCATTGGCTTCCCTGCCAGAAGTTTTTATGCCCTTAATGCAGAGGGCCACTCAGATGTTGGGCAAGGAGTGTCTGAAGGTGCAAGGAGTAAGTCAGTGGTTCTTTGAGGCTTAAGGGCAACACACACATTTTGTCACCGAACATCTCTCCAGACTGGAGAAAAAGTCACTTGGAGTCAGCTCGGGAAGCACGCAAAGTAGGACTACCACTGGATTCCCGGGTTCATGCTATCTACCCTGTTGGATTACTAAATAGCACAAATCGTTGCTTTTTTGGGGGGTTTGTATCCTTCATGCAACTGAAGTGGCTCTTTGAAGGAACTTCTCAGTTGCTGAGGCCTTCTCTCTCAGGATAAAGGGCACCATAACCTTTCCAGCCTGCAGCTGTGGGTTTGGCCCCTCAGCCTCCATGTTTGACTCGGTCTCCCCTGCAGCCCATTTTCTAGCATGCAGTCCACAATGACGCACTTGGTGAATTAAACATTTTTGTCCTCTAGACTAGACAAATGGCTGCCAGAAAGCATTTCCCCCACATCCCACACTAGCTAAATTAAAGAGGCCAGCTATGAGCTGCACACAGAGCACAGCCTATTTTTCTCTTCATATCAGCCAGGAGTCACAACAAACATGCCAGATAGAGAGCATTGGGTTTCCTCAGCAAATGCTTGCCTGTAAGTGCCTTCCGATAGAGTGGTGACACAAGAGCCCTCTGTTGCAGTGGGGGGGTTTTTTCTCTCTCAGTCCTATCGTGCCTTAAAATATCTCTGAGGATGCAAAAAAAAAAATGTTTTTTCTGCAGGAAAACACGAGGAGAGAAGGGATGAGCACGGTTACATATCCAGGTGCTTCACCAGGAAATACACGTGAGTATTTCTTCATGCCTTTTGGCTTAAGAATATAGGAACTCTCAAAATGAAGGACTAAAGGTATGTTCCCTACTGCGAAGAGAACGGAGGAAAAGCGTTTCTATTGGGAAGCCTTCGTCAGATGCATGGTGGGATAGAGTAGTTGAGAAAAGGGTTTGCTTCTGCTTCCACTATTGCATTGAATGCCAGATCTCCCTCCGAATACTAATGCTTCTCTTCTTACCTGTACTGTGACTTGGGATTTGTGTTATTAATATCTTCAGAAGACAGAATTCAAAGAATCAAAAATGGACGGTGACAGTGACAAGCAGCAGGCATTTTATTTGCCAAAAATAGCCATTTAACCAACGTGTGTCTCTGTGTCTCTTCACTGCAGGCTACCCCCTGGCGTAGACACAGAGAAGGTCTCTTCCTCCCTCTCTCCAGAGGGTGTTCTGACAGTGGAGGCCCCACTGCCGAAGCCAGCCATCCAGGCGGCAGAGGTC
Organism: Hiodon tergisus; assembly: GCA_025775045.1. Classification (NCBI taxonomy): domain Eukaryota; kingdom Metazoa; phylum Chordata; class Actinopteri; order Hiodontiformes; family Hiodontidae; genus Hiodon; species Hiodon tergisus. Next base: position 8,714,190 of record JAOVYW010000084.1, on the reverse strand, counting down.
ACAATCCCTGTGACCCAGGTCAGCAAGGCCAAGCCAGGGAGTGAGGCAAAGAAGTAAAACCCTCCCCCTGTGGTCTGGACAAGCCCCTATCTGCAGCTCAGACTGAAAGGCCAAACTTCATACTGGCGCAGTAATTAGGACATTGTTGATGAGACATGGTTCGTTGTTTGCTTCATCTCTTCTTCCTCCCTGTCAATAATCCCACTCCGGCGATGTGTACTATGTAAACACATCTGCGCAAGTGCCATATGCTGGTTCTGCAGTAATTATATTCTTCATTTGAATTAGACGCACACACGTCTTCCAAAGTTCCCTTTTGCTTGTCAGGCAATGAAAGCAATTAGCTGCTTCTGGTACATATCTCTCTCTCTCTCTCTCTCTCTCTCTCTCTCTCTCTCTCTCTCTCTCTCTCTACCTTTTACTTAAATGTGCACAAGCTCACTTAGTCACGTTTTGTTTTATTTTGTATTTTTATCAGAAGAGCCACATTTTCGAATGTTTTGGAACTATAGAAATATTACTTATAATAAACTTCTTGAAATAATTTCCTGAGATGGTCTTTTTTCTGCATGGCAAACTAATTCATGGTTATGAATCGATGTTTTTTTTGTTTTTTAACTATTAACGTTTACTGGAAGAAACACAATACATCTGAATTTGAAAATCTGGTTTTTCGCAGGCACCCCTCTGTATCCGGCCATGCTTTCACCGTTATATAAAACTACTATTTATTTCACAAACACATATGCGCTACACTAGTTTAGGAAACCGGTCTTTCTACACTCACCCGTCTTCGTTTATGAAGCTGACAATCGCTCTTGCCAGGCTGAAAATCACTGAAACGTTTGTAAAATACGATATATGATACCACATGTTTTTTGGGGGAGTTTTTTTTTTTTTGAGGGGGGGGGGTGGTTTCCGTCATTCAAAAGTTGCTTATTCTGCGGAATTCTGCGTTAAAAAAATCGCATTCGGGGACTGTTATTTATTTTAGTAAATTCAACATTGACATAATGCGTCCATAGCGCGATGGGGATATAGTACATTGTCGCATGTAGGTGGTGTATTTATTAAGTTCAATATTATATAGTTCAAATCTGGCGGGGCGTTGCTATTGTAGCAAGTACCCAAATTTCTGTCTTGCGGTATAATCAATGTAACAATCTATTTTTATTTACATCAGACCTGTATATGTTTGTGCATATAAAATATGAGATACACATCGTATTTATAAGTTATGCTGAATACTGAACACTTAATTACTTATGTGTCAGTCATACATTAAAATACCCTTCATTACATGTTTGTAGTATGTGTATTTTATAACTTTGTTTGTTTTTGTGAGTTCAATAAAATTAACTAGAGAAGGAAAGGAGTGAATGTTCCTATACACCAATTATGAATAATGATAACTCGTACAATTATTATTTTAATTTTTTTGTTTGCAAAAAACACATAAAAAACTGATGTTTTTACACAAAGAAAGAAAATCTGAATCCAATGACTTTGACTTGATGTGATGGATTGGTTTTATTAGTTTGATCTGTCAAGACCAACAAGAGCTTATAGTCTCTTGGTTTGGAAAATAGATTAAGAACGTTTTTTAGCTTTGATTTTCTTTACAGCATAGTTACACAATTTCAGGTTTGCATCAGAATACACTTTGAGATCCCATATTGGGTTTTGATATATTCATGAGGAGCTGTCGGATCGAGATCTGGGGAATTTGGAGGCCAGGGAAACACCTTGAACTCTTCATCAAGTTCCTCAAACCATTCCCGAACAATGTGTGCTGCGTGGCAGGGCGCATTATCCTGCTGAATGAGGCCACTGCCATTAGGGAATACCATTGCCATGAAGGGGCGTACCTGGTCTTCAATGATGTTTAGGTAGGTGGCACATGTCAAATTGACGTCCGCATGAATGGCTGGACCCAGGGTTTCCCAGCAGAACATTGCCCAGAGCATCACTCTCCCTCCACTGGCTTGTCGTCTTCCCACAGTGCATCCTAGTGTCATCGCTTCCCCAGGTAAACGGTGCACACGTACATGGCCGTCCACGTGATGTAAAAGAAAACGAGACTCATCGGATCAGGCGACCTTCTTCCACTGCTCCAAGGTCCAGTTTGGACGCCCAAGTGTCCATTGTAAGCACTTGGTGGACAGGGGTCATCACGGGCACTCAGACTGGTCTGTGGCTATGCATCATGGTGCTATGCACTGTGTGTTGTGACACATTCCTCCTGTAACCATCATTTAAATGTTCTGTGACTTGTGCCACAGAAGACCTTCTGTCGGTTCGCACCAGATGGAAACTGGCGCACAACACTATTTCTCCAGTTTGTGGTTTGTCCCTCCTCGGACCTCTGTTGGAAGGTACTCACCATAGCTGACCGGGGGCACCCCACAGGCCTTGCCATTTCAGAAATGCTCTGACCCAGTTGTCTGGCCATAACAATTTGGCCCTTGTTAAAGTCACTCAGATCTTTACTCCTGCCCCATTTCTCTTGCATCCAAAACGTTGACTATGACTGATTGTTCGCTTACCATCTAATCTACCCAGACCTTGACATGTGCCCTTGTTATGAGATGATCAATATTATTTGCTTCATCTGTGAGTGGTCATAATGTTTTGGCTCATCGGCGTATATTATATTCCAAGTTTGGTTGAACTGTTCAATACAACAGTGCAGCAAAGTACACAGTGTGTCTTTTTACATGCCAGCGTGCTTGTTTCCATGGCTACAGGTAGAGTAGCAGGGGCTCCACGCTGCGGCTCCTGATCAGTCCTCTGAAGAAAACTAAAGCTGCAGTACTGTGGGAAAAGTGCAGTGAAAGGGAAAACGGCTTCATACCAACTGTGAAACACCACTTCAACCAAGTGGTCCCTGTAGCTTTTCTTCAGGTGGTGTTTTATTGTATTTATCCATTGTTATTTATTTTTACTGCTCAGGTATCTAAACCCATATTTGAGCCTGTATGATGGTCATTGCAACTAGCTAGCTATTCAGCTTCCATCCCCCCAATTACGTTTTCCATATTTCCATAACATTCCAGTGTTATTATGTAAAAAAGCAAAAATGTTAGTGATAAGGGGCGTCCTACACTACGCTATCTCTAGGTTAGCGGTAAGAAAGCTGTGCTGTGGATCAGGGTGAAGATAATATCTGTTATGCAAGGCCCTGTTGATTTTTTGCCTATCACCCTCCATTTTCACTAACCATAGTTATGTACACAGCTGACTATCTGCATTCACAAGCTGGAGGGGGCTTCTATTTATAGAAGTGTCTGAGTGTTCTGGGCTTCTGGCACATTCTATGGTTGTAATGTGGGGGAATCTACTGTGACCCAGAGCTTTTTGTCCTGGGGAAGCAACATCAAATGTGTATGAAGTCTGCAAAATCTGTGAAGCTGTAGTTAATGGCTGGCATTTTATATACCAGGGCAATTGTATCCTAGCACAGTTGCACAGGCAAGTAATTAAGATAAAATCTGCAACTCCATATTTTTTGTGTTTGTTCTTTTTTTGTTTGTTTAAAAAGCCTAAATTAAGCTTGATCAACGCTTAACTGAAGCTAGCCCCTAGGTCTGTTAAATAACGTATAGAGACAAAAGCCTGTCATCACAGATTGCTTAAATTAGTTTTAAGATATCAAATAACCCCATGAGCAGGATCCGTCTTTAGAGGTAATTATGACAAAACTATGTTTTGGTGGTTATACGTTTACTTACAGAAATACTGCATGACACCTCATATCTAGCAGAGTTTCTGGACAACCAGGAGGTGACATTGGCCCCCAGAGTCGACTACTTTTAAAACAAATGAAGCTCAGATTAGATGGTTGCTCTTGAGTCATGATTGATGTAAAAACTCAATATAAAACAGTCAAGGGAAATTCGCGAAAAATAGAAAATAAACTCGGCCAGTTTGAGAATCACTCAACACATTTGCCCAAGTATGGGAGACACTGTCTGTTTACTAGCAAATAAAGTAAATGATGCTATGACACTTTAAATACTTATTCGTATATATCGTCCCAAGATTAAATGTAGTGGCAGGCTACTTTACTGTTACAATTGAGCTCTAAATGTTAAAACTCAGGAGCAAGCATTGCGGAAGGGATCCCAAGCTAACTTTATTTCTCCTCACATGCTGCAATATTGTAATTTATGCTGTGTTTCTCATTATAGGCAAACCGTGGTTGTTTTCATTAGCCACGGCTACATGACACAAGGATATTTTCAGAAAGTTCCACGATTTTTTTATTTTTGTCTGTAATACGTGTATCATTACGTGTAATACGGATGTTTCAGGTTCTGTGCGCGTTGTTGACGTTCGGTTCAAAGGTCGCCAAGACATTTCCGCATTTATCGCTGGATGGATTGAATGATGGTTTAATTATGGAATGTTTTAATTTAAGTTTCACGTTTTACGTATTTTTTGAAACAATGTGTGCCATTTAGTATCTGCAGGCATAGTGTTAGTTAGACACTAATATAAAAAATAGCTTATAGTAATGATAGTTTATAGCACTCTTCTCTAGTATGTAATGTTTATAATACAGGTTTTTGTGGAAACGGAGTATGTAAGTATATGTTTAGTCATGGACGAACACGGATAATCATAACTGAATGTATTACTTAAGAGTTGCTTATATAGTCCTCACTGGTGTAACTGCTAGGTCAGTGAATACTGTTTTTTCACCTGTATTTTATTCAGTTGTATTACGTGTCCGTATCAAAAATTTACATAGCGGCTTAGAATGGATGAACCCCGACTTTGCTTGGCTCCTTCAACCCCACTCCCCCTAGTGGTGCCATCCTACGTTCAATTTCTGTTAGCTGGTGACTGTGTACCATACTCCTTTCCCTCTCCTATTTCCATCACCCATTTTTTATTATGTATCTTGGTTGGTTTTACATTTATTATGTTATTTTCTACATTTGTTTGCATTGAATTTCATTATTTTTTGTTTGGCCTTTGGTAAGCCTTCCTCTAACACTGGTACTATTCATGTTGCCAAGTCTTCCATTCATTTAAAAGCCCTGAATGTTTTTCACTGGTGTTATGAATAATTATATATTTTTATATTCAAACCTCAAACCTGCCCATTCCTTTAGTCATGTGCCCTGTGTACCACTGACCTGAGAGTTCTCAAGTCAATCTTCTGACACAAGTTAGCTGCTTTGCCTCAGGGGAGAAAGCCTGCACATTTCTGACATAACCAGTTTGAGCTACAAGAACTTGGGCCCAAAAGACCATAACAGCTGTTAACACTGAAAATCCATTAGCTTAACGACCAATACACTCCCAACTCACAAATGTTGAGTATAAAACGGATGTCAGCGTGAAGGATGGCATAAATTATTCACACATACAGACAGTTTAAGGTACATGGAGGACTAGAAATGCAGTTGAAATAGCAGATGTCTTCACTATCAGAAGTTAACT
>JAOVYW010000084.1:8678374-8693913 GCA_025775045.1 Hiodon tergisus | reverse complement strand
GTGTCCTTACAACGACTGTTCTGCTGCCTGCAGGATCTTTTACATTCTCTGTCTCCCTAATCTTCTCATTAACATTCATGTGGTGCGCACATTTTGTTCCAGTAGGGTTGCGATGGCCATGTGTGTCAGGGTGTAAAAGCAGCAGGAACGTTTCTTTTTTCTTTCTTTCTTTCTACTCATTAAAACTGAGCTACTCATCATTATGACTGGTCAATCAAACAAGAAAGGCATGTTAGCAATTCAACAACCTTTCAGCCACATGACGGAAAGAGCATAATTTCCACAGATGTACTCATAGAGGCATACGTGCCGATCACCACAGTCAGGTAGGCGGGCTGGTTTGCTAATACACTACAGCAGGATTCACCTGCAGATTTTTCCAATCAGGTCACTGGATTTGTAGACAGGATTTTTCAGTCTATTCATTTATGCATTTGAGGCATCTCTTTCAGGACCCATATGTGGTCATGACTGATGTTATATGGGCCTACCATGGGTGTGCTCAATGTCTCTGAAGATATGTATATAGTAAATTATTTGGATACAACCTAAGAGCGGGTAGCTTGGCCTGCAGAAATCTATACATCAGTCTAGTTTTAGGGAAATTTCCAGAGAATGGATAATGGATATGTAATCAGTAGGTTGCAGGTTCACATCCCAGATGGGCCAGTGCTGTTGCAGCCTTGGGCAGGGTTCCTAACCAGCTGTGTAAATGGGTGATATTTCAACGCAAGCTTCAATCTAGATAAGAGCATCTGGAAACCAATAAGAAATGCAATGCACATGGAGTGCATGATGGGCTGCAAGATAAGGGATAAGGCTGCAGAATAAACAGAAATGCTTGCATAACCCTTTCTCTGTGCAGCACCATCAGAAATCCAACCAGGAGTTCAATATGAAAGGAGGGGGGGGGGGCTCTGCTCTGCTAGTTTGATTCCACTCGCTCCAATGTCCCTCACCAACACGCACAAAGAAATAAACCAGAGAAGTTCAGGGCTGTCGTGACAAAGGAAAGGGGTTGGGATGTACGAGTCTTCGAGGGTCCTCTGTAACGCGGTGCGATGACGTCCCAGCGTTACACAAAGAAGACGCAGGACACTTGACGTCACAGATGGTTTGAGCACGGATGGATGGTTTCAGGGGGGAGGGTGGTGAAAAAATCACTTAAAGTAGTTCTTTGTCATTACATAACCATAAATGACTGCAGTTTCTTATTGAATCTTTTATTATGGTTGCTGCAGGTTTCTAAAAATAAAATGTATAAAAAGTTTAGGACTCAAAGATGCATTAAAAATTAACTACACTGCATCGGTGTTATAACAAAGTTCCATGTTGGTAGAGTTTTTAAAAAAAAAGAAGACATTCTGTGACTGAAGTATAAGCACATTGCAATGGTGTAGAACTGAATGCGAGGCAAGCTCTTTGTGTTACAAATCAGATGGCCATGCAGGCCCTATTTGTGCCGCCAGGCCTGAGCTGCATTAGTGTATAAAGCAAAGTCCTATTACTGTCAGACCCTCCCTGGTAATGCACATGGCTTTCGAGTTTTTTGTTAGTTCTGAGTATTATAATGACGCACTGATGGTTGATTTTAGGCACGTCAATTAAGGCTGACCAGCTTTATTCAACTTTATTCAACTTTTTCTGCACATCTATTTTCCTGCACCATCTTATACTGTCTGCCTACGGCTAACAGTATTTCTCAATGGAAGCTCAAAAAATTACTAATTCAAAAAGATACAACATTGTAGTCATACACTACAAACTGGGCATAGCTCCTTGTGACCACACACACTGAAGTTGCCAGTGTTAAATCAGGTCCATGCGAGACCATTTGGACTGAAAACTGATTTAACACTGGCAGTTTTGATGTGCAGAACTACAATAAGCATGCACCATAGGCCTTTATTTATATGAACTGCCTCCTTGTTGCCTTTACCCCTTTCATCATTTTCCAAAATGAACTTCATGCACAAATACCTCAATATCTGAATACACCTGCACTACAGCCAGCCTAATTGCACTTTTAAAAATACCTAAAACATCCCCCACTTCCATATTGTATTTTTAAGAAAAACTTGCCAAAGCTTGATCATATCTAATCTTGATTTTTGTAGCAGCTTGGCATACAATCATGCGCCCTGGATGTAACACTTGTGCATCGCAGAGCTGCAAAATACCTTCCCCTTCCTTGACCAATATTATCTTTAATTGTAGCAGCAGAGCGGCAGTAGAAGCAGGTGTAAGATGTAGTATAGCTCAGTACTACCGGAGGTAGGGCTAGTTAGCAAATAGTGCAAACACTGCACTTCTCTACAGCTGATGGGGAGGGGGATTACAGTTCCACCCAGTACTGTAACGCAGATTTTGCCAGCTGCTACCGGGGCGGTTACAGTGACTGCAGTAACAAGGGATTCCCCATAGCTAATGGGCGAGGCTATAGATAAACTCCCCCCCGCAACTGCAAAGAGTCCCAGCGGCGACCGACTGCACTGACACTGCACAAATCAGAAGGAATCCCACTGAAAAATAAAAAAACTGGTTTGCAATATTAAGTATTCAGTTAGGGACGTGAAAAGGAAACGGTGACCCAATGTCGCCACCAAATATAACACAATGCCATTCCATTTCCACACATTGAAATATATAGTAGAACAATTTGATGCTTAAAACTGCACACAGAAACGGTACCAAAATTCTGTTAAAGTACAACTGACAGCCTTCAATGCCCCTAAAGATGGGAATCAGGTATTATTTGTACTGCACAAAAACTCTGCTCACTTTCCAACAGTGTCCAATGACAATGCAGTTTTCATTATTGAATGCAGAGTCAAATTCCATGTATGCATACAGTAACCCCCTCCTGTAACCTATGTCTGAATAGCCTTGCAATACTGACAATAAATTATATTATTGTATGATTTATGGATATTATATAGAACCATATTAGCCCTGGTTTGTATTGGGCTAAATCAATTATTTCGACGAGGCAACTGACTAAATGTGCACATTAATGAGACTAATTAAAATATTTAACACCTCCCGTATGTCTTAACGTATTTATGAGAACAACACGCATTCTGTATTTTTTTAAAACTAATTTTCCGAATTAAGCTATTTTGTATTTAGCAAAGATGCTCCCTAGACTAGTATACAGTGAGAGATATCGGTACACAGGCAGGTTTAAGATATCGTCGAGCCAAGGACGAAATGGTGCAATACGGGTACTGCACCTTGGCACACGCTGCGACACGCCTCGTGTGATACCAGCAAGCGTCTTCCTAAGCGGCAGACTTGTCTAAGATGTACAAATACAGTTATCCCAATTGTCGAGAGCGAGAAAATCCTACTCATTCTCGCTCTAGAGTCTGGACACTGCCTTCACTGCAATATGACAACTACGGAACTTTCTGGAAGGATTTCTGCCGTCTGCCACCCACGTTTGCTTTGTGATCTCTCAATTAGTGTATTAAAAATACTGAGTAGAGCGCTTTCTTTTAGAATTAATCATATTCGCTTATTACGGCCAGCGACAACGTAAGTCGTCCTGAAAGTGCACAATCAGTCCAAATATTAATGTATTCGAAATCAACGACGCTAGACGTACAGAATAATATAACAGTAAGGAACAATTGGGATTTCGGCCGAATTAGAAAGCAACATTTAAATGACAGCCCCACTGATAAACATAGCGATTTTCTTTTCTTTTATGTCTAGTAGCTTTTAGTGCATATGCTAAACAAGATTAACACCACCTCTTTATTCTACCAAACTGTATTTTTACAGGAAGGTAGTACCAAGTAGAAGTGCGTAAATGTTTCTTGTTAATTAGTCAGAAAATGTGTATATTTCCTTGACATGGTTTACTTTTGTCTTGTTATCTTTTAATGCTGCTCGGTTGATTTAAAAGACAAGGCAAAAGGCACCGCCCCAAGATCAAACAATCCGCATTCGGGTACTTTTGGAGTTAGTCAGTTTTTTTTCCCCATTTTCAAATGCTAGGCTTCCGCTCCCCAGACATTAAATCTACTACTGAAAAAAAATATTTTAAAATATCTATAAATTAAGAGAGGTTTCAAATAAAAAAACATCAACTTGGTGGAAATTTGCATATGATCTTCACCTGCCTCATATCTTGCATTTTATTACTATCTATGGGCCTATTACTGTGCTGGGATGGGAAATGTAAGATTTGTTGGCAGATTGGTGACATGAATGTTACTCTTCATAAGTAATACACCTTTTATCTCACAGTTAAATACATATCAACTCCACAACTGTATAACATACACATAAGAATTTATCATATGATAATGTCTAGAATAATCACACCGTATATTAGGTTTAAAAAAAAAATCATTCAGTAGTAACAGACAGGCGACTAACTATGATGGCTCGCTAAATTAATGAATAAGATTCAAGAGATGTAACTTACCGATTTCATGGCAGCTGCCATATCATCATATCTTTCAGCCTGTTCAGCCAACCTAGCTTTCTGCACTAGTTGCTCACGGTCTACCATTTTTAACTGTTGTTGGTATAGACCTTATACTAAGTATTTAGAGGAAATGTTCAAATGACACTAGCAATGCAGTGAAATGCAACGCGATCTTCTTGCTGCAGCTGCTCCCTGCTGTCTGCGCGTGCCGACGGGATACCCCTCCCCCTCCCCTACACTTTCCCTAAATTGCGTCATCACTCAAAAAAGGCGTGCCTTTTGGTTGTGATGTAACACTCCTTAAATTGGAGCCTAGACTCCTTGCATGTACCCTACCAGAGTTTCTCCCTTATATCAGATCAGATGCCTGAATTTTCTAGTAAGAACTATGGGAAATGTAGTTCTTTTTCCCCCATCACGTTTTGGTTACCTAATATTACCAAAAAGTTTTTAAACATATTAACAAAGGTTCTAATTGTTTGATAGTTTTTCATGTCATTCAGCAATAAATATATGACCAATTAGTTCATTTGACATTAATTTAGTTTAAAATTACTGCTCCATTACTGAAAACTGTCTTAATGTAATGCACCCTCCGTTATTCATCGAGTGGCCATTCCATGAAAACGGCTGTGCCGAGAGCAACAGCATCAGATGTTTATACTATGGCATTTAAACCGTGTCGGCAGGTACCTAATTGCTTTGTGTACAATTCAGAGGTAGAATGGGCAGGTAGAATAGACAAGTTGAATGATTTAAGCAAACTTGAATCATCACCAGGGGTGGATTCGTTAATTTTCTACCCCGATCAAAACACAGTTCCCTTTCAAGTACGAAATATCAACCATCTCTAATGGATTACTTTCCTGTAAGAACCCCCAGATGCAGTATGCCTAATCACAAATGAGTGCTTCGATCAAATGATTGCACTCTTTAAAATTAGGTCTAGATCTACTTGTAGTCTAATTAGACATGGAGCTGAGAATCTCAAAGTACTAGTTGTGTCTCTTCCTATTTTTTCATCTCTAGTTTGAAACTTGAACACATTGTTTTGCAATATAATGTTATTACGCCTGTTGTAAGTCACATCCTTGGTGGGAGAAAGGTTACAAGGTTCAGGCTCTGGAAGCTACGTCACAGTCTCCATCAGAAACTGGTTTCTCTTGTGCAGGGCTCTGCCACAGACATTTCTCCAACCGTTTCTCAACGTTGGATCCAAGCTCTTGACACTATCAACACATTTTGTTGACGCAATTCACATTTGGTTGATACATTTCAAAGAAACTTCAGCATATCCTCAATGCCATCTTAGAGGCAACGTCAATTTACTTCAACATCATCAACATAAGCTTGCATATTTGATACCACAATTACTATTGACTCTTCTCACATTACTGTTGACCTTCGGAAAATGGTAATATCCCACTAACTGTCTGCTAATGGGCACAACTTCAGAAGAGTGCTCTGACTGCCTGAGTACATAAACATTGTGGCCACCTCCGCAGCCTCAATGGGACAGGTGTCATCTAGACATGCCTCTGGAGACTGCTCCCAGTCAAGTACCAATTCAAGCACAGTATACTGACCTTGCTCATGGGCAATGCTTTCTGTAGTTCTCTGGGAATGTTCTGGAGCATGCCCCAGAGAGAAGGCAAGAAGCTGTCTGCTCCAGCAGACCCTGCTGTAGCACGGTCCAATGAAGCATGGTACCGCCTCGGTGACATAGAAAGATTGGGCTATGTTCTTTTTACCACTAGTGCTGTGTGACACTGCTGTAAAAAGGTTACTTTTGTAATCAGTGCCTTTGTAGTCAGGTTGGAAAGCTATAACACTATCCTAGTAGTTTACCAGGCTGGGCTGTTGGCGTAGGCAGACTGGGGCTGGATCAACTGGGGGAACTCGAGCTGGTAAATAAGGTGTTCCTAAAATTGGTTAAGTTCTTTAGCTAGGCCACAGGCAGAGCTTGGCAGCTCTAATCACAGCGTGTTGGCAGTTGTGGTTCTCCCAGGCCAGACTATCTGACACAAATAAGGCTGCGCTGATAGATGCCAGTTAAGTTATGGGTATTTATGGGTTATGGTTATACCCTTCAGTTCGCCCATCATCTAAGGGTATTGTTCGGACAGGGGTCATGGATTCCTGTGGAAATACCCCGTTAGGTCTGGTAAAGTGTGCAGTTTGAGTGGATCTGCCCCCCGACAGATGGTGGGTTTATTGTGCAAGTGGTTCAAGATGTTGATCCTGCATAAGTACAAAGCTGGCTTTAGTTTGACTTAAAGCTAGGAGTTTTATGTTTTGCCATTCAGCCTCTCTCTAGCACCTCACACTTTCATGAAGTGCGTTGACGTGATCCGGGCCACTCTGAGACTTAAAGGCTTCAGGTTCATGAATTACCTGAAAGAACGAGTCTCCAGAGCAGGTGTGACGGTACACACAACTTGTTACCGAACACCTCTCTAGGCTTTGCTCAGAGCGAAGCAAGCGGATAGAAACTTAGAGCCAGCTCTATATCCATAGTCTCTACCCTGGCGGGCGACAAGGTAGTGTGGATTTTAGCCTGCCTAGAATGTTAGCTCAGCTCGCGGAAACCTTACAGAGACTTCTGAGCCTGCTGTATCCCAATCCCTCCCTTTGGGCCTCTTACGTATATGCTTCCTAAGGATGTGGTTCAACACTAAGATGCCCAACTTGCTGTTGAACCACAACTTCAAGATCATGGTTTCCCTCTTTTGGTGGAAACAACCCATCCACTTTCATCTTTGTGTACTGGTTGGTGCAGTGACAAGATGACAGGTGGTCACCACAGACACCTCTAACTACAACTGGGGTGCCATATCGGATACACCGGGGCATGCAGGGGTTATGGGGACCTCTGTGGTATGGATGCCACATAAACCTTTTGGAGCTGCATGCAGTGTTTCTGGAAGAGATAAAGGGGATACATGTGTTTGTTTAGACTGGTTCCCAGTTCCTGATTCTGCTTTGTCCCATGCTCATCACGTCTCACTCCCAGCAGTGCATCTGCCAGGAGGGACAAATACTGCAGCAGACCTCCTATCAAGATGAGTCCTGGATAGCACCAAATTGAGGTTCACCCTCAGAACTTTGATGGTAGATTGCGGTGTCAGACACAGGGATAATTTTAGCTAAAGTTACCATTCACAACTCAGGAAACTTTCTTATTTTCATAAATTTTTGTTTCATTTTTGAGCACTACTATATCACTACTATATCATCCTTATTCTCAAAACAAAAATAATAAAACTCACCAGAAAAATACAAAAAATTTTCAACTGCTGGCAATTATGACCTAAATGGAATGGCGAGGAGCCTTATTGCAAGGGAAATTATGTGAATATAGTGCAGCAGCTGTTTATAACTTGGATTTGTTCATGTTATTTCTGACTTAATTTCAGTACGTTTTATTCTTAACACACAATGTTGTTAACACACTCATGTAGTTAATATTTTATTTGTTAAGTTTCGTACCTCGGGCCCCCTCCAAACCACAGTTCTAATAGCTCTTTTTCTCTCAGAAAGGTGTCTGCTACAATACACAGGCTTTATTTTGCTGCTTTTCACTGACTGAAGCTAGTCTAGTTATGGTCGCTCAAATGAGTCAAGATGTGCGCTGAATTAAATGTGCAGACAGGCTATGTGTGGTCTATGAAATCAAATAGGTATATTATTTTACGTTATCTAAGAAAATGTCTAATAAGTAACATTTAGGGTGCAATGTTACACAGCTATTTGGCAGCAGGGGGCCTCACGGAAACTACCCCTGGGTACCGCATCAGTATCATTGTCGTGGAAACAGCAACTCTGGTGTTGGTGTTGTAACGCATGATAATGTCATGAATGTCTCATGAATGGGTCAACACTCAAAACGCGTCCAACCAACAGATGTCCTGTGGTCGCAGACCTTGAACACTGTTGTGCCAGGATATTGCAATATTGCAACACATAAGATTGGCTGCAATCAAACTTTACCCCCAGGTAACTTTCAAAAGACATCAAATCCAGACCCCAGTTTTATACAATACCGAATGAAAGGAGTTTTGATGACTAAAACAATCACACAAACTGTGTCTAGGATTGGCGAAACACTGACTTAAATTTTGAAAGAAGATTCTATAATTAAATGGGGAGCTCTGGGCCAGCATGTCAGCTGCTATTTCTATTAGAGCTAAGCTTCAGAGGTGAGATGGCAAAATGAGGACTGGGTGTCAATGTGTAATGTTCTTCGTTATCATGTATAAAGGACAGAGCCAAGCTTGAACAGTGAAAATAAGTCAGGATTTCAGGTAAAAGTGTATAAATACTAGTATCTTTCAGAGAAATTCTTTGTAAGAATTTTCTTTTGGATTAACAAAAAACTTCTTCAATTTCAAGCCTGTCCGTTGGAAAACTAATTTCTATTATTTCTATGCCTCTTTCTATTCTATGATGAAATTTTGAGTAAACAACTGATACTCTTTTACTCAGGTACATAGTTTTAGTCTTATGAACCTCCCTTGTCTACTCACTAGAAATTAATCGTAAGACCCCTTGTTTATATCGAATTAACTGTGAAACCCCTTCCTTATACTGATCTCAGTAAAGAAAACTTAAATAAAAAAATTTGTCTGCAAAGCTTTGGAGCGAGGTTTGTCACCCGAACTCTTTTCTGCCAATGTTAAGGTGGAGAAGCATTAACTATATATTTTTGTCTATTTATTTAAGGAACATTTTAGGTTTTCAATCCATGAGGCACTATGCCAGTAATAAACAGAGAAAATTGCAAAGCCAGACATCACAACGAATATTGGCATAGGATGGGTGAGCTTGATGACGAAGTGGCACCAATTGGCTCCTATCCTGATCTGGCATCCTTGGGCGTGTGGGAGAACTGCCTTTAGCAATTTACCGATTCTGATGTGTCAGCCGGCACTCGGAAGAGCTTCTTCAGCACAGCCACTGGAAATTGACTGGAGTACAGGGATCAATCACCGTTCAGAGACGTGCATCCAACAACAAAAAAATCCTGACATTTAAAACCTGTTTTAACCTTGATTCAGCTGCACACACCATGCTAAAGAAGATGACATTTTCAACCAGTCAGTTTTTTGTCAGTTGTACCAACCATTTGAAAAACAACAATTTTATTGCGGTTGTCAGTTGCAGGAGATTTAATTTGTGTTAAAAATAAAACACATTCCATTCAGCTCCTCTTTATTTACGAACTACAGAATTTGTGCCACTTGAGGTATAATATAACACATAGATTCTGTATTCTCTTATTTTGCCAGTCTGTCTGTAACAAAAAGAGTGAATCATTTTTGTAATGCGAGGTAGTTTTCATTGGATGCTGTTAATAAAGAGTCTTTTGTGCTTAAGTGATTTTGTCCTTTGTTTAAGCTATATATATATAACTATAGCTAGTCTTTTATGTATTTTTTTCAGAACAATATTTTTCAGTACTTCTCAACAAGTATGACTTGGCTAATATATAAATTATATAAAACAGGGTAGTTGTAATGAAAAAGAGAATCATATGCAACTGAAAAGGTTTTGTTGGTGATGGTGGAATTGAATTTGATTGGGAGGGTATATAACTGATAGATAAGACAAACTCATTTTTAAAAATGTTGCGTTAGTAGACGGTTGCTTTAGAAGATGGTTTAAGTAACAACAATGATTTTTTGTCCAACCTTTCAATTCCCTCTTGTAATACCTTCTAGATTGAAGAGGCTTTTAGACTTACCATTGTGAATTCTGTTTAGAATCTGAGTGTGTGTCAGCTTAGCGAGAGTGGGAGGGTGGGGGGGGGGGTGCCTTGTATGAACACAAATGGTCCTCCCTTTCGCGAAAACAAGTAACATTTAATTTAAGTAATGTTGTTGCTTATTCAAAATATCAGATGTATACATAATATGCTTTATTTCCAGTTAAATATATTAACACCTTATGGAAAATAAGTTTCCTCTAGTACTATACATGAGAACAAATATATGACTATGCATTAGAATATTTAAAATAAATTGACACCGTTGTCTCTGGATGAGGGTAGTTTTACTGCATTGCTGTACGGCTCTCTGAACACAAAAACTCCCATTAAAACTGTGGGGAATTAACAGCTTGGACAGTCTTTTCCTTGGAAAGTGATAACGATTGCTTGCTCATTGCATTCAGGTTTTGATTTATGGAGTAGGAAGATGTAGGTTTGAGGCCTTGCCTCCACCCATGTCTCTCAGCACTTCCTTACTGAATACGGTAACATTTACTGAATTATGTGGTGAATTATGAAGACCCTTGTGCCATTTCAATGACACACAATTCAGTTTTAAAAAGCTTAGTTCAGATAAGTTCAAATGGAAACACATCTCCAGGATTTGTCGGGAAATGTTTGGCCCAATGTTAGAATGATGGCTGGGTTGAAACATGGACATGTTGTAAAATTATAAATGGCCAGTTTGAGAGCTCTCTGTTATAAAACATTTTTTTTTAAATACTGAAAACAACAGGTACAGCTGCTCATTTATTGACTCCTTGCTTAAATTTTGATATTAAATAAGGCATCCACACACAGAATGTGCACCCTGATCATGGCAGTGATAAATAAATATATGCAGACGGGTGACAAATTAAAGGAGGGGTCCAGAGGCTCTATTGTGCCGTGGGGGGCAATGTTTGGGTCCACTTGTTCCCTTAGAGGGAGGCGTCACTGTAAATCATTACAAAGTTATTCTGAGTGGTCACCTATATATCCCATGGTGAAAAATTTCTATCCTAATGGGAGGGGTCTCTTCCAGGATGACAAGGTCCCCATCCACAGGGCACGAGGGGTCACTGAATGAGTGTGAAAATTATGAGAATCATATGCTATGGCCTTCACAGTCACAAGATTTCAACCCAATCGAACACCTATGGGAGTGTTTGGACAGTGCGCTTCACCACGATCAAAACACAAAACAAGGGAAAATCTTTTGGAAGAATGGTTTTCTATCCCTCCAGTAGAGTTCCAGAGACTCACAGAATCTATGCCAAGACGCATTGAATTTGTCACCTATCTGTATATATATTTGTAACACTACTACACTTCCATGATAAGGATGTACATTTTCTTCAAATCAAATTGAAGCCACACAATGGAATAGAATTTAAAGAAAGCCGTAATTGTGGTCTACTCAAAGAGAAGTATGAAACAGCGACCGACACCGCCGTCCTTGAATAATTTCCAGCTTAAGATCAGGCCATACAACAAAAAAGAAAAAGAGTCCAGGGCTCTGTGATGGAAAACCTGCCACTAATAAAATAATTATTTACAGGGAACGGGAGTGGAAGCAGAGCAGCACAGATTAAGACTTTTGGAGATGGACGTCCCTTCTGATCACAGATGTATCCAGTCCTAAGCCCATGACATGTGAAGCACAGAAGATGGAGAGCTTGGGCGGAATATACCGTCCATAGTCCTGAAGTCAAACACTGGGTTTTGACTTTGCTGCTGCTATTAGCAGGCTTCCTTTAAATATATGTTTGTGTTGAAGAGAGATTGGGGGGAAAACCGTTATCTAAGCACTAAATTATTAATGTATCCCGCTGCAGTGTACCTTACTCAACTATCGCGAAAGTTCTAACAGTGGAGCATGTGTGGTTAATTTTTCAGCATCTCTGTACAACTGAGGGTCTGTCTGAAGCTTTGGTCTTCCTTGTATCTCAAACATATGTATATGTGTATGTGTGTGTATATCTCTTATATATATATATATATATATATATATAAAAAATGTGTAAAGTGCATTATAGGAATATATAATAATATAATTGTTTTAGTTCTCTTCGGGATGATGAGTGGTTATTTACACAATGTACATGGGATTCCCGATGCATTCCTGACACGGGACCTCCAGATTCCCGATGCATTCCTGACACGGGACATCCAGATTCCCGATGCAGTGGCACGGTTCGTCCGTCGGCAAATCACGACAGTACACACGTCACGCCCGCGTCTTCTGAGTGGTCGCAGTTGTGGACGTTCCAGGGTATGTGGGAGCATTCCTGCAGGGAGGTCTCTTGTCCGCTGCACTTGAGATTGTCCAGGAGGATGGTGCCACTGCCTCTCCCATAGTAGGCCTCCGCCCGGGCCTCCAGGGCTGCCCCGCAGCCGAGCTGCCGGCAGACCACCTCTGCGTCCGGGAGGTCCCAGGCGTCGTCACACACGGTCCCCCACTGCGCCCGGAAAAACATCTCCACTCGGCCCTCGCAGCGGTGACGCCCGTTTGCCAGCCTCAGATCCCCTGTGGATAACGAGACACCCTTACAATCAGCGTATGTTTTCCCTCAGGCTTCCTTGAAATTAAAGGTGATCAGTTTTCATTTCCTTGCCTCAGCTGTAGTCATTAATTGTGTGGTCTGATCAAACAACCTCTGCTCAATTGAATTGAGTGTAATTTTGCAAGGAAATTATCGCTGATTGCGTCTCAATTGTGTGGCTAGAATTGTTACAGTCTGACTAAGTTGACATTTAGCGATGGTTGTGATGAATCTTTACCCACTTTTGCGTGTACTGGGACCTACGTCAGTGCCATGTACCCTTCCTTATGTTTGTACTCACCTTCTGTGGGTGTTTTTGTCAAGGGAGTACCGTCTGTCGCCGGCAATTCTTTTGACGTTCCAGCAAGGTTTAGAAAAGCTATAAAATAAAATGAAAGTTATTTTAATGTGGTTTCTTCTGCTGTTCTGATAACCTAGTGGAATACTTCAGAAAAATAAAATAAATATCTGATCCAGTCAGGAGACATATTGCAGTAACTCATAATGGAGGTTCTTTTCAGCACAGTGAAGGAGGCAACCCCAGTACATGTTCTTGTGTGTGAAACATTAACATCTTTAAATATGGCAGTGTCAATACCTGCATTAACTTCTGGATAACTACATTCAAATGTACAGCAGTACATTGTGTAAGAACATTGTTTTCCTGTTTTAAATATTGTTATTTATGCGTTTGAGCCATCCTTATTAAGACGTGTCATGATCATGACTGAGAAAAAATGTATGATACTGTGGTTTCTAGGCACCCTGGTTTTATTACATAAATGTAGTATTTTATGTTTTGTCTTCTGCATTAGTGTGTCAGTAGAAATTTTTTTTTAGAAAAAGAGACAGAAGCAAGCGAAACATCCAAAGTCTGTAGAAGAACTGTGGAAAGTTCTCTGAGATGCTTGGAACAATCGACCTGCCGACTGTCTGATAAAACTGCATGACAGTGTACCAAAGAGAACTGATGCAGTTTTAAAGGCAAATGATAGTCCCACCAAATATTGATTTTATTGAGCTCCAATTAACTTTTTACTAGAGAGTAAAGGAAAAAACTGATCTAATAAGCTGGTGGATTGATTGATAAATTGCATTTGATTCTGTCATTTTAGTTTAGTTTATCTTTTGCTAGTATTCATAGGTACTGCACAAAAATTGGAATAACAATGCAACATCAGGTAATAGGCCATTCTGCGCATGGTAACATGCTTATTTTAAATATATAAATAGAAAATAGAATTCTACTAGAACCTAGAATTCTGCAGGAGGAATACAACACGATTCTTAAACGATTCTCTGCCTATTTGGTGGAAGGGCTTCTGTCCACAGTCGGCCTTTGCTGATGATGTTTTTTCCTTTGCATTGAATGCTGACATCACCTTAGAGACTGTTTGCTTGCCATATGTCAGCAAGTCTTTCAGTGTTCTTTCAATGTCACTGAGGTCAAGTCTTACAGGCATTTTAACCATAATTAAAAGCAACCAGGTCTGTCTAGCGTTTTATACGTTACCCTATGCATGCTGAGATGTTATTTTCTTAATTAATAGAAGAGCCACACGTTTGTGTTAGCATTTACTTTTGAGTATACTTGTTGTTCCTGATTTGCCCTGGTGTTACCATTATTGTGCACTAGCTGTTCAACGATCCTTTGAATGAACATGCCTGGTAACCAAAAAAAGTACAGAAACTACAGAGTTGTCAGGTCATTCTTTTTCTGAGGAACCCATCTTACGTGTGCAGATGACACCGGCGTCCTCGTGATGACCACAGTTGTGCTGACCCCATCCCAGGTGGAAGCAATTGGTAAGCTGACCCTCGTCGCCCCGGCAGTCCACGTTGTCCAGCAGGATTGGCCCTGAACCATAGCCGAAATAGGCCAGCGCTTTGGCGGCGAGGGCCGGGCCGCAGCCCAGCTGCCGGCACACTACCTGAGCGTTGGACAGGTCCCAGTCATCATCGCACACCGTTCCCCACAGGTTGTTGTGGAACACTTCCACCCGGCCCTGGCAGCTGCTGTTGCCATTCACCACCCTGATGGTGGACCATGCTGGTGAAACCAGTGAGAGAATGAATATTTTTCCTGCCCTGATAATTAATCGATTGCCTTAAAGGAGAGAAAATCTGGTTTCCCAGTAAAATAAACATGTGAGCGTGATTTCTGGAGTAGCCATTGTAAACACTGGTGATTGTTTATGCTGGTGTCTCTGCTCTGACTGTACATCAGTGTGGCAGGTGCAACAACCAGAAAAAGGAATTCATCTAGCTACGTTAATATAATGAATATAACTACAAGCTTATTAATATTTCATATTGTGAGGTCCAGTTCATTTAATCGAAATCGGAACTTCCTTTTCTTTGTGCACACTGTCGCTCTCACATTGTCCCTTATTATGTTAAGCTTGACAAGCTTTGGTTGAGAGCCCATGTAAGACCCACCAAGAGAAAGATCCTGATTGTTCCATTGGTGTTTCTGACATCTGCAGAAAGAACATCCACAGCCGGGGGAAATGCAAGGATTAACTATCCAACTTACAGGCCTGTTGTCTTCTACTGACCCCATGATAAGGCCAGTAGGCAGAGTTGGAATGGAAAATGTATTCATCTAATTTATTAGAACTAATTATGTGAAAAACCTGTAAATTGCTCCTTCTCCTTGTAAGAATGTTTTCCATCTTCAATCAAATACATTTAAACCACAAATATATATTGTCTTGAGAAAATTGTTTGTGGCTTAGTAATATAACTTAATAATAATACATATATAATAATATAAATAGTAAGTAATATAAGTAATATAAAAACTACA
>JAOVYW010000084.1:8642188-8660662 GCA_025775045.1 Hiodon tergisus | reverse complement strand
TAAACAGAAGTAGGGATAACCAAACTCACAGTCAAAAGAACCAGGCAACAGTCAAAAACCAGTACAGCAGTCAGAATATCAAGTATAAGCCACACAACTAACAAGCCTTCTAACTCCTCCCCCCCCACTTATTCCTTATATTTCAATTTGTTTGTTTTTGACTGTTCTGACACCTGCTGGTGATTCATTGTCGCACGACTCTTATGAACCTCAGGAAGAGTATGAGAGTCACTTTGTGAAAAACCCTTCTCGAATGTCATGACCCTTAAGAAGAAAACAGGTTCCAATCCAGCTTTTGTCAATAGGAGACCGGGAGCACAGCAGCAGCGCCCAGTTAGCAGAGTGCCACGCATGCTTGGGTGGGTGGAAATCGTCATGGTTCTATTGACTTGTAATTGTCTCCTGTGGGCTTCCCGGGTTCCTGCAGGCTGGCACTGTTGTCGAGAGAGACGTGCTTCTCTTCCAATTTCCGTTTAACCACTTGTGCAGGCCTACAGAATGTAAAGAGCAAGGGTGATGGCTAGGTTTGGAAGAGACAAGTGTTTCCTAACCCTCACCATGTGTTTCAACGGGACAAGCCAAGATGCATTAGCAGAATCGGGGGATTCTAAATTGTGGAGAAAATACCAAAAAAAAAGATGACTCACAATGTATCACTGATGGTTCTGATTTTCATTCCATTCGAACATTTAAATGCTAAATAGGATCAATTAATGTATATAAGGGGTATAGACGTTGCCTTTTAATGTCTTTACACAACTATATACAAACATTTTTCACAAAAAAACTGATAATGTTGAGGCCTGTTTTCAATAAACAACTTAGTCTTAATTAAGAAATAGGTTGGTTCATAAACAATCATACACAGGATGAAACAAAGCTATGGTGGTTGAGTATTCACCTACTTTTGCCTTGCTTACTATTGTTTCGATGTGAAATCTTGTACAATCTGATTGTATTTCGTGTAGTCGCTTGATATTGTGTGCGAGCCTTGGCGTTCTCGACTCTGACTGAATTTACTGCTCTTGACTTTGACATCATATATCAACGCCTTTGACATTACTGTGATATTTCCAAAGCAAGCTTTGACACTTCAATATTTTCAATCTTTGGTACTTATTGTCCCTTTCAAAGTTTTCGCTCTATTGTCTGTTCTCGTGGCATAGCTGTGAGTGTGTCTTGTCGTGCATGATGGCTGAGAATACTTTTCACACCTGTAGTGGATGTCCTAGAGGTGGGTCTCATTGTGAACAAGCTCACTACTGACAGCAAAATCACTCCCTTGAAGACAAGAGAATGATTAGTTCCTTGAGCTAAAGACTTAGGTCTTTGGCTCAACAAGCTAATCGTCTGTTTTGATGACCAGAGTTCGATCCTGGCTAGGGCTAATGGATGCCCAGAGGAGTTGATTTAGTGTGCGTTACACTAAGCATCTGCCCTCAGCTGATGACCATGACTCTTGCGCGTCTTGCCTTGTTCCACGACCACGAGTGGTCTAGGTGAAAGAAGCAGAATAAGTACAGATCTTCGTTCCCCGGTGAAAACCGTTGGTATTGAATGTATGAGATGTTTGACAGGCAACAGACCTCCATCAACTGCCTTGAAAGGCTTCTGCAGGAGAGAATGTCACATCCAGCTTCTCAGGTGTTTCACAGCCAGGCGCACTTGCTCTCTCCATTCCCTGTGTACAGCTTCTTTGTGTAGTTGGAGCAAGCTGACGACACTCTCGCTTGCTGCCGAGGAAGGGAGTGAAAGGTACGAGGAGGACCGCTCTTTGGAGGTGGCTGAATCAGAGGCTGCCATGTCTTATTGCCTCTCTGTGATCAGAGCTCATGCCGCTGATGTGGAGTGCTACAGACACCCTGGGCATAATTTAGCCAGCGAGCAGTTCAAGATGTTGATCTTGCGGGCAGCTGTGGCAGTCCATCTGTCCAGACAACTGGTTTGGGACAGTGGACTTACAAGATGCTGACTTACATCACATCCCCCTAAAACCAGAAGTACCTTCAGTTCACCTTCAAAAGAACAGGCAATGAGTTTTGTGTCCTGCCGCTCTGCCTATCCTTAGCTCCATGTTTTCTCATTAAATGCGCTGATGCGATTTTGACCACTCTGGAGGTCAAAGGCATGTGAGTCCTGAACTAAATGGACAACTGGCTCATTTGCACCAAGTCTCCAGATCAGTCGCGGCTTCACATGCAACGGACCACCGACCATCTCTCATGGTTATGCTTGAGAGTGAACCATGCCAAGTAGCAAACTACCTAGGACTGACATTAAATTCCCAGTCAAAATTGTACAATCTTTTACTTCATATTGCCATTATGTTTACTTGTTATCACATACCTTGAATCCAGGTGTGGCTCGTCTGGTTTGGGCCTGCCATTTGAACTAAGATTTTGATCGAATATATTTTATCAGCCATTCGTCAAAAAGACAATGAATTAATAGACCCACAATTCACTGTTACTGTTAGCATTTTTCCCGTCACTATTTTTGTCGCAGCAGGACTGCATTACGAAATAAGTTATTTCAAGTGTATTATTATTTCAAAATAATAATTTAATAATAATAATAATTTTAGTTTATTCGTGACCTCTACACAAAACCCCGCAAGTAACAGGCAGCAGACACAATTAATAGGCCTACAGCTGTTCTATTGTAAAAAATAAAATAAAAAATAATAATAATTTTAAAATCATGCTGTAGCGACCCCACTAGCCCTGATAGAGTGCCGACTGGACTAGTTCCGAGACTATTTTTTAAATTACAAAATAATGCATCCTCTTCCTTAACTGACAAATTCATACTATGTTTGTGTTGTGGTTAGAATGTGCACTTCAAATTGAAGTACTCAATTAGCTCCCGTCTTTGTTCTTTCAGACGCTATTCTAAACATCTCTACTTATCAGAGACAAACTTCTAGCCCATAGCTTCCTTTCTTGCAGCAGATAAGTAGATCTACGTGACACTGATCTTCGCTTGTTTTCCCAGTAGAGGGAGCATGCACCCCTTTTGGTCAGCGTTCCCTATGTCTGCTCCACCCTCGGTGACAGGCAGTCAGCAGGTAGACAGTCAATGAGGTCCCAGGGGAAGGAGGCGAGGGAAGTAGGCAAGGAGACATTACAAATATACAACTTTTTTCCTCCAACTATTTTAGTTTTGGTGCATTTTCATATTTAAAAATCCGCCTTGACGTAATTATACTTTTTGCCGTCTACAAACAACGTTTAAGCTGATTCTTTACCAACTTGCTGAAGTTTATTTTATGTTCGGAAGTTTTTTACGCCAGCTCTAAAGGATTTCGTCTTTAAAATAAGTTTGAAAATTTCACTGTGGGAGTGACACAAATCTCCGAACACGTTTAAGATGCAAGGACGATATTAGTTATTTACCACCACGGGTGTAAGTTTGCTACACATTAATACACATGCTTTTATTCCGAGTTGAATTATAGCGAAGTGTAATGTAGTTAGCTAGCAAACTACTGCATCGGTTTAGTAGGTTAAACATCTCATAAGTATTGATAGCTTGTTAGCTAGTTAGCCTTTTGGTAAATTAATGTCGTATGTTTTTTACATACTTTTTCTGCATCGGGATTAAAAAAGCAAGACATCTTTTTCCGTGGTTTCAATTATTTTTGTTCCAGAACTTCTTATCAACGTTATGTTTTATTCATGTGGTTTTTACAAGACTCAAGCTTACTTTTTCAACTGGAAATACATTGTAAATCGTGAAGTTTTTCAAGTTTCAACAGTCTGGAACAACGGAATTGCTTTGAAAGGATTCAGAAACCACTAATTTAATGAAGATTTATATATTCCTCCGTGCGAAGTGCTCGAATGATACATTCGTCTGTATTTTTCAATTTAATGTGGATTATATGGAATAACCTGTTTCACACTTCACGGCGGTAAAAATATATTATATTGAATATCAGGAGGTGGTCGATCAAATGACAAGTTTCGTTAAAGGCTAGTTAGAAAGATACATACATTTGCAAATTGTCATCGCAGCGCACGGCACAGCGCTGACTGGATATTCCCCATTACTAAAGAGGATTCCGCAGTGCAATGACAATCTGCGAATTGGAAATGCGGACCCAATATGTGGATCAACCAAGACGGATTACGTGTCAGCGAGGAGTGAAAATCAATGCACACTTTGAGCTAATTAAACACTCACAGCACCTCTTTTAATAATATCGCTTTTATATAATGAATTTCTGGTCCCTCCTGTTTTAGTGGTGCAGCTTAGCTAGTCTATTAAGTGTTTGATCAGTACATTTCTAAGGGTACATAGGTGTTCTGAAGCCTTGAGCCACGCAAATGTCGACATTTTATGTTTGTTGCATTTGTTTTTTTAGACATGACACGTTTTTATACATTTTTTGTGAGAAACATTTCTAAAGAGACACACTTTAAATCGGGTTACACAAGAAGCCCTTAAAGTTGCTTAGACCATGCATAGATAAAGATTATAGGACTGTTTACGTTCACCCTCATTTTGGATAAAGCTACATATTGTTTTCGACATAAGCAGTAGTCTACATTTAAAAGAAAAGAAACACGGGGGTGTTTTGGGTTCTGAATCAACGGAGTAGGCTGACAGCTTTGCAGTGCACGATGTGCGGCCGGGGACCGCCGCTGCAATGACCGTTTCTCAGCGGCGATTGGCCGGGCTCTGGCCGTGGCTGCTAATGGCGGCCCTGCAGGTGGTGTTCGGTCAGACGGGCCTGGAGCTGGCAGTCGCAGTGGAGTCGGAGCGCTCGACGCCCAAAGCTGTCATCAAGGTGACACCTCTGAAACCGGAGCAGGCGGGGAAGCCTATTACTCTAGAAGGGGTGTTCGCCGGAGTGAGAGGCCATGCAGAGGGAAGGTTGATGCAGGTAGGTGTTAAAAAGGGGAGGCTGCCGCCTTCCCCTGAATACACGTGTCCTCTGCCCTCTTCACTAATTGTGGCATCTTTTATTTTTATTCGCATAATCATACCTGACCTAATTAACGAGTAGACTATCATATTTAAATCGTGCACTAAAATATGTTGTGTTGTTTTCAGATGCGTGACTGTTTGATCACTTATAGGTCCGCACACCTCACAGTCGTGTTTGAGATTTGTGAGGTATCATTTTGCCGGGTCTACGGCGAAGTTTTGGGTCCGTAGGCTGCAAAATGAACAATGAATAGAAACGCAGAATGGTATTCAATCCATGGAGTCGATCACTTTCCTCTGGTAAACCTACGTCCTGTTTCTTATTGCAGAGTGTCATTTTTGATTGCCACTATGCTTGGACAAGATCCCCCTTTAAACCTTGAGTGGAACTGAGGTTGGGGACTTGGCAAAACCAATTATAAAACGTATGTAAACATGGTTCAGCGTCGAACCAAATCATCCCACGCCTCTATTTTTGTTGGTCGAAAATCGGTCTTTACGATATGCCATGATGACATAATAAAAAAGTTCCTAGTCAAGTTGTTGACATATATAACCTGTATATATAACTTTATATATGTCGCTCTATTTCTTATAAACATCCCACAAAACATCGGTTATCTTTCTGTACCCCTTAAAAAGGCTATATTTTTGTGGCCTAGTAAAATTTCAGGCTCATGCTGTTTAATTGCCAGAAAGACTATTAATTGTGACAGATCCGTGTAGCCATGCACCATAAACGGCTAGCGGCAAGGCAATAGAGCCTGTTGCAGTTTCAAACTGTTGGTGACCTAATTGAGGATTTTCAGTTTTGATTGGCCTACATGACGTTAAACAGATTGAACAGCTATAGCGTCCAAAGAAGACGTCTCGCAAAAATTATTTAAAAATATATATATATATTTTCCTTTTGGGCGCAGGGTGCAATACAGTTGTAGGTATATGTGTGTTTAGGTTTCATAGCGCTGTTGTAAATTACTCTTAGTTTCTTTTCTTATGGGGCACGAAGTCACCATGCTAAAATTGAGAATTTAGCAGCAGTGTGGTAGGTTACCATTCTGAACCAGATGCATTCAATCTCATGTAGAATCATCTAAATGTTGTATTAAGAATGGAACTGTTTAGTTATGGAAAGGCTTATATCAGGCTGTTGGGTAAATGATTGTTGGGACAACCATTTCATCCATATTTATTATTCGTTTTGGGATCAGGTGTTAATGATTTCCATAAGTATCTACCTGATTTATTATTTTTATAGCCTTTATTCTGTGAGGTGTTCTGTTGTATCATGTGAACCTTTAGCAATCTCTGATAGCCTGTAGCCAGTCTCTACTGCTAGTTTTTGATAACTTATTTAAAATTGAATGCAATCCATGTTGAAATCATTACATTTGAGATTACTGCTAGAAATATTTTAATGGATAAAGATGTTTATTTGGAATTGCACTGTAGTAATTGCTCCAGGCTGCTCCATTGCCCAGAACATTTAATATGTGTGACAATTGGACCCCCTGAGATTTTAATAATATGATATGTAATTATACTAAAATCACTGACCGCAGCTGTGTCCCAAGCAACAAACCTTAAAATATAAATAATATATAAAATATAAATAAAATGTTGTTTCCATTACAACAAATTTTATTTTGTACTGCTGTCTATATGCCATATTATGTTAATTTGTCTGTTTAGTGGCTAACATTTGCTACAAGTGTTGTAGCAAGTTCTGGCTATTAGCGTCACATAAGCTTATCTTACGACATTAATATTTGGTGAAACCTAGAAGAGTGGTGTTGTCTTTTAGTTAATGTAAGTCTGTATTCTGTAACGCAATGAGAAAGTAAGCTTTCTCTCAGTCGTGGTATCGTTGTGAAATTCTCATTTTAAAATGCACACTTCAGATGAAGAAGGTTGTATGGGTGGTCTTTATTGACGACGATGTGTCGGGATCTGCAGAGATGGCCAAATAAGAGGCAGATGCTGTGCATTTTAGTCATGATTAAGTGCGTCTGGGGAACGAATAAAACAAGGAGAGGCTGCAGAATGGCTTCGATGTCATGGGTCTGGGATGGCGTACTGGAGCTGTGCGGTCACTCTTGAAGTTTGCCATTCTTTGAGGTGTTCTTTGTAGCTGGGCTGACTTGTTAGAACAGGCCAGTGTTCCTCCAGCACTCCGCTTTATGTTTCTGCTTTATGTTCCTGTCCCCAGGGGAAGTGCGAGGATCCCAGAAGTGCAGGAACTCTCTTTGCTCTCAGTTCACGCCCTCCCAGGGTATGATATAAAAAAAAAAAAAGTTGCTTTTCCTGAATATTGTTTTCCCAAAATAGTCTCTTTGGAAATCCCTTAATTAAGAGGCATGTTCAGTCCTCTGCAGGTAAAACAATATATATATATATATATATATATATATTTAAAAGGTGCTAAGGGTATTTTCCAGTGCTAAGAATCTCAAAGAAGAAAAACGCTGGGTGCAGAGCTAACGCGTAACGTTCTCGCAAGGTTGCTGTGACATTACCGCAACGTCGTTGCCATGTAGTGTTACAGCGATGCTTGCAGGGCTGCCCTCTGTTGAGTTCAGTTCATGTTGAGTTATGGGAGTTACCCTTTTCTACCCTTTTTTTTTGGACTGGACAATTTTACTTTTTTTTTTTGGAAACCACATTTGGTTTTCTTTTGCACATTGTTACTTTAGGTCATAGGTGGCTTTGAGGTTTCTCTCGAATTAGCTTCTTTTTTGGCAGTTGTCGGATCACAAAAAGCTAGTTTTTTTTTCAAGATTTTTATCAGAAACCATATTTTGGAAGGAATACACACAATACGTTTCATGTCAACCACAGGGTGCACGGAGGTATAAATAGCATCTTTTATAACCTACTAGTTTAGGCTCTGTCACTGTTGTACAATAATAGAGAGTAGGGGGATGTCTGCATTGCATTAATGATATTCACCTCTGGTCTGATTGGTAAAGCTTTGGAATTTGTATTTCTGCGATAGCACAAGTGATATTTCAGTGGTCACTGTTAAGAAAACAATGATATTGACTTTGCGACAACGGTAACACTTTGCATTTAGACCAAAAAGTAAAAATCTTCTGTCTTCTGACCATAAATGTTTTGCCGTGTTATTTAAGTTATTTTGAAACTTAAAAAAAATGTTTTGGTCTAAATACAAAGTGTTGCTTTTCATGCAAAGCCAACACAACCCTACTGTCAAGCCTTGTGCTGGCAACATCCTGTTATGTGGATGACCCCCATCAGCAGGGCCTAGCAAACTAGGAAAATGTATGGATCAAAAACAAATCCTCTGGTCTACGAATAGCCTGAAACGGACTAGAAACGGTACTCTCATCTGGAATCTCGCCGAAAGCACTAAAGATGCACGTACGGGGGTGGGGGGTGCACATCATTTATATTTTGCAAAATGAGGCATCAAATGGAGAGGTCTTGCAAGGTGAGATGTATATGTCCTTTATCCATTTACAGTTTTAATGTATAAACGTATGTGGTGTATGGCTAGTACAGAGAAAAAGAGAACCCTGAAACTGAAGATCTGTGGTCCTATGTAGTTGCTTCGAATAATGCCTTTGAGCATAACCTTTGTTTTGCTTGAAATTGTATTTCTTTGAGCCTCTACAATGCATATTCAAAGGATAACAAAAGATTCTAAGAGATTTTTTTTCGTTTTTACATTGTATTTTTCACGATGTAGGTGCAGCTGAATTGTCTGATTTTTGACAAAAGATTTGACAGACTGACTGGGCGTACTTGTTCTGATCTGGATTTATAGCATTCGAGCTGTGTAGAGATTAAATGCACATCAAAAATACTTTGGCCCAGCCTGAGGCCTTATGTTTAGACAGTGGACATTTCAGGCATGTTGACACTTCTTCCACAAATCCAACAAGAGTGGCCTGCGGAGAGATTCACTGCATTTAGGGAGGGCTTTGAACATGAAGGGAAATCCAGCTGCCCTCCAGGACTTGTTGGGGGGGGGGGGGGCTTGCGTTGTGCTTGGTGCACCTTTTGAAGTTAATCTTCCAATGTGCTTTCGAATTAAAAGCAGCTAAACAATTTTGAAGGGCTGGCTTTTGTCAAGGCCTCTTTTGGATTGTTTTGGCTGTGGGTTTAATGTTGTTGAGAGGTTGGCTTGACCTCCACATTGTCTCCCAAACATCACATGTAGTTGGGAAAGATAGAGCACCAGGCAATGTTCCGGCTCTTTCTGTGCGTCCGACACGGGCTCCATGAGGTGCGTCCGTGCATCATTCATTCCCTCCCGTCCTCGTTGATCCACAGCTCCCCTGATTCACTCACTGAGATGGTCCCGCCTTTTCCGAGGGGATCCAATCAAAGCACGTCAGGTCAAAAAATGTGAGTTGGACTAATTAAAGGCCAGTGTTTACTTTATACTTCCTATTTCATCCTACTTTGGTTTTGCTTTCTCCTACTGGATATCCTGGATGTAGCACTCAAAATCTTCAAGATAAGCTCAGTGAAACTTCCTTTTCTTCTGTCTAATACTTGGTTTTCCACCCGCTTTTGTGTTCATCCCTGAGTGAAGCTTGCTTGTTAATGCCTTTGCTGTGTAGTTTCTTCTCCCTATCATCCCCGGTAATTTACCATAAAGGATTTGCATATTATTTGTCACGAATGATTTCCTGGCTTGAGCAGTATTCTGTGGAAAGGTCAAGGTCGAACCGATATATGTGCTTTGTTGAATTGAGTGTATGTCAATAACGATTAAAAACGACACTCGCCGGAAGATTGTGTATGCTTGTGTGCGTGGTTGTTGATTCCGATTTGAGCGGATTCCCTGCAGAACCAAAGCACTTGTTGCGTTTAGAATGTCCTTGAAAGTTTCCATCTGCAGTCGCTGGGGCCCAGAGATATAACCGTGGAAGCCTTTGCTTCCACACCCGTTTTAAAAGGGCAATAAACGGTGGCCTCGCGCTATCTTCATGGCTAGATGGGTCACACCTGCGGTAAAGCTGTGCACCTCATTGATATCGCTGCTCTCGATGCCTCCTGTGACGTAAACCGCTGTCCCGCTGCCTAGAGCCCCCCGACCTGCAGGCAGCGATGCATTTCATTGGCTGATACGGACGGAGTGGACGATAATGCACCTCCCTGTTTTTAAGCGATTGCACGTATTGGGATCCTCGAGTCTGTTTGCCCATGTTATACAACACACACTCTGGTTGCTCTTCCCACGCACACGTGTTTTTAGACCGGGGGGCTCGCGTTCCCGCGGGGCTCTCGCTGCAGCCATGACGTTGCCTCGCTACATGACTCCACGCGATGAAGTCATTCAAAATGACGGGATCCCTGAACCAGCCAGGAGGAGCTGTCACTCTCCCCTTTTCCCTTATACCCCCCCCCCCCCCCCGTCATCCCCAAGTAACGCGCAGACACACCAACGCATTACCAAACCTGTCGGCCCACATCAGAGGGGTTCTGCACGGCCCTGCCTTATCACCCTCAATTTCATCTTGATTAACCATCTAGACAAAGCAGACTTGGGGAAATATTTAAATACGTTTTTCTATTTTGCCGAGCCTGTCCTCTTTGACTTCTGAATTCTGTCGCTGTCCTGTTGCGACACTTTGCATGTGGGGAAGCCGCCTCACCTGTACCTCTCTGGAGCGACTGTGAAATGGACCACCCGGTCCTGGCACGCAGGCTCACGTCCAGGCAGTCACGGCGGCTGGACTTGGCTTCATCTCCCCCTCGGAGGGTACAGCTTGAAATGTCCCTTCACGGAGGGCAGATCCCCTAACGCTCAGCATGCCAGAATGTTTTCTGTTTGCTCTATGCACTGTAGTTTTTTAAAATATTGGCATATTGATGGCCACACGTATTTCCTTTCATGCTATGGCGAACCATAGCAGTCAGCACCTCACACGCCGTATAAATATTCTGTTTGCTGTTCTGTTTTTAGTTTT
This sequence comes from Hiodon tergisus, assembly GCA_025775045.1. Taxonomy (NCBI): domain Eukaryota; kingdom Metazoa; phylum Chordata; class Actinopteri; order Hiodontiformes; family Hiodontidae; genus Hiodon; species Hiodon tergisus. Next base: position 8,649,788 of record JAOVYW010000084.1, on the reverse strand, counting down.
TTTTTAGAAGCCTGGCCCGGGACGTGTCAGATTGGCACACAGGGCACATTACCTTTTGAATTATAGTGGCTGTCTTGCATTAAGTTATTGCGAAGGAATGTTCTTTGTGATGTGTGCTCTGCAGAAAGCCTATGAGTCACTACCTTGCGTTTTTAAACCACGGGTTCCCATGTACGCTGAATAGAAGGCCCCAGTCTGATGTGGATTAACTAAAGCGGGGCAAACTACTCTGTTTCTGGAACGCAGCGCATCGGAGCCGCTGGTGTATTTCACAAGCGCTTGTTTGCAAAGCTGTTTGATCAAGAGAGCCTTGTCTGTTTGGAAAGGCCTTTCTTCAGGGGTGTGGGGACGATGCCTAGGTCCTGGAGATTTGTAGCATTAACAGCAGCTGCTCCGCACCGCATTTTGTAAAAAGACGGCAATGTTGCATCATGCGGGCAAAGATATCTTCACTTTCAGGTTAGTGCACTTCAACACGTACGCGTGTCTGCCAGGGCCGGATCCTTTCACTGAGATAGTATTGGAGTTCATGTCGATGCCCATAATCTCTTCTCTCCCGTTTGAATCTTTTAATGCTGGAGTAAATGTTGTGAGACCTGGGTCTGTCACTCCTGTTATTTTTACACACCTGCACAACACAAAAACACAAGTACCAGCGAGGGCTCGCGTTTAAGAAAGGAAACCCCTCGCGTGTGCTGTAGCTGAAACGTAAATGGCACTGTAATGCAAATACTGGTGGCAGGAAGCACTTCATTTTAAAAGACTCCAGGGGGGTTCATTCATCAGCAAAAACACTTTCTATCAAGGCCGCCTCCTCTTGTTTTTGCTCACGGAAAGTTGTGCAGGTTGGTTTCAGATCTGCTCTCTTTACAAAAACCCTCCCCTGTTTCGAGGTGTTTCTAAAACTACCCCAGACTGCAGCCAAGTGGTTTCACATTTACAAGTACAGTAAAGAGAAGTTTTAAACTGATCCGTGTGTTGTAAATGGGTCTTCATAGGATAATGTCAGGATTTCAGGATGCAGAGCTTTTAATATTACTATGATTATTTATTATTATGATTAATTTGTTTATGTATTTAGTTTTGGTGGGACGAACCACCCCAAAGCCCAGAACAAATATGTCTAGTCTTCTAGAAAACTGAGAAGGCAAAACATAGTTTTCATCTTCAACAACTCACCACGTGATCGTTTACCAAATTAAATTAGCTCAATTAGAGTTTCTTTTCATCTTAGAACGAAAATGTTTTGAAACATTGTAACCCCAGTTCACACTGAACAGAAAAGGCATACATTCTAAAAGTTGCCCCACTTCCATGTGAAGAATCACTGTGTACTGTTCCTGACCTTTCGTTACAGGGAAACATTAGCGTCTTAATACCCATGCCAGCTTGGCACTCCAAAACACTTAAAAAAACAAATCAGACACTCTACGAGCATCTCGGTCTGTTGACTTAGAGGCTAAGTGACAGCCAAGAAAGGTGGCGTACATCAGAACTCTTATTTATTCTGAAGATTAGTTGCCGTGGAAGCGCCTTTGTTTACAGTTAAACAAACACAATTTTACTTGAAAGGGACAATGAAGGCTGCAGACCAGAAAGTGGGAAGTTTTAGTTGCCAGGTCATCTGAGCTGGTTGAGAATGGGAGAGGGATACTTGAGCTGTAGTGGACTATACCAGGAGATTGGGCTTTTTGATCTTTTAATAAAACTCCCGCTTAAATGTTCCAAATGTCCTGAAAATCAGGGGTGCGTTAGCCTTCTTGGCTTCCCCTGACTACAGAGACAGCTAATGACAGCATGCGTTGTTATTTTCCAGCCGTCTGCTTCACTGCTGCAGATCTCCCCTCTTCAGAATAGGCATTGCCAATGGAGATAAATGGGCCAACTTGTTTACTGACACGTTGAGCACTTCTGGATTTGAGGGATGTTGGATAAGTGTGCCTAATAGGGTAGGGGGGAGACATTTTTAACCAAAAGTTAAACATGCTGAAATGGAGATCATGGTATTATGGTGAACCTCAGAGACAGAGGCCTGCCCATGGAATCACATACTCATTTGATTGAAAAAAAAATTTGTTATGACGATGTTAACCTTGATATTTTTAGATTTTAGTAACATTTTTTAAAAGTTTCTTTATGTTTTCAGATGTTAATGCATAGCTAGCTTTTTGTGTTTATGCCTCCCATCCGTAACCCCAAAAAACCCCCAAAAAAACAGAACTTGTAGTATCCTCAAACAAATAGCTCTGACTAGGTACTGACCGTGACCTATTTGAATGTCTCTCTTTACACTGATTCACACATCAATAATCGTTGTTGGCTAGCTTTTCCTGCTAGCTTTTCCTGCTTCTAAATTCTGAATAGCTTTTTTGTTTTAAAGATTATTTACTCTTTAAAGGCCTCACCAATGTCCTGGCTCCATGGAAGGACGATTTCAATTTTGCATCTGCCAGTGGTAGAGCATTTCCTCGAACCATAACCTATTTACCGACGACCTCATCTTTGAACAACAAAAGAAATATTGTAACACATTTCATGTTGTTTACCATCATTAATAAGTGCCTATTTAGTTTTTAATTGGCAGTTAAAACGTTAGTTTGCTGTAAAAGTAAGCAGGTCTGTGAGGGATATTTACCGTGCTGCCAAGTTAAACAATCTGACTCTATTATATAGGTGGGTTTATCTCAGTTTCTTTCTTTCTTCTGCTTGCATTACACATTATGTCCTCTTTAATGTCATGTGGAATGAGAACAGCTCGTCTGAACTTTGAAACGGCCTCTATCGGAGTATAGTGTCGGTTCTGTTATGATAACGGCAGCTATTTAAAGCCAGGGGAGTTTACAGATCGGGGCCTTTGTTCTCACTGCAAGGCTAACTGGACGTCGCCGCGAAGGAGAGAAGTCGTTTTTTTTTCTTCTCCAGCCTGACCTCCTGGGCCGGTTGGCTTGCTCCCTCGCTTAATGACATGCTCTGTCCGTCCAGTCCTTGGGCGTCAGCGACCGGCGCAGCTCACCGCGACGGCCCGCACCGCTTTTACCACCCTTAATTACAATCAACTTAATATTTAATCCACAGTGACATGAGTATGGGCATGCAGCGGGCGCCCGCTGTGTGCAACTGTACCGGTGGCTCTGAAGTCACTGGCACATTTAGGTTTTTATGGCTTTGGTTTACCAATGATTGATTCCGTACAGCATGTGAATGGATAGATCCCACTTGCGTTCGGCTGGATGATCCTTTGTGTTGGAATCCAAGCCTGCCGAGGGAACCGGCGCGATTTCGTGTACGTTTGCTACCAAATGGCTGTTGGGCTGATCCGAGCGTGCAATCAACGATTAAGTAAGGCCAGTACTTTTTCTGATGCGGGACGTCTTGCATTCATTGCTGTCCTCATTGGCTCCGTTTCATGGCCACGGTGCGCGTTTCTTTCGTTGCCCTCAGCTTGGCGAGGAAAAGCATTCTATTACTGCAAGAAAATGTGCCAACCCGCCTGCACGCACAGGGTATTATCCGCTGCTTATCCAGCGGCATTAAGACACAGGTCTCCATTGGCAACCAGCCAATATAATGTCTTAATTTTATAATTATTTATTCTTCCCCTCCGGAAAGTAGCAAGAGGATGTCACTCTGTTCAAAGCCTTCTCTGCGAGGAATGCTGATCCCAATGAGGCAGAAGGCCGATGACGGAGATGTGTCTAAGTACATAAAGATGCCTTATTAAATCAATTCATGGCCTAATGAATGTTGGGTCCGCTCACGACGTGAATTCCTTCCATTCTACGCACGCGCGTGTGTTTGGGCATGTATGGAATGTGTTCCATTGTGCCTCCAGAGAGGATTCTATGTGTGTTGCCTGCTCAATCTTATCCCTCTGAGCAAATGGCCAATGGAAATCCAGCCTCTCTGTTGCCCTCAGAAATAAACCTACAGCATTGGTTGCCGGTATATACCACTGTGTGTGTGTATATACATTTGAATATTCATTTAAAAAAAAGCTCAACCCAACGACAACTTGGGTCTGGACTTAGCACTGGCTAGCCTAGCCAATGCTAACTGGCGTTAGGGGGAATAAAGTGATCTGGGCCAACATTAAAATGAACCGGGAACAGCATTTCGGCAGAACGTGAAGAGATGAAAGGCCATTTCTAATGTAGTTCCTGACCTCCCTCCTCTACTGTTTGCCGACTCTGTTAACTATTACCAGCTCTGTGTAATTTGGCCGGGTCTCAAAACCTGTTACACACACGCGGGCAATTATCAAAAGAGACTTGCAGTACAGGGCTGGAACCCTTCCAAAACCCCTAACTTTCCCTGTCCTGTTACTTAAGTACCCTTTGCACACACAGCAGACCCTACCACTGCCGGTCCCCCAGCCCGGCCTGCCAATCATATCTCTGTTAATCACCAGTCTAATTCTTCAAAGGAGTGGGATTTCTGCCATATGGATTTCTCCTTTGTGTTTGCAGTGTATATTATTTCCCCCGGTTTTATTGCTAAACCAGTCATCTGTTAATTAATGTGCTAACTGGGTATGCAGCTAGTACTGTTATGTATGCAGTACTGTTATGTGAACACAATCATGCCAAGTTCTGGTTCTGTAACATATTGGTGAAGTTTTTTTTCTGTCTTTACGATAATTTGCAATGCAAATTTATTTTTAAATGAAAATGTACACTGCATGGCCAAAAGTATGTGGACACATCTCATTCCAAAATCATAAGCATTAGTATAGACTTGGTCTGCCCTTTCCTGCTATAACAGCACCTACTCTTCTCGGAAGCCTTTCCGCTAGATGTTGGAAAATTGCTGAGAGAACCTGCTTCCATGTAACCACTAAGAGCATTAAGAGCATTAGTGAGGTCAGGCAGTGAAGTTGGACGTTTAGGCCCGGCTCGCAGTGGGAAATCCAATTCATCCCAAAGGTGTTCGATGGGTTTGAGGTCAGAACATGCCGGACAGTCAGTCCACGCTGATCTCGACCAACCATTTCCGAGCACCTCGCTTTATGCATGTTCCAGAGACAGTTTGGAACTGGGAGTGAGTGTTGCGACCGAGGGCAGGCGATTTTTACGCGCTTCGGTACGCCGCACTCGACGGTACTGTTCTGTGAGCTCGTGTGGCCTACCACTTCGCAGCTGAGCTCTCCTAGACATTTCCACTTATAAAAGCACTAACAGTTCAACAGGGCGACTCCTGCAGAAATTTTGACGAGCTGACTTGTTGGAGAGGTGGCATCCTGTGATGGTGCCACTTTGAAAGTCACTGAGCTCTACAGATTGCATGGCTCTCAGCTCGATTTCATACACCTGTCAGCCACAGGTGTGGCTGAAATAGTCGAATCAACTCATTTGAATGGGTGTCAACATACTTTTGGCCATGAAGTGTATGTAAATGTATTATTTATATCAGTGTAGCTGTAGAAAAGCATGTAAATTTGATATATTCTGCAACCCCCCCCCCTTCCCGTCATATCATATTGCGTAAATGCCTAGCAGGGAAATTGTACATAATTTAATAGTTGATTCTGTTTAACCCAGGGTTTATAAAATAGAGCTGCATTGTTGCTCTCACACACTGCCAGTGTGACGCATGACCTAACAGAGTATACGTGGAAGGAACCCAGTGGCTCCAAAACATGCAGAGCGCGTGCTAGGTAGCGGTTCCCCGTTGGCTGCGTCTGGAAATACCTTTGCGGCTGAGACAATGGGAACCAATGGACTGAAGCCTCTCTCCAGAAGGCACCGGCAAGTTTTGTTCCATCTCTCTTTGTTCCCCTGCTTTGTCTTCTCCAGTCGCGCAGGTGGTGGAAAATGAAAACGCACGAAGGCCACGGACAATGGCGCTTTTATCTCTGACCCGTACGTTCGCTGGGTCCAAACGAAGGGTGCAGGGACACCCTGCTACAGTCTTCTTGGGAAGAGACGCATTTGGGTTGGCCTTGCCTGTGCTCTTCATGACAAATGGCACAGCTGTATTGGCTGCCAGTCAGTGACACTCACAGAGCTTAAAGGGTCAGCCAGAGCTTGGCTTTGGGGAGAGAATGGGGGCGGGGGGGCCTGCAAAAGGAGCGGGGCTTTTGTTTTGCCCTGTAATAATTTCCCTTTGAGTCACTTCCACATGCTTTCAGAACGGTGAAAGTGGATACTGTAATGGCTCTCCATTACATGGAGGATCTGATAAAGAAAACCAGATAAGTTCCTCCACATAATAAACACCTAATATTTGATCTTCAAAGGTGAGGTTGGCTCATGTCGCCAAAGCAGCAAAGCAGCCTGTGTGCCCGGAGAGAGCCCTCGACAGCTCCGTTTCCTGTGACTTTGTCCTACTATAGGTGTGCGTGGGTGGGGTGGGGGTTAAAGGCAAACACGTCATTGCTTGTTCTGCATGCAAACCCTCTGGAAGGCCAGGCCTGACCCCCCTGTGACTGAGCTAAAAAGCCTCGGCCTCATTCGACGACCGCCCCAGGTTCACAGTTCACAATGCCCGGCAATGATTGACATGATTTAGCAATGCGGTACTTTTGATGGGAGCCGCGCTGCTGGAAGTCTATGCAGATTTAGCCGTCTGATGTGAGAACAGAGAGACAACGCAAGTAATAAATCCCCGGAAAATAAGTCGGGGTTGGGAGGGGGTTTGCTCCGCCTTGTTGTTGGGTATTATGTTGCAGGTTCCCAGCTTGAATGACAATTAAAGCAATCCTAAACGCAAGTTAGTGTTTTAAAGCAGTCTTGCTCGGTATGCTAAACAACCATTTAGTTTGCCTTAGCTTTCAACTGAAGTTAACATCAGAAGTGATTGACATGACAAGGTGTTGTCTTCGTTTAGAAATCTCACTACGGAATGCTTGTGCAAGCATTCGCAGGTATTTGTAGCTTCAAAGTCCTCCTGCCTAGTTGAACAGGTTCAGATAATATTGCAGGAATTTTTTTTTTTCCTCCCCCGCCAAGCGTGCTTTCATTTCTACGATGTTTGAAGCCCTAGATCTAGGCGATTGTGTTTACTAAACTGTAAATTCCACATGCTGCCAATGTAATGGGGCTCTATACGTGTTAGAACCACTCCTGTATGGGCATTTGAACTGAACCACCCATGGGCAAAAGGGTGCAATCATTTTAAAGTCACGATAAATCTTGGCCGGCATGCAATGTTAAAAGTGACGAGATTTCGTATCTGATTTATGTGGCCGGTTCTCTCTGATACCAATCCCAATCAGACTCGGTGCCCCATTAGGAGCATTTGGGTCACTGGGTCTACTGTAACTCAATGGAATTACATTAAGACGGCAGGCACAGTGGTTGTTGGAGCTGAAAGGACTCTGAGACGGTTACGGCTTTCCAGCGCGTGGTACCCACTGTGCTTGTGATGCGGCATTGTACCACAATGTATCACACACCCTTGACAACCTTCTTAACCTGGGGGGGGGGGGGGTAAAAAACCAATGGTGTCATTAATTCACCACACGTCAGACTTGGTTTTAGCTCATACCTTTATAGCTCATATAGTTCTTATAGCTCTTTTATAGTTGATGATAAAAATGAAATACTATATGTATATGTGTGTGTGTATATATATGTGTGTGTGTATATATATGTGTGTGTGT
>JAOVYW010000084.1:8572419-8632609 GCA_025775045.1 Hiodon tergisus | reverse complement strand
TGTTGTACAGTGAGGCCCATGTCCTCCTGTAGCCTGTGGTGTAGTGCTGCACGGTGAGGCCCATGTCCTCCTGTAGCTTATGGTGTAGTGTTGTACAGTGAGGCCCATGTCCTCCTGTAGCCTGTGGTGTAGTGCTACACAGTGAGGCCCAAGTCCGCCTGTAGCCTGTGGTGTAGTGATGCACGGTGAGGCCCATTGGCCGCTATAGCCTGTGGGTTAGTGCTGCATGGTGAGGCCCATGTCCGCCTGTAGCCTGTGGTGTAGTGATGCACGGTGAGGCCCATTGGGCGCTATAGCCTGTGGGTTAGTGCTGCACGGCGAGGCCCATGTCGTTCCACAGTTTGTGGTGTAATGCTGCACAATATGACTCATACCCTGTAGCTGTAGTCTGTGTTCTGCTGGAACCTGTGGTTTAGTGCTGCACAATGAGGCCTATGGTCTGTTTTAGCCTGTGGTGTAATGATGCACAGTGAGACTCATACCCTGCTGTATCCCATACCTTGCATGATGAGGCCTATAGCCTGCTTCAGCCCTTGGTGCAGTGCTGCATGATGGGCCCCATACCACGCTGTAGCTGCCACGCTGCAAGGCTGTAAAGGGGCTGTCGCTGAAGCGGCCTGCCGCAACCTGCTGGTCTCCAGGCTGGATGAGCAAGTCTCCACAGCAGCCGCGTGTGATCCAGAGTGCGTGGCCCAGAGGGCCGGAGTGCGTGCCTTACTGAACTGATCAACACCAAAGCGCTCAGCAACCACTCTGCCGCTGCCCCGAGCCAGATCCTATTGCGTGCAATTATTTATAGCCTTTAATTACGACCCTTTGAAGAATCTAACTGATTTTTATTAAGAATATATCTCTTTATTATTTCCTGTCATTCCAATGAAATACTGCGTTAGACTGCGAGACCTTTTTAAATCTGATTTGATTATCTTGTTTTGATCCTCCTTTAGTTAGGACCTACTTGAAAAGAGCAGTGTTGGGACTGTTTTCTTTTTCTTTTACTGCCTATCCAGGCAGTCACTCCCAATCCCATACCCAGTGGCTAAACGTTTTTCAGGCAAGCTGGAGGATACCCCTTGGTTTTAGCAAAAAGGTGAACACACACATTTTTAGTCTTGTCTGTTTAGCCTGTTCCCTTATCGCTGACATTACTGGTGGCGCAAAAACTGCACCAGGACAATGCAATAGACCCTGCTGTTCTAGCAGATTTTCTTTAAAATAGCGTTGGTGCTTTGTGTGGTAAATACATGGAGAGAAAATAAGGACTGAAAATTTTAACCTGTTATGCAGACCCGTAATGTACAGACCCGCATGACAATAATAAATAAGTGTGTTTGAGGAAAAATGTGTGAAAAATTGTGTGAAACCAGAAGAATAAAGGCAATAAGAAGCCCATTACATGCATATTAATTGCATAAATCCATGCAGTGGGGATAGAGTTATTGGTATCCAATGATGAAGAAATGCATCATTTGATGTGTGGTGTGAGACTCAGGTCTGTATATACAGGTCTGACGGGAGCTCTACTCGTGAGCAGCGGGATAACCACAGCTCGCTCCACATGCTTGCTTAACGGGGTGCTGTTCCTTCTCCGAGGGCGACGAAATTAGGAGCAACTGGGTGTTTTATGGCTTTTTTTTGTCGCGTGACCAACATGCACAGCGTGACCGATTGCCCGGCGGCGTGTACCCGCGCCCGCCTGATTGGTCCGCGGGCTGCAGAGGCCGCTGACGTTGGACGGCTGCCCCAGATGACATTCTAAAGAAATCGCCGCAGCTGGAATTGCCATCTCCTTTGATATTGGGATGCATGTAATGTGGAAAACACCCCGCTCCCGGCTCTACTTCTTCCTGTAACCACCGGGGCTAGTCATCTGGCCAGATGTCTTTATACTCCTCCTGAGATTTGTAGTTTCCACAGAATCCAGCTTAGCTATGCAAAATATTTCCTCTTTTTCAAGCTTTGAAAAGTCTACGATATGTAAATTGATTACGTCATTTAAACTCTTATTCGCACTTGGTTTTCATTGTGGGCGAAATGGAGCGGTGAAACTTATTCTTCCTAGTTTTCTCTCCCTTAGAAGTCCAAAGCAGCCGTTTGTTTATGCGCTTGTGGATTGTAACGTTTGCACTAGACCTATAAAGACATAATTTTAATAGACACAAAGTTCATTAATTGTATTCCGTTGGTGGGAAAGGTGAAGGGTTTGAAGAGTTCCTTAATGGTTCTCCTTTTTCGCCGGCGCGGACAAAGTTTTGATCCAAATCCAAACTTTCATCTTACTATAAAAGTAACCTCCATTTTTTTTCCCCTCTCCCCCATCTTTCTTTGAATATGTTGCTGGAGGAGTGTCCTGAAAGCTTTAGTCGTGAATGGCAGTAAAAATAAAAGGCTAAATAAGAAAAGAAAGCCCTCAACCTTGTCCTTGCCAATCCCTGGAGGGCTTGCAAGCTGAGGCTGCCCCCCCCCCGTCATTTTCCCTCCACTCGCCGGGGACATGCGGCCCTTTTTAATATGCTGTCTTTCAACCCCTTGTGCTCCTGCCGCACCCCTCCCCTTTACAGCTCGGCCACCCCTCCAAGCAGGTGCCAACTGAACTGACCCTGTAGGGGGCAAAAATGGGACCGCCCTGTGACGCTCCAAAACAGGCCGAAGGCTTCGCTGCGTGTGTGAGAACGGTGTTCCAACTGTCGCCGATGGGATTGGCGTGACTCAGCTCTAGAAGCTGACTGTGATTAACCGCCCTGGGTTTATACACTCATACCACCCAATCACCTGAAAGGGTCTGTGATTAACCGCCTTGGGTTTATACACTCATACCACCCAATCACCTGAAAGGGTCTGTGATTAACCACCTTGGGTTTATACACTCACACCACCCAATCACCTGAAAGGGTCTATGATTAACTGCCTTGGGTTTATACACTCATACCACCCAATCACCTGAAATGGTCTGTGATTAACCGCCTTGGATTTATACATTCACACCACCCAATCACCTGAAAGGGTCTATGATTAACTGCCTTGGGTTTATACACTCATACCACCCAATCATCTGAAAGGGTCTGTGATTAACCGGCCTGGGTTTATACACTCACACCACCCAATCATCTGAAAAGGTCTGTGATTAACCGCCTTGGGTTGAAACGCCTAAACCTTGTGAACCCAATTTTGGGAAAGACAAAGTTCTCGTTCAGATATTTGTTTTTTTTTTAAATTTGTATTAATAATGTACTTTCGTACATTTGTGTAGTTTGCCTCTAACTTATTTAATAATTTTTTCAATATTAATAGAGAGAAATGGAGAAACTGAAGGGAAATCGCTTTGAAACGCAAAGATTTCAATCTTCTGCCCTGCAGTCTCCCTGTATTCAAATGAACCCAAACCTGGTTTAGATCCTAGCAGCCGATTTCTGCACATATTGCACACATTTTTTTACTGTTGTTTTGGAGAATCCTGCAAGTAGGGCATTGCAGTAATTACTGTGGTGCATCCTTGCTATATTTATGTCTTTACAATTAAACCAGGATAAAAATTTTAATAAATTAAGTCGTAATCAAGGAAGAGCTCAGCTCAGTCGCACAATGTGCGTAACTTATTTTTGTATTTTTGTTTCCTGTATTGTCCCTTAAAGGCTTGTCATGGTTTATTGATAAAGACGCAGGTGTTGAAACCCAGGTTCTTTTTGCGTTTTGAGACGAAACCCAACAGAACGATGGTTGGGACATTTCTCTAATGACTAACCACCTGAAAGCACGTTGCATTATAAAGCAGGCGATTTTGCACTTTTTTCCGTAATGGCCTGGCATGTTGTGATCTGTATCTCACTACTCATGTTTCTCAACAGCTTTGAAGTTACCAGAGGCTGCCGTGTAGACAGATATGAGATATGACTCCACTACTTAAAGGGTTAATATGGGTAAATGCAACGGTATGAGCTATAACGCTGTGTACACATTAAATCTGAAGCTCAATGATTGCCTTTTTAGCACGGCACGGAGATAACGGTTTCTTACTGCCAAGTCTCCTGTGGAACATCTTCAGGGACATCTTTAAATATGTTCGAAAGCACACTTGCGTTCGTTTCTGCCGGGGCGTTCCGTGAGTGTGTTAACATTCTAGTGGGTATGTGAATTCTTTTTGGGATTTCAAAAGAATTTACTGTACCAAAGGTGATTGATCAAGTGGTGTAAGAGAACAAAAAGGTACTTCTTTGAAAAGGTCTGTGAAGAACTTGTTTCTTTTTTTAATTTACCTCCACGTGTGGTATGTCAGTGTTTAACTGTAGTTTCCTTGTTTGAGGTCTGAAGCTCCCTCCGGGCTCAATGTAAGATTCTTATTATATGATTTCAGTTGTGGTGAACAAACATAGGGAGAGAAAAAGGGGCTCTGTATTTAACAACCCCAGTTTTTCTGAGGGGCTTGCTAGCTACCCAAAATGCTGAGGAAGCCTGCACTAATATCGATGAGCACGCCTTCCTCTCTACACACTGCCACTGTTGTCTGTTCCCCAGTCTGCCCCCAGTCTTTGTCAACGTGATGCTGAAGAACAGAAAAAACAACGCTGCAGAGATGTTTAGCGTAAGATACTTTTCTTTCTGCCGGGCACGGTTGATCACAAACGCGAGTCCTCCCTCACCACCCCCAGCAGTGCTCTGGTATTCAACTTTGTTTATGAACGGGTGTCGGTGCCCGTTGCGCCTTCAGGAACCTGATCTGCAGCACAAACGGGGCACCGTGTCATTGGCAGTAGGCTGGAATGTTGGCAGCGGAGGGGAGGCATGGTGGGCACGTAGGGCCCTGCGTTGGCCTCATCCCAATCCTCCCCCACCCACCCACACACCCACGGCCGAGGGACACAAGCATCCCAGATCCTACAGGACTGCCGGGCAGAGCTGCTCATATCCCGCTGCCCAGGAAGTCAAGTTTCAAAGCGGGAGGGAGGGCAACCAGTCTATTTTGTCTGTTGTTTGAAGATCGCTATCTGCGGGAGCCAACTATGCTCCCTTGCAGAACAAGAGGACGTTTCCCAGTTTGAGATACCCAGCAGGGCATTGTTAGTCATAAGCGATAAGTGTCAAATGTGGACGTGGTATTCCTCTGTGCGCCATGCTTGATTTGATGTCATTTTTTTATTTGCTATCATAAGAATATAAGGCCCAGGAAGATGCATTGGTATGGGGTTTTTAAGCTCTTTTTCTGTAACCCTTCTGTGAAATCAGTTTTTCAATGATGAATATTTTTTTCCATTGATATTCCTGCACTAGATCTAGAGGTAGAGGAAATACATTCCAAATACAAGATAAGATATTTCAAATGTTGTAACAAGATTTTTGTTCGTAATTCGAATTGTATTTATAAATGCCCTGAAAAAAAACAAATAAACTTTTTTTTGGCTATTAGGATTACAGGTAATTGTATTCTTTTCTTTTTTTTGGCTTTGCATTTAGTTTTTATTGGCTGTTGACAAAAATAAACATATCTGAAATACGACACCATCAATTACAATATTTAGTACACAATATATTGCCCAAACCTACCTGGAAGATAATTTGGCTCTCTTATCCGTTGGTTCTCGGTCCACCCATGTGGCAACGCTTGAGAAGGGGATAAGAAAGAATGTTGTGTTTTCCCTGAATAGACCTCAGTATTGCCAAGAGTTTCATTTTTGTGGTTATTTACTGTGGTTGACTGTGAAGTTATTCTGATTGGAGAGATATTTCGAGCAGGTGTGTGTGCACTCGGGCAGGGCCACGTGTTGGCATCTCTACAAAGGCGACGACTAATGTGTCTGGAATCTCACGCCGTGCTCTGCCCCGGTTCTCCCCACAAAGCGCCTATGGAGACACTGCCGTCCCTTTGATGGCTGTGCCTTTGGAGGTGAAAAGGACTTCCGCCTTCAGTGCCCTGTCTGTCTGCCCGGTAGGCTTTGATTATATCCGCGGGGCCTCTGTACTGTCCTGCTCGCTCTGTGTCGATATATTGAAGGAGGAATGTCCGCAAACGCAGCCATGCGCGTCCAAGAAGGAGGAATTATACAGGCTTAGTTTCAGGTGCTTTTGTCCGGTTTTCTGCGGGTCCTGGGACCCCACACATGTAACGCCAGATAATCAAAAGGGTCCACTGCAGTCTGGGGCCCGGTGGTTTTCACCGGCAGACAGGAGGGCAGTGGCACCGTTCCTTAAGCCAGCCTGCAAGAACATTTGCAGTCGTATGAGGTCATCCCTTTGTCTCCTGAACCCCATCCCCCATCGCCATCCTCCACCGATCTGATCTGCCAATTCTGTCGCCCTGAGGCCATAGAAAGCGCGCTCAGACGTAACGGAAGTTCTGCAATAATGCAAACCTGTTGAGTGATACAGCAAGGCGAAAGATTAGATCAGGTTGCAGACTGGTTCTTTATAGTCAAAGGTGGTTTCATTGTGTGAATGAAAGAAGCACGGCTGCTTCTTAGACCTGGGGGTTTCGTTTGGATCCATGGAGTTTATTTTGTGTTTTTCTCCAGGGTGGTTTAGTGTTTGGATTGTAGTCGTGGGTGATTTAGTTTGGATTTTAGTCCAGATCGGTTTAGTTTGAACTGTAGTCCAGGATGGTTTAACTACCAGAGGTAGTTCTGCAATATATATTATGTATATATTGTTGTGGGCTTTACAGAATTAACATTTTTTTAAACTTTTTAATGTGAACATTAGTCATGTTGCTGGTCAGAAATGTTTGGTACAGAGTTGTTCGGATTAATGGTGACTTACTCCACTGAGAGAAAATGTGAACAAATTCCTTTATTCAGGTTTTTAGATAGTGCTGGCCTAACAGGAAAATATTTTTTTTGAGTTAAAACTTGGTAGCATTAGAATTTGGCTTACTGGCACACGTGTTCCCCAGACGTTCTTTCAAGATATCGAGCATCAATATTTGGAAATTTCAGTTCAGTTTAAATTTTTTTAAACCAGTTAGGTAAGCTTGAACTTGTGGTGAACGCTGGCCACGCGCTAGCTCTCCGGCTTTTCTTTCTCTTGAGCAGGCCCGCGAGGAAGCGGCAATATTAGGAAACGGTCAACCGCCATCGATAAATCCTGGGTTTAAAAGGAGGCGAGGATGACGGGCAGAGCGTCGTGACCGAGAGAACAAACAAGCAGCACTCATGAGGCGCTCTTTGAAGACCAGAGATTGAAATAAATATGCTGGCAGGAAATGACTTAAAGAGCCCTCGGAACTCTCCCTGGACTGTTTTTGCAATCTGTCGGGCAGGGGGTTGGCCGCTCTTGCCGTCGATATCGTGTTTTCGAGACTGCAAACGAGGATACGAAATTTACAACTGTTTACAACGAAGGCTGCTGACGAGAGCCAAAATATCAACACAATCTGAGTTGAGTTGCCCCTGGTGGAGAAGGTTCCTGTCCTGCCAAGAACCCTGTCGTTCAAAACAGGATTTCCTGTGATTCCCAAAATGTCCAGGTTTGGAGAAAAGTTTACTGAACGCCTCTTGTAGTTGCCGTTGACCCGGATGACTTCTGGCAAGTAAGGCACTTGAACGTTAAGCCTGAAGTAACATTTTGGAAAATGGAAAAACGGCATGTCAGAGATGGCCTCTTGAGGTGATGGACTCATAATTGAATCTATAGGAATCTGGTGCGTTCTTGAGGCTGGTTGTATTTCGATTGCCTGCAGAGAGGGGAAAAATCGTAATTCTTAAGTGCAAACTGAAGATATTGCTGCTTACTGCCAGAAGACTGTGTTTTGTTTTTGAAAGTTCTGGCAAAGCAGGCATGCCTTGAAGAGAGCTGAAGATGTTTTGTTCTGTAATTATGTCAAAAATACATTTAATGAGGAATGATGTATAAATAAATATAAACTATACACAAAAGACATTTTGTTCCTGTGTGTTTGGAGGACTTTGAAAATCAATGGCTTGTTTGTGTGCTTTTGATTAGGTTTTTTGACCGGGGTCGGAAGGGAATGTTTTAGAATGGAGAATGGTTTCATGCTGTCCGATCATGCAGGTCAGACCTGATGGCACAGCAAAGGACAAGCGAGGTCTCGTGGTTGCTTCAGGGCCTGAAACATTCTCAAACATTCTCACAGTGTTCTGAAAACAAATGTCCCGTTATGGCATTTTCTGTGAAATCTTGCCTCAGCCACATCTGGTCCCAGGTGTGACACTCCAGTGGTTTCCAAGTCTTATGGTTTTTTTTTTTCAGTCATCGTCCTGAGCTTGTGTGTGTTTCCTTGGTACATTATGTGTTACAGTTGGAACCTTTGGCTTTTGTCCCCTGTCCCGACTGTTGTGTAGTAAGGTCGTGCTTCAGTTCTGCACGCCGTCTGTGTTATGCTTGGAGACAAAGTGATTTCTCCAAGTGTTGTAGTCGGATGGATTTTATTTCCCTGGGTATTGTCACCTCAAGGTTTTTTTTTTTCCTGTGACGGAATGGTTATATTGATTTCCATTACACTCATGGAATCATTCACGAGGATATAGCCTTAGAATCTGGGAAATGCATGGCATCACTTATGGTTCAGGCTACTGATCTATACTGGATAATTACTGAGATTGTGTGGGGTGCAGTTTTTAACCAGTCCTCTGCATTTTTTTAGGCCACTTGTAGCTTAAGTTTCCCCTTTTACTTTTCCTGCACCAGCTCCGGGAAAGATGCAGTAATTAAAACAAAGAATGCATGCTGATCTGATGGCGTACACATATCACATTTGGATGTAAATCACAATCTGATAGGCTGGCAGGGACCACCCTGGGTGCCTGCCACACGTCAGACTCCTGGACTAACTCTAACACTATAGTCGAAGCAGCAAGGCCGGCTGGCCTATAGACTGTCAGAAAGTCTGGCCTGCCTACAACTGCTAAAGACAGATATTTAGACGAGCAGGAGGGAGAGGAACAGAAGCACAGGACGTGACCTGGGAAAATCACCTCCAGATGCGCTGGTCTGCACAATGGGGGCCTCAAGGCCTGTCAACAAGAGTGCTAGCAGGTGCCAAAGCAGAACCCGCAAAGCCGACGGCCCGGATTTCTGCAGGTTGTGGCGGCGGCTGTGATGCCGTTAGATACTGTTTAAAATAACCCTCCAGAGTTTTATGCATTTTTTTCAGTGCAGCTAAGTAAAGGTTTCTGACCCCCCCCCCCCTTCATCTATCTTGGCTGCATCGCCAGTGATAAGGGAGATCAGTGACTTCAAAGCCAAAAGGCTGCGTTCCCTCGGCCCAACTGTTTACTCTGCACTGAGAAGTCCGAATTCCTGGCAATCATTTTTCCATGACATTGGGAGGAGCCCCTGGCTGGTTCGGGCCAGGCTGCTGGCGCGGCTCGAGCTCGTTAAGAGACAGGCGCTTGGACAGGACGATCAGGGAACGCACAGACCAGACACCAGCAGAGCCCCAGGGTCATCCCTGCCTGCCTGTATCTCCTCTCCTCCTCCACTTCCTGGTTGCAGCATGGCACAGAGAGAGAAAAAAAGTATTTTCTCTCCACTCCTTCAGCAGAAGCATCTGTTTCTGTGTGTAGGTTTCTTGTGTGTGGTTTGTTTTTACATTATCTATATTGTTCAATGAAAATTTAAATCAAAGTTTTTCACGCTGCACTCCATCTAGACCCAGTTGGAGATGAGAGCTTGGCAGACATATTTATGGATGTCAGACAAAATGGTGCCCCTAGACAGACATCATCCCTGGTCCGATTAATTCTCGCCAAGCTAAAACTTGACATGGTGCACCTAAAACTGACATGGGTCACTCAGCCACGGTCCTCAGTCAGAAGTAATGAACGTTTGTAGACATGGACGAGGGTTGAAACGCCACTCTGGAGAAGCTGACAAATGTCTGAATGCAACCAAGCAACAGGGAGCTCTTCCTGTTGCTGTTCATTGTTTCTGCACGCTGCTGAGGGTGTCTATACAAGAGGAGGAGCTGCTGAAGAAGAATCATAAACAAAGACAACTGCACTTGATGGGGCAGAGAGCATGCTTGGTGGAGGTATACTTGGCCTCGCCCAGCAGGGCTGCCCCGGACAGCAGTGCAGGACAGACCCTTAGTGAGTGAGTCATATCAAGGAACTGTGATCGGTACCCTTTCATGTGTTATCCCATAAATAGCGCCCTTCTATACTCCCCCTAAACCTGTAGCAGTGCCCAGGTAGGCGTGGAGATCTCCAGTTTCGATTAACTTGGGTATTTTATTTCCAAATAACTTCTGAGTTTTAGAATCCAAGCTTTTGCTTACATCCTGCTTTGCTTAATAATCTCCTTGACGACATTGACATTGACCATTTTTTTCCCGCCTTGAATAATTTATCCCGATTAATACACACAACGGGCTATAGGGGGGTCTGTCTCCTTGCCTCATTTGCATGCGATGAAGCCTGAGCGTAAGTTAACGTTATTATTGCTTTCAGCAGTGCTGTTCGTGGCAAAACCCAGCTCTGCCATGTGCAGAACATTACTACTGGTTTGACTGTCATTTCTTTTTATTTCATATTTAATTTTCCCCTTTGCGTATGGTCTCAGTCTATACCGGTATAGCTTAGATCTAGCTCTCTATTTGAATGTAACTTGATCTTTTGCTCTCTCTTTCTGTGGTATTTAATACATTCCAAATCAGGTCAGGGTCCAGACATGGTTTAAACTGAGACAGTTTATACCTATTGAGATTTTTATTGGAGGTTTTATTTGAAAAGGTGGTGTGGAAAAAGAATGGATCCCCATGTATCTGTGAAGCTATCTATAAAAGGCACAGGGTTGAGATTAACTGACGAAGGGAATTGCCCCAGCTAAGCTGTGTCAGTGGTGCATTGTGGCAAACGACAGATTGGCGCCTTGCTCTCTATACCTGCTCAATGGCAAGAAAGGTACTTTAGTATCAGGTGCTGTGTTACCGGCTCTTTTGTGTTGCCCTTTGGCTGGTTGGGAGGGGGGCGCCCCTAAGGAGAAATTCCAGAATCTATATAGGCTCTGTGCACACATCCACTTCATTCACCGTGGATTTTTTCTTTCTTTCTGGCTTCTTGGCTGGAGAAACAACTTGAAGCAAGGGGAAATAAATCAGTCAGCACACAAATGCTGCCTTGAACTTTGAGCAAAGCTGAAATAAATGAGGAGTAAGGAAGGGGGTGAGGATTGTAGTGCCTCATCCTGTGTGAAGGACTGATATTAAAACCCGTTTGACCGCCCTTAGAGTTTATGTGGAAGTGCATAAAACACACCTGTCTCTCGTTAAAATGAGTCGTGAAGTCCCACACAGGGTGTCATCTGCCTGACAGCCTTTTTTTTTTTTTAACACATCTACTTTTTCTTCTTAACAGCCACTTGTACTCAGGTTTATAGCGCACAGTAGCCAGACGCCAGCGAGACTGCAACTATTGTGCAGCCGACAGCGCTGCCAAGTAGGCCAAGTGATACGCTGGCCTCGTCCCACGCTGCTATGTTGTGTTTGCAGCTAAAATGTGGATTGGCCGTCTTTGGAGGACAAAACCTCCATCAGAGAATATTGGGTGGGGCGGGGTGGGGGTGCTGCCCGACCAACATTCCAATCACGGCCCTCCTGCCAGCACAGGAGAGAGGATCTGTGCCTATGTGGGGGGGGGGGGGGCAGGGCCAAAGAGAAGCGGCCGGGTGTGGATCTGGTGGCGATGCCAGGCCATCCTGGCCCTTGATAAAAGGCTGTCGTTGGACGTTAAAAGAGCCCGATTCTTTAAACAGCTTGAGGAGATCAGTGGAAAGTTTTGTTTACGCATTCCTTTGTTATTTTTCCCCCCGCAAGGGCACTTTGGGTTGGGCCTGTTTTGCGTCCCCCTAGGCTTGTCTACTTCCACTCCGACCGTGCCAGCTTTGACTTTGCCAGTCCCCTGAAAGTGTCCCGCTGCAGTTTCTGTCAGAACGTCTTCAATTGGTGTGCTGACCCGCTTGGCTCTGCCTGCTCTTGTAGCATTCGCATGGGAGCACAGCCCCCGTCTGTGGGCCGTCTGCTCAGCCTACACAAGGAAATAGCATAGAAAAGTATAGGAATATATCTGACAGTTTGATTGGGTGGGTACAGGACACAATGCTGTGTTACGTCACAGTTTATTTGTGACACAATTGTGTAAACACAGTAAAGACCTCTTAAATTACATTTGTGATCGGAGAGATGGAAGCTCTTATGTATGAAGAAGCTTGGTCCTTGCACACTTCAGGTTTATTTATTTTTTATTATTATTTTTGGTAGGGGAAACTTGTTTTTCCTGGTGGTGGTGGCATGATTCAGGGTTGTGAGTAGTCTCATCACTTGCAAACTGAGTGCAAATTAATGACTTATGGTCTCAGTGACTGCGCACCCTACTGGACAATGAGGGTATTGCCACCTTCGACAACACACTGATGCCGTCACATGGCTCTAGCATCCTATATTAGCTGGGAGCACTCCTGCATCCTGCTTCCTCCAGTTAAAAATAAGAAATATGCTCACAAGCTCACAAATACTTTGTGTCAGTGTGTTTTTAAAGTTTACTTATTTAATTTATTTAATATTATTTAGGGCTGTCAAACGATTAAAATAATTTATCACGTTAATGACGTTAATCGCGATTAATCGCACTTTTTTAATGTGGCCAAATATGGCCCTAAATAAACAATTTTCCGTTAAAAACTGAGTGTGTTATGTTAAAGGCATAACTTTACTGTGTTTTATTGTTATGGAAAGAAACAAAAAATGATCTGTATCAGAAAGTTCGCTATTGCGTTTGTTAGCTTGCTGCTCGTTGACTTGTCCATTTTCCTCCAGCGCACAAACTCTAAAAGAGAAGGCTGCTGCTGTCCTGCATTACTAACCCTCTCACTACTGCTGCCGTCTCCAACTCTGTGTTTTGATTGTAAATGATACTTCAGACTCGATGTACTTCGGTGATACACAAATTCACCCTTACGGTAGCTGCAAATAACTTTGCCTTTATCCAAAGACCAGTCTAAGGGTTTTGTAATAAAATTGGCTGTTTAAAAGCCCTTTAGCAGCTTTCTTCATCATTCAAGCTTATTTAATCAGCAAAGCTATATCTAAATCCAAGCAGTCGATTGACAAACAAGAACATGGAGTTGTATTTAAACTATGGATGGTGTTAAGCATTTTAAATTAATCGCACGCTTCAACTTTTGAAGGCCCTAATATTATTTAATATTTAATTTTTGATTGAAACAATCTTGGGGATTTCCATTTATTTTACACATTTATTATTTATAATATAATACTATTTTCTAGGGCTTAAGCCCTGCAGTAACGGGGTGGGGTCTGCCTCAGTTGTAGTTCTTATGACAGTGTCCTGATAGAAAACGTCTGCCCTTTGACACCGCCAGATGCTTCAGAGGTAGGTCAGATTTTGCTGCTGCATGGGAGCCTGTTGAATGAGCTGTGAATTGTGGCTCCAGGAGGGCAGGTGCAGTCCCTTGGCAAAGAGACAACAGCCAACCCCCCCGCCCCCATCGTGTTGGGTTACTGCCTGCGCAATATCGCATTGGGCATGGGCGATGGGTGGCCCCTCTGGCCCCTGGGGGGTCCCTGAATGACATGTTCATCACCTTTTACAGCACAGGGGGCGTCCCACAGCCAAGTTTGAGTGGGAACCACGAGCCAGTTATGTAAAGGGAGCTAACTGACACTGGGGGCCAGCCAGCAGCAGAAACTAGCTGCAAACAGCGGAATTTAACCCTAACCCTGACCGGCATTGAAACTTTCTGTCCGTTCTCAACACAGCAGAACCCTAGTTCATTAAATGTTAAAACTGTTAAGCTATTCCAATAACATGTAACATGAACCTGACCCTCATTGTAAAGCAAAAAGTATCGTCAGGGACATCCTAGGGATGTAATGTTGGGGCTGGGGTGATTTGAAATCTTTATTTCATGTAGCTTTTAACTTGGTTTAAAGTAAAGCGCCAGTAACAGCATTTATAATTATCTGTCCAGCGATTCAGGAAGTGTTGAGAAGGTGACGGCTGAGCCAAATTATTACGGGTGTTCTGTGAGAGAAGGGGGGGTGTTTGGCCAGAGTTAGCAGATGCAGTAACTGCTATCTGGAAAAATTTCACACTATTAACAAGTAAACACGTACCCATCACCAGCCAAGACCCAGACACCGAGTCTGGATCCAGACCCATGAAAGAGAAAAGACAGGGAGGACCATCCAGATAGCACCCAAGGCTGCTGTGACCGCAGGCGGTCAGCCCCATGCTTCACTCTCCCAGCTTTGTGCTTCAGAAAGCCCCATTCTCCTCCCGGCTCTCTTCACCAGAGGTTCTGACCCCTTTCCGCTGGAGGCCCGGTTTTGTACAGCTGCTGTTCGCTCAGTTTACACTACGCCACAGGTGTCTTCTGATGGGGAACTTGGCTCAGTGATCAGTTTGGATTTTGAGCTGCTGAACACTGATTGAAGGTCCCAGCTGTGGAGCACTGAAGAAAAATGTTGACGGCTCCACGGGAAAACTGGGTCAGAACCCAACTGGGTGAGCTGCCAAATATTTCTGTGTGTGTGGGGGGGGCATTAATAGAATTCTTCCTTGACGTTCACAAGCTTGGCTCACACCAAAAAGGAGAAATTGAGTTCCTTTTTAACATTTAATTGATTGTATCATCTTTTTCCCATATTATTATTTATTATTTATTATTGTAAAGAAAAGGTGCATTAGCCAGAATGTTCATGTAACTGTCACAGAGCTTATCATACTGTTGGGGTCCTCTGGGTCTAACGCACACTGACATTACTGTCTAGGCTGAGCTCGTTCCTGGCATAAAGACGCTGAGGAAAAGCTTTTCGCGATATTGGCGGATGAAAAAAGGCGACCCGCAGGGCAAACAGGAAAAAAATTATTGACTCCTCACCACAGCTACTATTTATTTTCCTTTTTGTTATTTTTTTTTTGGTCTGTTTGTTTTTGAGCTGTTAGTTTTTTGCCTGGGAGTATTTTGGTCGGGCCGGGATTGAATTTAAGAAGAATGTCTTTAATCGTGGGTTAAAAGGAATGGAAGGACATCTCTGTTTTTACAGATATAGACCTAGGAGTGACCATTGTTAACATAGACAGGGAACTGTTTGTTAGCGGTGCGGTTACTTCTGCCTGTGAAACGAAGGCTTGAGTTTTGATTCTCAGGCCTTTTTCTTAGCGAAAGCATCCAGTAAGATCACATGGCCTTTCAGTAAAGTAAAAACATACGGTTGCTTCATATGAGAAATATATATATATATCTCCAAGAAAAGTCAGTACTTAAATACAATTGGAAATGAAGCCATTTTCAGCTGCCATTATTGATTTACTTAAGTTCAGATTCCCATATCAAAAAATAATTTTTTAGGCATAACCTTAAATATGCCTTTTTATTGTAAGCTGCAGTGTGTGACTGCGTGTATATATAGCAGAAATGATTGAAAAATGAAATGAACCAGAAAAGAGTTATTGCAGCATCGTTTTTTTTCTTGCTTTGTAAAAAAGCCTGCTTCTACTGGAAGTCTCTAATTTGGATGTAGGAAATGCAGATGAGTAAAGCAGCTGTCTGCGTTGGGTGTAGGACCGTCCGTCTGCTCTGCTGCAGGACCCTGGGTGGACAGGGTGCAGGAAGCGTGCCACTGGGGGAATGAGCCTTTTCATGTCGTCCAGCCCAGGTGGAGGTGGGGCTGGGAGGTCGTGATATCGATCCGTCTCCCAACCGATTCGTGGAGAGAATATGTGGCTCTGTTTTTGACCATGTTATGTATATTAAGACAAAAGGTGCTTTAAAGGTTTGTTTTCCTAAAAATGTATTTTTTTCATCTGGTCAGTCATTTGGTCTCTGTTGCGTTTCATTTGATGCCCTTGCACCTGTCCATGGCAGAGATGGCAGGAGAAAAGCACCGTTCCATAAAAATGCCGAAATACTTTTTTTTGGTTTGCTGTCTGCCAGGGTTTATCAGGCAGTAACTTTGTTTTGTGGACCTTAGAGTGGCAACACGCTTGCGTCGGCACTGCATGACGTCAGACCTTAGAGCGAGCCAGGTCTAGATGTCACCCCCGGGTCTTTTAATTTTGGGATTTCCGCTGGTGAGATCAGGGGAGTCCCATGACTTCAGCTAAGCCACATGAAATGCAGAGACAGATGCACCAGCCGCCGCCACCGCCGCCCCACGGTGCCCCTACAGGGTGGGACCTCTATACTGGACGCAGCGGAAAGAGGGTGTTCTGCATGTGAATTATAATCGATATTAAGTCCTGGTTTTTCCCCGGCGGGGGTGATTAAAGCACATCTGGCCTTGTTTACGCCGAGATGAAAGGGGGTCCGCCGGCTGCCGCCAGAGACCGGACCATGCAGTGCGACGCAGTTCAACGGGAGCAGGACTCCCAACCATGGCTGCTATTTCTGAAACACTTAAACATAGCTTGTCGACAACCCACCCGCATTCAAACTGTATGAAATGGGTCTAAATTGGGCAAATCATAACAAGAGTTATGTCTGAACTCTATTTTGAAGTTTGCATGCTGCAATCACACAAAGTTTTACATTAGCTGGCCCTGGAGTCGTAGCCGCAGGTTCTTTTTAATTTAACAGCTGTCACGACTCCGGGCCCCAGTGAGGTCTGACAGGTCATATACTTTCTCTTGTTCGGTTCCTTTCTTCGTGCCTGATAAGCGTCTATTAGTCAAATTTGAGCCCACATGTGAAGGAAGCGTTGTGCAGTAACAGCCACAATCTCCATAGGAAAGCACTGAGAGGCAGGAATCTAATTTCACACACCTCCTATCTGCCCTGCGCTGTAGACCGAATCTGAAAGAAGAGAGGGGAGCGGGACAAAAGCTTTGATGGAGGTCGCTGATTGACAAAGAAGGCCACAAAGAATAAAAAGTTGGATCCCCGGTTTGTTTTTACAGACAATGCTCAAGGGGTTCTGCTATTACCCCCAAACAGTAGAGGCGATGTGGTACCTGCAGTTGGTTTCTGCTTCTGTTGTATTCATACATGTGTTCATACCCGTTTTCCTGTTCGATTTATTACAGAGGACCAAAATAGAACATTGTAAGTTGGTGTGAATGATATACAAATCTCTAGGTAAAGGTGGCTTTGAGTAGCTGAATGGCCACTAACGGCTTTGCGCACCACGTCCCTCTCTTTGCAGTACCACCCGCTGTCCCTGTGCAACACCAGCGAAGACGAGCGACAGGACAGCATCTTCATCAGCATCGTCAAGCTGGAGAGCCCAGAGCACGAGATTCCCAAATGTCTGCCCCTACTGGAGAAGGTAACGTCCCCCTCCCCCTAGAATCCACCGCCGGCCCGTTCTCACGCCTGCGCATTCTCACGCCTGCGCACTCTGCTTTGTGTCCGGCTGCAACTGCTCAGTTGGTCCAGATACCAAACGCTGCGATGAATGTGAACAGCACTAAGTGTTTTTTCAAATCACGTCATGTACAGTCTTTTAATCTTGAAGGTGAGGGAACAAGAGTCGCTCTGTTTAAGTGGGCCTGGTCAAACTCAGAGACTCCCACTCGGGCTGAGAAATACTCTTAATGGCAGACCTCGGGGGGGGGGGGGTTGGGGGATGGACCTACTTCAGGCGCCCTAACATTATTAAAGCATGCGCGTCCGGTGCTGGAGCCAGACTGTCCTTTCTTCAGGGGATTTGGGGGCATTACGGGGCCGTTTCATAGTTTTGGAGCAGAATGTTGGCAGGACTTGAATGTGCGCGCCGGGGCCGTTTGAAATGGTTGCGCTCGTTCCTCTGGGGGAAAAGCCTGGGTTGGTATGTGGGAGAGGGCTTCCTGGCGCGGAAGTGAGAAATGCCGACCCAGCTGTCACTGGGGATGGGGACGGGGGACGGGGGACGGGGGGGGCGGGGGGTGCCTGGAACCTGACAGTTGCTCTCTGAGCGGCCGTTGCCCAACAGCAGGAGCAAAGAACTCAGTCGGCGTTTTGGACCCTTCCATACTAAGGGCTCCAGCAGCATGCATAGGGGCGGACAGCACTGGGTAGTCGCAGGGCAGCATTCGGCGCAGTGCTTACGGCCACACGTCTCTGGGCCCTGGGCCTCTGTGTTGGCAAGACAATATGCTTTTACACAGTTGTACGTTGAAGCTCTCTGAATTGGTAAATGTGTGATAAAAAAAATTGTAAGCAACAGATCACTGATTATTATTAGTAGTGATAGTAATGATGGTGTTGGCTTGTACTTGGAACTGGAATATAGCATCCTCATGTTTTCGAGGCAGAGGCCCTTTTTGTTTTCTCTTACTCTCCTGCGGTTAGCCTGTTGTTTAAGAGGGGGGTTGTTGCGTCAAGGCTGTCTCTAAATGCTTTATTTTGCTATTGGAGGCTTTAATCAGCATTCTAGCCAGACACAGCAATAAGGTGTTAGATTGTGGCCAATCAGCCTCCCAAAGCATGCAGTAAGTATATATTTCTATTGACAGAAGGCTAGCCACCTGTTTCAACAATGGGATCTGTTTTTGCATAACTGCAGTCACACTATTTCGTAAGCGCAAACAATGAACAGCTGTACTTTCATCTGATTAAAATAAGAAACTAAACTTTGGTAAAACTATGTCTGATTGCGTAAAGTCGCACCTAAAAATAAAAATAAAAAATGAAAGCAATGTTTTTTTCTTTGTTGTTTTATTGTTTTATTCACAGCTCAGATCTTAATGCACACAACATAAGACCAGTAACATGTGTATGAAACCTCCTTTTTGTCTTTTGTCTGTCACTTTATCACCTTTTAGTTACAATGTAAAAGTTAAAACATTGAATAAAGAAATGCCTTTGACTGATTGATTGACTGGAGGCTAACCCTCAACCCAGGACTCCTTATCCCTTACGGTGTGTTTGCCAGGGAGCCACACAAAAGGCCATTTGATCCTGTTCCTCAAGGGTTCCATCTTGCTTCATTCGGAGCAAGGTGCTTCCCTGCACTGTAGTTTTTTACATCCTTATTCCTGCAATCCTAAGACATTGGACCCCGCTCCGCGTTTCTGTTCTATGGGTCTGTGGTGGGTGTGCGGTCACAGTCCTGTCCAAAGTTGCCTCTTAGTATGCAGCAGGAAGTCCCTAACCCCCCTACTGTAAAATAGCCAAAGGGACCCCGGGGAGGTTCTGACCTGCTGCCTCTGTCCAGCACCGGCCCGTTGTCAGCAGCCATGCTGTCTCCAGAATGTCACATCTACGTTTTTTTTCTTTAAAAGCATTTAAAAAAATGTTTCCATGCAGACGTCTTTGACTGAACGTAGACCGATGAGCCAGCTGGTCAGTGGGCGTGTGCGCCAGACCGGCCTTTCTTTTAGATCGCTGATCAGCGGCTCCCTCTCCGGGCCACGTCGTCGCCCCCTCTCTCGGTCTGCATTGTGCGCCCAGCTTGCCTCCCAGCGACCAGGCAATTAAAAGCAGCTTCAGGCACGAAAATTACAGTAGCAGGATTTGTGGTGTGACTTCACGGCCGGGCCACATCAATAGGCTGGGCCGGTGCCCAGTTTTGGAGAGTCGTATTGTGCAATGCAGAGAATGCACATTAATGGCCTCATCTTTGCACATTATCTCTTGTAGCTCATCACGATTGTTAAACTCTCGCCCCTCCCGCTGTTAATCCTTGTGCTAGTGGTGGCTAAGCTGCCTGCCAGTGGAGGATCCCCCGATCACGTTGTCTGTCAAAAGCTCTTCAAAGCTGCAATTTTCATGGAGGGGAAGCTATTAAAAGATGGGTCTCCTTTTCAGACGTATTTCTAGGCTGTGCGTGTGCGTGTGATTTTTCTCCTATCCCTTTTAAATAAGAAGTGGTTTCTCACAGTAGGGGGATCCTAACATCATGCATGCCTAAATGGGCATCAGTGCTTGAATGTCTGAGAGGCTTCTCAAATAAACTACGGTTTAAGAATGACCATATAACAGTTTAAACTGCAGTTTAACACTGTATTAGGTCCATGCACCAATAAACTAAGGCATCATCACAGGAAATAAAGGGAAAATTAAGAACTTCCTGATCCACTGAAATTTTATTGTGCTTGAGGTTTCTCTGTGTTATTCCTGTGTTATTACATATTCGTGTCTGAATTCTCCCACCCCCTGTGGTCCCAATCCAACAGGTGAAACCTGTTTCAAATCAATCGTGGGCTATGTCAGGCTATGGGTTTGGACATGGAATAAGGAGGCTGCAGGTGGACGTCTTCGGAACGTCTAAAATAGATATATGTATGTATATATATATATATATGATACACAAATATGCTATAGGGGGTGTCTGACATACATCGATATATATATAATATATTGATAAGCGGGGCAAGGACATTATAAAGAGCTTCTTTTAGTAGGCGGAAGGGCAAATAAGTCGTGAACACCCCTGCTACCTGGTCCAGCAGAAGGTATAGTCACAGTGCTGGGCCACTGACTGTAGGGACAGCGGGCGTCATACCAGGGCCCCTCCACGGACACAGGCGCACAGGAAGTGTAGTCCAGGCCACAGGAAATGTTAGAAAACAAGGGAAATCCGCTGAAAGATTAATAAATCAGCCCTCTAGACTTTGTTTTTGTTCCTCTCCTTCTGATCATTTGAGCTGTGCAGTCGGGACATTTTGCCCCTGTTTACGTGATCCGGAGTTGGAAAGCTGGGCTTTGGGCTGTTTTTGTTCAGTAGCAAGTCAAACGTCTATTATAACTCATCTGAGACATATCAAGAATGGAGTACCGGAGAACATCTGGAAAATGTCTGAATCAACATCGAGAGTAAATGAAAAAAGCAGGTACAAAATGAACATCTCAGAATAAGTTATTTAATGAGAATTCTTCTATAAAAAAAACATGAGGAAAACACTTTTTAAAAAATCTTTACACATGCAAATATGTTAATATGTTTTGTATGTATAAAATATGTCAACTATTTTATGGATGGTACAAAGGCGGTCTAGGAGCTCGGCACATCATCACAAAGCTTACAAGCTGGTACGTTTACAGCGCTTTGAATTACCTCCACGACACCAGTAGCGTTTCATTGGCCGTTAAAGATAGAGAATCACCTTGTTTCACTTCTTGTACTTTTCATAATAATTCTCTCCATTATCTACTCACACACTCAGTTGCGGTTTTGTTGGGATCTCTCAAGCTTTGGCAACATGTTTTATGCACCAAAAGTTCAAATTCAAACCTTCAAATTGGCTCCGATAAAATTCAGAGCTGGAAATATGTTAATTCATGCTGGAAATTCCCTCACATACTGTTTGTTTGGGCCATGTCACCCTATTAGTGTTTCCTTGGTGCAGGAGTCGGGAATATGGGCACCCTTCTCTCTGTCAGGCTGCGTGCGGAAAGCAGTGTGTGGGGATGTGCCCCCATGCTCTTATGCTGCCCTGGGCTCTACTCCAGTCACCCATTTGGGAGGTCTTTAAGCGCTGGAGGTGGGGGCACAGGAGGTTTTCGGGAAAGCAGGCACTGGGCCTGACCTTCGACTGGTCAAATGTGTCCGCGGTCCAGCGACATTGTTTAGCTCCTGGCAGCACTTCAGTCAAACGTGGCCCCCCTCTCCCCACCCTCATCTGTTTGACTTTTTAATCCCCTCAGAGTGGTTGCCAGGGAGAAGTTACAGATTGCGCCGTGTTGTGTGCCAATTTCCGAGCAGAGTCAGGTCACCTAATGGAAGAGTCCACATCAGCAGGATAATGTTTTTGATGAAGCCAGCCCATTTCTAAATAAAGAAGATTGATTAGAGGCATGTATCTGTGAATAACCTGTCGAGTTAGTTTGCATGTAAATTATGTGATAAACCTGAGTTGGTGTCTGGTTGGTTTGGCTCTTTTCTGGATTGTGATGAACAGCTTTGTGCCTGTACTGCAAATCCCCCTGTAACTGGGCGACTGCAGCCACAGGCCTGGCAAACGTCGGAACCTCTGGTGGTCTCATTCTGCAGCGGGCCGCAGGCGCCCATTGTGAGAACCCTCCTGGTGAAGAACCCACCTGGTGGGTTCTCACACCCGCTGACTGTTAGCCTCCCAGCTAAAGCCATAACGGCCTTCAGATTCTCCCTGCTGTTATCCACGGTGCCCACGCTTTCCCAGCGCGCACACACACACACACACACACACACGTCAGTCATGTCAACTGGTGACTTTTGAATGGAGTCTTTGGACTGTGTGTTTGCCCTGTTCTTGGCTCCCTCACTGTTGCCTCAGTGACACTATGTCAGTTTTTTTAACCACGGAACGTTTCATGTTGAAGGCACCTCTGGTTTCACCTGACACCACGGAATGTCTTTGGCTTCTGGTGAAACTGAGCGCTCACTGCTTAAAAAAAATATGTTCAAGTCTGTCCTCAGGTCATTTGTTTTATGGTAAGGACAAATTACACCGGAATTCATATGTAATTTTGTGCATTTGTTTATCTCTCAATTTGGATTTCTCCTTTGTGGGATCTAGTGTGAATAGGCTGTTTAGTGGTTTGTGTTTCTGTTTCAACAGTCTGTCTTGGTTGCTGCCCATCATTAGGACCCCATTTTTACTTCTTCTCACCTTCATCATTCGACCTTACACTCAACTCAGTCCAGAATGGAATTGTCATCCAACTTAGCCTCCCTCTGCATCAGGCAACTTCAGTTGTATTTTTTGTGCTGAACTTTGTGGGTGAAAAAACTAACTTCATGTCCAGTTTAGATCAGAGCTGAACAACTACTCATGTTCACTTGGTGGTGGTGACGTTGGTTTTCCCATTTTCTGCACCTCATCCTTGTTTTTGAAGGTTTACGTAGATATTATCAGGGAAACGGCCCACGCTCTATAGGATTTTGATAAATGAATACAATAGGGTCTATTGTGGGGCTGCCTTCAGCGCCACGCAAGGCACATCTCCGGGCCAAACTAAAAAGTATTCAAACAATGTGGGGGGCCCACTGTGGCGTTTGGTCTTTTACCCGCGACGATCCTGGCACTGAGAGACTTTTCCGAGCCTACCTATCCGCCCACTTTATCCCAAAAGTCTTTTAACAAAGGAGGAAAGCCTTGAATGTTTGGAATCATGAGTCTCTGCAGCTTTAAAACCTCCGGAGTGGCTCAGACCGTGAAGGCACATGCACCAGCGCAGACTGAGCCCTTTGGGCTGGAGCTCGCCGGCTTGAATCCAGCACATGTCATTGGCCGATTGCGGCCCGCAGAGCACAGCAGCGGAATGCGATTGGCAGAGCGTTGCCTGGGCTGGGGTGGTTTAATCGAAGGAGGACAAGGCACTTAACCTTGATTGGCTCAGTTAAAAGTCCTGCTGTGTGAATAGGTGAAAGAGTCACATCAGATAAGAGCATTTGCTAACTAAAACAATGATTTGTAAGATCCCAGAAGAATGCTGGGTTAATTAGTTTTCTTCTCACAAAGCCCCATTGCGCCTCTCTTCCACACAAATGTACTGCAAACTTCTCTTCTGTTCCCGGGGTTTCGCTTTTATGACCAAACATTTGGACATTACAACGCAGTTGCTAAGCAATGGAAGTTATTTGGGCTGTGGCCTAAAGGGTGATGGGGGGTGATAAGCGGTAGGCAAACAGATGACAGTGATGGGGGCCATCTCCATAGAAACTGTGTCTCAGTCTGCCGTCATTGAACAACAGGACCACGTGTTGTTGTCGGAGGGGGGCCCCTTCAAATCCCATGCTTTGTGGTTTAAGGCCAGGTGAGGCTCAAGGTGAGATGTTAGCTAACGTCACAGCGACAACTCTTTACCATCAGTTAGTCAATGTAGACATCCATTGGCAATTTTTTTAAAAGAAGTGAATTCGCTGTTCTCTGCCCGACCCCTTGTTATTTCTGGGTCCGGTAGCCTCCGTCTTGAGCATTTGTGTTCGTGTCGGCTTTTGTTAACGCCGTTCCAAATGTGGCACCTGTGATAAACAATGTGCGAACCGTGTAATCTGAGGAAAATACAGCCATTGAGTGTGAAGCGTTCCAACACGCCCTGACCATTGACATCCTCTCGCCTGAAACATCCCAGAAAGTTGTCTGTCAACAAGGGTCCCAGGTTCCTGAAATGCTCTCACATAGAGCTGAGTAAATCCGCCTAATCTCCACGTCCAAACAAGCAATAGGCATCCATTCACCCCTCAAATGAATCAATGTGCTAATCCTCAGGCACCATAAAATAATGTCAGGACAAAGGTAAAAATGTAGGTAAAAAGGTAGGCAGAGTTGTTTTGGGGTGCTCGTTGGTTTGTTTCCATAATTCCGTATTAAAGAATAAGATAAAAATTTTATAGCCATTTTGTGTTAGCATTTCTTCCCCTCTACCTAAAGGTAGTGGCTGTAACTTCGATACGGGGGAAGTTCCCCCGAAGGTTTCTCTGCCGTTCCCGTGGACTGTTCATGAAGACAAAATGCTGTGTAAACATACTTGCCAAAGGATTTATGAATGAAAGCCGGTCAATTTTGGAAGGATTCTTTGTTGCATTGTTGGTACTATTGCCTGAATGCAGGGATATTAGTTCTAAATATTGAAACAAAAAGCCTCGTCTTCATCAGTTACATGATGTCTGTAATCCTGAGCATGCATTCCTAGTTTTATGGTTTTGGTTGGTCTTGGAAATGAAAAGCAAACATCCAGAATGTTCAGGTAGGGTTGTAGTGTAGGTTGCTGTAAACCTGACTGATCAGCAGCAGCATGTAATTTCAGCATGCAGGAAGTAGAAAAAACACCCGCCCCGAAGCATGTGAAGGCAATGAAGTGCATCCTATTAGGGACCACTGGCCACCACATTGACAAAGGTCCTGCTGAGGTCAGGGAGTAGGTGACCATTAAGAGCACGGTTAAAAGTACACCGTTCTCGTCAGCATTTTTCTCTTCCTTTCTTTGATCCATGAAGGATTTGACATGGGAATGGCACGGAGATATTCCACTCCGAGGATCGCGCCATGGTTGGCTGCCATTTTGATTATGCATCACATTGGGGACTGGCAGTATCGTATTGTGTGGGAGTGAAAACAGCTAATTAATTTAACTTCCATAACTTAATTTTAAATTTATTTAAATTTTTTTGCAGTTTGCATTCAAACCAGCCAGCCCTTTTTACTTTTCTTGCAACTGCAACTGATCTGACGTGACTCAGAGGTAAACTGAAAGCGCGTTTTTTAAATTTGCATGAAAAATGTAATAGTTTTTATATAGTTTTATTTTCAGAAAATGTAGTAAAGTTCTAGGTAGGGACCAGGGCCCAAAATTCATGGCCTGGTTCAGGATATTTTCAGTGAAATGGCCAGTGGGTAACATTCTGCATGGCACCAGCCTGGTTCTGGATCAGGTCGAATATGCCAGCGGAAAAGGAGTTGTAGGGGGCCTTCTTTTGACAGCAAATCCTGAAAAACTGGACTTTTATGAAGTCTGCTCTCACATCTTATATACCCGGTTTCAGGTGTTTGTTATGTAGACGTTCGCTGTGTTAGCGACCAGTTGCGGTTTCTTTTTTTTTCTAAAGTCTTTAGACTTTTTTCGCAGCATCTAAACTGAGTAAACTGTCTCAGTTGGTCTTGAGAAACGCCACGTCACGTCACGTCACGTCACTCTACAATGTAGTCAGAACTCAGTTTTTGCTAAGTTTTACCTGCTGCTTTCTTCAGAGATGGCTACCATGTGCCAGACAAAGGACCCTCTCTAACCTTCACAGCGTAGTGCTTGAACCCAAAGTGTGAAGGGTGCGTGGGGGGGTAGGGTGTTGGAGCGTCTCTGTGTCGCGTTCTTGTTTGCTAAACACTGCCTCTATAACGTGGGTCAGTTCCAAACAGTTTCAGAATCTGATAGAGTAAAAGAGAAAACAAACTGAATTATTTAGTTTCACAGGAATGCAGACGCTTCTAAGCTTAAGGAAGAGAGTTGTTGGAATGTGGACTGATTGGAAGCTGCATTCACGGTCTTAGTTTTGAGGATCGCTCTATTGAACAGATCTTTCCCACCTGTCAGACTGTTTCAGTGATGTACACCAAAGCCCCTGGCTGCTATTTAATTGCCAAACGTTAATAAGCTGGTTTTCCCGCCAGCAAATTCCACAACCCTGTCACGCTTTAAAGAGCGATCTCGCTGCTGTTGATGTACGACCCTCTCCTGAGTCACCCTCGGCGCACAAAGCGGTGTCAAGCTCAGCCCCTCACCTAACAGGATCCTTCGCAGTCTGAGGTTGCCGAACGCAGGCCTGTTCTGAAGGAAAACGTGTCGACTGACTCTCCAGAATCATGGGCTCCAGATGATGCAAGGCCCCAAGTTAAATCTTGGGCCTTCTTGGAGCACACACACATTTTCCCTTTGTAGGATTATTAATTAACGTGCCCGAAATTTCATGTAGCTCACTGGTCTGCTGCAAATTTGGGTTTGTTGACGGCACTGACCTTTTTGTAATGCGAATACTGAGACGTCTGCAAAGCCCCCCCCCCCCAGAATAAGGCTCTGAAAATAGCTATGGTTGGAGTATTGGCTGATGTCTTTGTGCTCACTGCGTGCATCGACACAAGCTTGGGCTACTGGTATTTAAAATGCAAACAGTTTGCATCTCTAGGCACTGATATTAGCGCTCTGGATGGTTCAGTTGTCACTTCAAAGGGAGCACAGTGGAGATGGTTTTGTCAGGCTGTCGTCAGTGTTTGGAAACGGCAAGCTGAGAAAAACCATCGCTATATATAGACGGCAACGCCATGCCCTGGGGCCGTCGCTATTAAATAACTGTTAAATCACTGCTGTAAAAAAAAAAAAAAATACCATCCCTGAACCAGCCCAGGCCAATTTGCTAAGAAGCTTGTTATAGGCTCAGGTAAAACTGCTCAGGTTCCAGTTCAGTTCAGTACAGTGGCGGAACAGGTCGTGGAGATTCAAAACAGGACCGTTTGTGATGGAGAAGACCCTTTTGCTTTTTGTTCCTCGATTCCGAAATAGAAAGGCAAGACGTGTTTTTCTGAAAGTGCGCAGGTGCACACAGCGGTAGGCCCCAGCGCTACTCTCCACCTTAGACCACTTTGTGTCCTATATAGAACAGTTCCGGGGCCCCTTTCCCATTCATTCGTCACCCACCTCGTTTTCTTTTTTTGGTTTGTTTCGGTGACCGCAGAGAAAAGGCAGATCTGCACGCATCAGCGTGTCCCCGTTTTACGAATGAAGGCGATTGCACTGAACCTCACGACCTTCACTCTGCTCTTGCATCTGTTTCTACGTCTCACTAGATGGAATTGCGTTTAAGAAATGTAACTGAGAACCTGCAGTATCCATCCAAGGCTGCCGTGAGTGAACAGAGGTGGGGAGCGCACAAGCAGCTCATGTGCTGTTGATGGGTGGGGGAGGTTCATTCCCTTCCATAACTACAGAAACATTTTCATCAAAAGAGAAAAAGACAAAAATGTAATGTTACGTGGTGGGCTGGAAAATATCTGGGGGCCTAGTCTTTGGGGTCTAAAAGACGTATTGGTTCTTTGTTCCTATATGTTTGAAGTAAAAAAAAAATTGCTTTCAAAATGGCTTCCGAGTCAAGCCTGGTCTTGCCTTGAGTAGAGTTGGCTGCTTGTTTCTCCAGATGATGGAGGGACCTAGAGGGGAGGATGTGGTGGGGAGTGATTGGAGAGAGGAGGGCTCCTGCTCTTGCCGGGGGGTGGGGGGTGTGCACCCGCGAGACATCCGCCAGACACGAAGCAACAGTGGCCGTTTCCCCCAGAGGGATCGAGGGGGACTCACTGTGCATCTCAGCTGTTTGAGTACCTGCAGAAGTCAAGCCTAAGTTGCGCAAACGTTAACGGAGGAAACAGAGTACGCCACCTCCCCCATGTTTGTCTCTAAACCATTGGAACTCTTTTTTTTTACAGATGAATATTGTGTATTTTGCCTATTTTGGGGGAGAATTGATCAGTCATTAGCTCTGTACGACGATTTGGTGAGGACAGACACAAAAGGAAGTTTGCTTGTGACTGCTGCTATAAGTGAACATGCCCCTGTAGGTGTTGTGGTTTTCAGCAGTGTTTTTTTGTTACTCCGTACTGCTGGCTTAGTGGCAGTGATTGGCTTGTATGTTACATTATTGATATGAAAAAAATAACGCTAAGCCTTTTAAGCATCTGTTCCTAAACATTTTAACAACGAAGAAGCTTGAATCTCGGAACAGGTGAAACGAATCCAGCCGTAAAATAATGTGAAAAGGTAATATCTCACATGGCTCCACTGGAACAGTTTTGCAGTGGCTGTGTGACCCTACGACTGCCGTTCACGTCCACTGGTCCCAGGGTTGAGAAGTGGGCGCACATCAGATGGCATCCAAAAACACGCAAGGGGGGCGCTCGTTTTCCGGCCGGGCTGAGGCCTTTGAGTCAAGCTGCCGCATGTTGGCAGAAAGTGTGTTCCAGTGTATGCTTCTGTCTCATCTTTTTCTCCTCACCGTAGGCTTGTTTTAATTCCCATTGTGCGAATAAGAAAAAAATGTCCTTAACGTGAGCGTTAGAATGTTGTTTTTATGTGTTAGCAGGCAGAGGCTCGCAGGGCCTCTTTTGAACCGTGCTGCGCAAACAGAAAGAGGTTTATAGCGTCTTAAATGAGATTAACGAAAATATTCCCATTTTAAAAAGATTTTTTTTTCAGCCCAACTATTTGTTTGGCCTTGAGCGTGGGTGGCTGCTAAATTAATACATATAAAGAGGACACAGTGGTTTTTATTCTGCTGTGTTTCCCCTGTGCGTATGCTTTCAGTTTTTGTGGTTTTGGGGTTAAAACAAACAAACAGTCAGTGGAAATCTCTCAGGTTTAGCGGTGCGTTTCTGCCCCTTGGTCTGCGATTGTATCTTCTCTGAACCTGGGTTTGTTCTTTAATCTATTCCCGGCCTGGTTGCATGCCACCTGTCTCCCTGCCAACGTATGCACTGCTGCACTCCCTGCTTGGATTTTCTCCAGACTTTAGGCTTTGTGTTTGTATTACCCATCCTCACGAAATGAGCTCATCAGGCCAATCAAACCCTTTGTGTTACTCCTGGAGTAGGTGAGAGGACGCATGTACCAAACAGCAGTACTGGGAGAGAGGTTTTAAAATAAGACGCCTGGCGCTGTAAGAACTCGCACACCTTAAAGGAAGGCCAGGCTCGACGGACAGTCGATCCTGAAAGTAAAATTTCTCATGGCTTCACAAGAGCTGTTGAATGAGATGGCGGGAGGTTGGGAATGGGAGGTTTTCAATAGTGAGGCTGATTAAATAACAGGACGCTTTATGAAAACGGAAACATTATCTGGCACTTGAAAGGACAGGAAAGAGTCTAATTGGCTTCCCATTTTCACCGTGACGTTTTGGGAGGCAGGAGAGAGTAGCGCGGACTTTGTCGTGTCTTGAATGGGATCCTTTTTAGGTTTGTTTTAGTGCTGGGATTTGGCAAAACTACACTGGATGCAACTCGCGTTTGAAATGTAGCGCCACTTCGCTACTCTGTTAATAAGGGAAGAGAGTGTTTTACAGTCCAAATATTTGCAATGACATTTGTGCTGTGAAAAGGGGCCTCCCGTCTGCCAGATATAAAGCTTATTATTGTGTGCATATTTTTTGCCCTAATAAGGGTCTTTATGATCAAAAGTTTTGATAGGCTTCCAAGAGATGAGCCACGGCCACAGTTTGCATTTATGATGAGATTTTTAGCAGTCAACAAACCATAAATGTGCCACGTCCATTCGGTCCCCTGCACTGAAAACGGTTTGAAGGCTCCGTTTTTGTCCAATGTTCTCTCAGAAAGGAAAACATGGAAGCAAACTCCTGAAACCAACGACGATGCGTTAAAAGAGTTCCCCCGGTGACGCTCAGAAAGCACTATGTAGTCGGCCTTTTCCCCATTCATTCATTGACACTCGTTAATTTTACTGACACTTGTCAGGAGCCATTCTCAAAACAGTCACCTTATTATACGTTTCATCAAATTGTTTATGACGTATCGCTGCATTCAAACAACCCTGACCCTTTGGAAAAGTGCCTTGGAATATAACTCCTGGAAAAAAGATGCGTAGATCCATACAAACAGAATGACCGCATAACTAGGAGCTGAACGGCATGAGCGATGACTATAAAAACCAAGTGGATGTGCCGTGGCAGCCCATCTAACCTCCGTATGTAACGAAGCCCGGCTTCTGACGCCTCGGTCCGGATTTACATGCCATCCCACAGCACCCGCGCTTTGATGTTGGTATCTGGGATGTGTTTAACAAGCGATAGTGTATCAGATGACCGGTGGCCTTTTTCTGTCACCCCGGGCTTTGCATTTCAAATCTGCATCAGAGTACAGTGGAGCAAAGCCCAGAGAGGAAAGAGGGTTAGCTGGGATAGCTCCTGCCCTGTGTCCCTCATGTACTCTGGTAGTTTTTGGTTATATGTAATTTTCCCCAGACTTGAGGAGTATCTCAGGAGGAGATGGCCAACTCCTGCTGACTTGTGTGTTGGGGATCGGGGGGAGTAGAGTCCTACGCTTCAGGCTCGCCCACTCGGTCGTTGTTCCTGAGAACACGGCAGTCTACCTGCACTGACACGCTCGCCTCCAGCGATGGATCAAAGGCCTCTGCCTGACTAATGTATATTGGGCCCACCCTTTCCTCCTCCTGCTGGCGAGCCCAGCCAGCACTTAAGAGAACACGCTTACTCTCCCACCGCCGGCTGGCACACATTTAAAAGAGCCCAACCCTGATGGCAGTTTCCAAATTGGCTTTGTCACACACACATGGACAAACACTCCCTATGTGCAGGACATTCTAATAAAACTGGATTTTTAAAGGTTGTTATATGTTAAGATCCTGTTTTGGATCTTAGGAATTCCACTTTGTTAACAGGTGATGTCTTTGTCCTTAAAGTTATGGTGAAGTAGACATTCAATTGTGGGTTTGTGTTTTTATTTGTTCATTTGCACTTTTATTTTGCAATGTCAGTTTTCAAAATAAGTAGCGGTGTCCAACAAAATCCGTTGTTCAAAACGTTACCAATATAATTGTGCTTTATAAATAGCTATAAATGCTTTTATAATAGTTTTTTATAAAAATAAACTGTCTTTAACTTACTGCCTATTTCAGATAGATCTACATCGATGACTGAAATCATCTTACGGTTACTGCATTTCATAGATCAATAGTCTTTGTAGCTACTCACTCTGCTATGTAGGATCCAACTTATGGCAACAAAGATTATATACTGTAATCTACCTTAAACTCTCTACATATTTATATATTTGTTTTCCCTTAAATATTTCCCCACCTTGTCATTTGATTACATAAAAACGTCAAAAGGTGCAGGCAATGTCACAAAATCGGCTTCAGGTGGTAACCGTTAGTATTTTAATCAGAAACAGATTGAGCTGAAAGGCAGTCGTTCAGCTGTTCAGGAGCAACAGCTGGATCAAACCCTTTACTTGGCCTGGCGGAGCACATGACCGAGGTGTGTCAATAGCTGTTTGTGGGGAAAAGGACAAGGGATTCAGCCAATCACTGCTTGGAAACTTGTAATTGAAAGCCAGCTGGCTCGATCAATTTCTGAGTTACAGGAAAGTTGATGGAAGTTGAGTTAATGGTAGAAGCTGCTGGAGCTGATCTCATCCATCCACTAATCTTTGATCCATTAGTTGTAACACTAGGATGAAGCTGGGTTTTTTTTTAAATGCCTGCCAAAATGCACATTGGAAACAAATGCAAAAGAATCAGCTGCTAAATTCTAATGTTTCCCTCTGTTGTCTCTATACCCCTCCGGCATATAGAGAAAATAGGTCATATCAAAACAAACTGTGGTTTACTTTTCAAAAAAATAAGTAAAGGCCATACTTTTGAAATTGGAAAGAAGTTTAATGTTGCTACTTACCCATTTTCCATGGTTTTATTTTTTGTCTCTATTATAATTGTATTCAAAAATATATAGGATATTGGTGCAGGCTTTCTCATACGGTTACCCACAACTGAAAACAAGTAAATGGCAAACAGCTGTGAATGTGAGTTAAATAAAGATCACTAGTAATTGTGTGTATGTGTGCGTTTGCGTGTGTGTTTGCGTAAATGTGTGTGTGAGTGAAAGAGGTGTGGCACTCTCTCTAGACATTCCGGTGTTTAATTTGCTTCCTGGGGGCAGGTGATTGAGGTGTTAGTGCGCTTGTTTGTCACACCTGTATTACACCTGAATTCTGGCATCTGCTCATCCTGTTGTAATTAAGTCAATCAAAAGTGCGACTTGGCAATCTCGTGTCGCGTCATTTTCAGCGATAGCAGAACCGTCTGAACTGGGCAGTTATGTCTGCAATAGTTTAACCCAAATGGTTGGCCACTTTTTTTGTGTTGTATGCATACAAACATTTCCAATGATGATGTTGATGTTTGAAAGAGGCGATTATGATTATCAGAGCATTATCGTATTTCTGTAGTTAGTGTGTGTATTGCGCTTCGCACTAGAGGGTGACTGGGATGGGTTGTTGTGCTATTAGACAACTAAACTTTTCAAAGCTGACAAAGTGAGTTGGTTGTAGGCCCAGGCCTTCCTTAATGACAGCTGTGGCCTAAAGCATAGATTTGTGAGCGGGGTAGGGGAGGTTCTTGGCAAAGCTCCTGGCTAAAGGCGAGAGACCCTTTGAAGTGGGAACAGGGCTGGGTAGGGCTGCAGGGTTGGGTCGGGCCCTGGCCGCCCTCCAGAGTCAGTAAATCTAGGAGGCGGTGCTTGAGGGGCGGGGCCAATGACTGATGGACGCTAGGAGGAGGGATCCAGGTGCTGTTAGGTCTGGCCCCTCAGGTAATCATTTAACCCCTTATAACCAAGTGTAAGACCCCCAAAAATATACCAGATTATTAACTCTATATTGAGAAATACTTCTCGTTAGAGTCTGAGATATATCTCTTCACATAAATCCCACGTGGCCGTCTATTAAGAGTGGCACCGTGCTAATTCGTCTGCACCTGAAAAGTCACCTCCTTCGATAAACAAACGGCGTGTCCAGATATATAGATTAGAGCCACCTCCTTATCGGCTGGCGGGGACCGGGGTACGAGACGGTCAGGGACCTTTGAGGGTGGGTGGAGTGTCCGCGTGTCCCGGCACACTGTGTCTCCTGGCAGAGCCGCGTCTGTTTGCACAGCCTTTGTTGAAGCCACCTCCCCTAGCCTTGACCTGCCTCTGGCCCACTGCTTGGCCACTCCAGCCACTCTCCAGGCAACCCGCCCTTTTGGATGTAATTTTGAATCGGAGAAATTTGTTGATTATGTAGAGAAGAGGGCTGTTAACACAATCGAGCTGTAACCAGCTTTGAACGCAATACGAAACCTCAACAAATTTGCTTTACGCCAGTTTTTTTTTTTTTTTTATTCATTATTTGTGGTTCACGTAAAACAAAAATTACACCTACTTTTAATGTCAGCTTATTTGTGATGTTAATGTTTCCTTTTTTAATCAGCGGTTTGTAATTTTGTAATAACTTCAGTGTGGTCCACT
This sequence comes from Hiodon tergisus, assembly GCA_025775045.1. Classification (NCBI taxonomy): domain Eukaryota; kingdom Metazoa; phylum Chordata; class Actinopteri; order Hiodontiformes; family Hiodontidae; genus Hiodon; species Hiodon tergisus. The sequence goes on along the minus strand of JAOVYW010000084.1, from coordinate 8,599,224 downwards.
AACTGCAAAATGATAGGTTACAAAAACATTCCACCCTTTTTAAAACCTGTAGGCCCGTCAAACAGGACCCTGTCATTATGGAGTTTAATGTTTTCAGTGAAAACAGACGTTACTCTTCCCACAAGTACGGAGTGTGTTTAAATACTGTCTGGGGAGCCCTGGTGAAACGTCTGTGCTCTGTTGTTCAGTTCTTCTTTTTTGATTGGACGCAAAACTTAATTGCAAAACAAACTGACCTGTCGTCATTACCAAGTGGGTTTTCTTCTCTTTTGTTATTGGGTGATTGGGGGCCACTTCCTGGTGGAGTGGTGGCATGTTCTGTGAGGTATTTTCCCCCTGTGTTCCAGTGTGCCGTTCCTCTGCTGTAGCTCCAGGCTTTTTTCCCCCCAGATTGAAAGAAACCCAAACCTTTTGTTTGTGCTGTGCTGGATTTTGTTTGTTCATTTTTTCCATTCACCCCCTCCCGGAACGGCCGTGGATGGCAAATCTACAGAGCGGCCAGCCCACCGCCAGCTTGCTCATTTCACCCGTCGCCATGGGGAACTATGGGAACAGACAGCAGGGACCCTTTCTGAGTGGACTCTGTGATTAACTGGGCACCGACTCCTGCTTTGTCACGTATGTTTACTGCGGCTCTGGGAAAACCCCATCGGGGGCAGCTGTGAGCAGCCGAGCCCCGGACACCTGTTATCTCCCCGCTCTCCCTCTGACGGGCAGCGTCACAGGTTCATCTGGTCGAAAGATCCTCAGAAAGCCACTCACGCTCTGCTTTTATCTCCCATTTCGTTTAAAAAAATAATAAAAAATGTAAAAATAAATATATATATATATGTATATATATGTGTGTATATATATATATATATATATATGAGCCGTTGCATTCCTTCGTTCGCAGAGATCAAATTACCACCCTCTCTCAAGTGTCTTTCCAAACCGATTTATTTCCAGCCCTGCCAAAACAATGTTCTGCTCAGAAAGGCCTTTGTAATTGAATTACCCACTAAGTAAAGTAGATAACTAGTAGGTTTTCCTTTCCATTCCATGTTTTTAATTGTGGTTAAGTTTAATTTACCTTGTCTGATCCAGCAGGCGTATTTTAAAAAAAAAAGAAAAAAAAAAGGAATTGCTTTTCCTTCACATGAAAACTATGCATTTTTATCAAGGACAAAATCAATCAGTTTTAACAGACGTAACGGTACATCTACCCCCCACCCCCCTCCCCATCCCAATGGGGTATGACTGGATTTCCTTGACCCTCTTGGGTGATGATACCTACAGAATATAGGTAAAACTTTATAATCCTAAAACTGGCTTTGTATATTGCCCAAAAAGCTATTTATGTGTACTGTCTGTACGTTATGACGCACATGGTAAAAAATATGCGTTTGAGACCATGTTTGATTACCCTCCTTCACAGTGAATTCACATGCCTTAAGACCTGAAAAACGACTGAACATGTGCCTCAGAAACGGATGCTTGCAAGAGCCACGGTTCTGGTATAGTGAGCCTTCTCCGCTTTGCTTTCTTTGTGAAAGAAGGGGAAAAATCGATGCTAGATTAGTAGAACCGGGGATGAAATCTAGTTAGTTAGCCTAACCCTAGTTAGTTACACCGTGAGTTGTGTATAAAATCAATCGGAAACTTAACAAGCAGCTTAATAGCGCAGGCATTGGCGAATGGCCAATGTGAGACACAAATAGAAAGACATCAAAGTAAATTGTGCTGTTGCAAAAACACTGGGTAAAGCCTATGACAATGTTAAACCACAGCTATGAAACATATTAAATGAAAATTGACTACCGTTCAAACATGGGCTTAAACCAAACCCTATCTGAAGTGGCCATTGTTTTTCTTTTCTTTTTTATTCCTTTCTTTTAAGCTTAGGTAAACATGTACAAAGGGAAGAGGTTTTCCCTAAATTAAAAAGTTCCAGAAGTTTCATGTTGCCAATCTTGGAGAATGAAACTGATTTACACTGCAGCGTGGTTGGCGAAGAAGTCGTTACAGCCCACATCACTCAGACCTTTCCCAAACAAAAGAAGGAGGCGGAATTTATCATCCTGGTGAATGCACTCAGTGTCTGGAACTGGTTTAATGACACGTTGCCCAAATGAAGGGTTTTAACCCATATGCCTACCTGCTTTACAGTCAGTCCATATCCTCTCTTTGCTGATCTATAAAATCCAGTATCGCGGATTCAGATCGTATGTGTAGGAGTAGTACACATTACTCAGGAAATGCGGTGCGGGGCGGAAAACCCCTGCCCTGCCAGGAGACTACAAGAGGAGCAAGTGAATCCCTCTTTCCACCCCAGCAGCCCCCAGGGTAGCCGGGCGGCCGGGCCTGTGATGTGCCGCACCTTTGGGTTGACATGTCCGCCTGTTGGGGGGGGGCAGGACAGTAGCAGAACTGATGGGGCTGGCAGAGTGGCACTATCTCTGCTCCTGTATCTGGGAGAATCTATTGAAATGATTGTGCTGTCATGGAACACAAAAGAAGGTCAGCTCCTATTTTAAGTGTTGCCAAGTCAAGATTCCAAGATTTGTTTTCTTTTAAATGAGAAGTGAAAAAGGGAAAACAAAATCACACACACATACATATAGTATAGTTTTAATTCACATATCTGATCTGTACCCATTTCCAATTTAAATTAAAAAAAAAAAAATTATTATTATTATTTTATTATGAAATTTCAATTTAAAAACAAAGCAAACTCACCTATGCCAAAAGTTCAAAGTTCACAGATTGTTGTGTTTTGTTTGGTTATGTCACAAACCCTCCCAGTTCAGAACTTGCTGAACCCAGTCTGACTCACCCTTCTCTAATTAAGTCTGTCAGATGAGACAGTAATGTTAGAGGCTTGCTCTAACGTGACCGTGGCAGTGTCAGTGTTAAAACTTTGTGCGTGTTAAACTAGCTCTCATGGAAAAAACATATGAATTGTATCACTCCCGCTGGGCAGCAATTATGCTAGCCTCTAAGGTGCTTTCCTCTGTGACCTCAGTTATAACCTGCGACACTGTCCTCTTTGCACCTTGGCCTTCGGTCCAAATATCTTTTCCTGCCGAGTACGAGGAGGTGAGGATATCAAAGAAAAGGCCGCGTCGAGGAACCAGACCGCCGGCACTGGTGACCGCTGCAGCTGCAGGAAAACGTGCACACACAAGCACACACATGGCAGCGGCGGGCTTTCAGGAAGGAGGGAGAAATCGACAGTGTTCGCACAGGGTGGAAAGGAAGTGGGCTAATGCGTGTTAGTCACGCATTAACTCCCTTTTTGTGTTTGAAGGGTTAAAAAGTGATCAGAAGCAACGGCGTCGCACCCGGAGCGGTTTTCTCATTAACTTGTGCTGAATGGACTGAAAGATTTGACTGACTGATTGATTTTTAAGTAGCCCTCATCATCTGCTTTGGGTGTTCAGTTGCTTCTCTGCTGGACTCGGGGGGCCGTTCATACCGATTTGGTTTGCCTGGGGCTGCACGTGACACATCTGACAGTAATGTAATCGCACTAGGGTGCAGATCAAACCAAATGAACCGAGATCCCATGTGAAAGGTTTGCTGTTAGCTTTAAAGCTAACTCGGTATGTTTGCGACATTGCTCCCCCAAAACATTTCGGACTGTCAAAACAGGTTCAGTTTTTCAGCTCCAAACAGCAAATCTGTGGAAGTGACATTGATTTAACTCCACAGTGTAGGACTGAGTGCATTTGTAAATTTGCAATGTGAAACCAATTAAACTCTGGCAAGTGGATTAAACAAACAAACCTGAGTTCAGTTGAAGTTCAATTGGAATTTTCCTGGTGTGAAAAGATGCGAACCTAAATTAAATGTCTTTGTTTGCAAATGAAGCGTGTACCACATATGTCGTTTATAAGTGTCAGGGGCATGCTTAATGTGCCGTGGGGAGAATGGCTAGCATGTGTGCTAACATGTTGTTCTAAGATTTGAGACATACAAGCAGCTGAACCAAATTATGGTTGCTATGTGAAGACATGATAAAAGGATTTTTAACACTATACACTACAGCTGTTGTAATCAGTCTGCATAATAGCGACAAAAGTGAAAGCCACCCAGAACTTTAAAAATGCTTTCCCCTTTTCGAAATACTTCTCTACTCTACTTGGATGAAAGGGATGTGTTTCCGTTATGGACGATTGTAACTGTGTGCAACACCGTGTTTTCCATCAGAACTCCCCTTTGCAGTCCCACAAAGTATCACATGTGGATCTGTGACCCTGGTGTTGCTCCAGCTCTTCCCGTGGATCTGCAACGTTGTGTTGCCCAGAGTCGGCATTTGCTTTAGGCTTGAAATGGGAGACAAGGCCCAATGCCACCCCACCACACCACACTACTTATTGTAACCGGGCCAGGCACCTGCACCTACTCACCATGCGTGTCCACCACTCTCGGCCCTCTCTCAGTCCACCCTCAGTCTTCTCTCAGTCCTCTCAGTCCTCTCTGTCCCACTCAGTCCACCCTCAATCCTCTCTCAGTCCTCTCTGTCTTCTCTGTCCACTCAGTCCCCGCTCTGTCCACCCTCAGTCCACTCTGTCCTCTGTCAGTCCACCCTCAGTCCTCTCTTAGTCCACTCAGTCCTCTCTGTCCTCTCTCAGTCCACTCTGTCTTCTCTCAGTCCACCCTCAGTCACTCAGTCCTCTCTCAGTCCTCTCTCAGTCCTCTCTGTCTTCTCTCAGTCCTCTCTGTCTTCTCTCAGTCCACCCTTAGTCCTCTCATCCACATCTGCTCCCACAGAACCTTTCTTTTTACTTCTCATGTTGCTGTTTAACGTTCGGCCCGCGGGAGGCTGAGGTGCCACCGCGCACATTTCTACACGGGTGCCGTGTTTTAGCCATGGGTGGGAGTAGTCATGTTTATTTGGTTATTCTTGTTGTGCTTAGTGTCTCTTGTTGAGAGATCTCCTGTCCAGTCACATTGTGTAATGTGTACACAGTTGGCCTACTGTGAGTTTCTTTTTCCAGGTTGTTATTGCCCCCTAGTGGGACAAATTCCTCATGCTTCACCAACAGATTGGCATGAAATTGTTGTGTCTGGACCCCCCTCCTCCCTCCCTCCCTCTCTTTTTCTCACCAAACGGCAGCAGCAACTTGACTACTCCTGATTACAGTAAGAAAGAGGGGAGGGCAGTCATCCGATATCTCTCTCAGGAGACAAATCGCAGCCAAATGCTCTCTCTCTCTCGCTCTCTCTCTCTCTCTTTCTCTCTCTCTCTATCACTTGGTGTGAGAATGGCAGTAATCCTGTGTCACCTCTCTCTGTCGACCTAATTGGTGGTTGTCTAACACAAACCTCTGACTTTTCCTCTCCACAGGCTCGCCTGGCACAGAAAAGAGGGGCTCAGGCGGTCATCTTCGACATCACCAACGATGCCCACGCTAGACAGGAGGTGAGGCTGGATATTCTCTCGTCTTGCACCTGGCGGAGGGTGGAAGGTGTCCCCTATCTTGCTCTCTCCCTTGTTCCTCATACACACATAAAGCCCAGTCTCTCTCCCTTGTCTACCCAGCTGCTGGACGCCTTGATGAACTCTGGCAATGACCTGCTCCAGCCTGTGGTCCTGGTCCAGGCCAGGGACGCCGAGGTACTCATGGGCCTGGTCAGCAGGAACGAGGAGGCCATGGTCCGCATCGATATCATGATCCAGCCGTCCAAATGGGTAGGTACCCCACTCCGAGGTTTGCGCTGTCGCACCCGCCGGACATTCTGATTTAGATGTGAGTACCATGGGATCGCATCACTCCACACAGTATGCTCCATATGAAACCTCTCAAAATACCTGTTATATTATTTTTATCCCGAGGTTAGTTTAAGATTCAGGTTTTACTTTCAGCTTTTTTTCCTTTCTTTCTCTGCTTTTGTGCCTCTATGCCCACCTGTGTGCATTTGGTCTGTAAGTAGCCTCTGAAGTCTGTGTGGACAGGTACTTCCCCCTTTGCTTTGTGAACCCTGAGAACCAGGCATTATCAGCGCCTCCGATTGCCATGAGAGTGGACGCAAACAGTCACCCATTGATTCCTTTAATCTGAATGGGAGTGCTTGCTGTGCCGCGGGGGGGAAGTGTGGGTTTAGTCCGCAGAGCGTTCTGTAAACATTCGCCCCCATTGTCCTCCACACCATTATTTCCTGAGTGAGTTTTTTCCTCTTATCGACGAGCTGGCCCTCTGGAGTGACAGTTTTTCCCACATTGTGCTGGAGACGCGGATCAGCCCTGACCCGCACACCTGACCTTTCTCCGAAGGACCTTTTCTTTCTTATTCTCTCGTTCACTGTCATTGTAACCAGTCTCTGCTTGAATAATCATGGTTTTTTTCTCGAGGTTTCAGTCTTTGTCTATTGGAAGCGATTATGAATATATAGGTTTTCCTCAGCTCCCATTGAGTTCTGTGGTCATAGTGGGTCGACAGGAGAATATTGGCTTTGGAGGCACCTGCTCCGCCAGCCTCATCTCATGCTGTGACTGGACTCTCTTTGCAGCCCCACTATGATGTCGGCATCCTGCTCACTGTGGTTCTGGCTGTGCTGGCCGTCGTCATGGTCTTCGTCTTCCGGCACCGCTGCAAGTCCAACAGGACCTTGGTAAGGTGATCCCTGAGAGCTGACAGCGTGAGAGTCAGACTGAGTCTTGAGTTAGCGGTCCGATGTGGTCCTCACTCGTGGGACTGCCTCTCTGAGTCCTCCTCTCCTTTTCCCATTCGGGGGTGGGCGCAGGACTCCGTCCATCAGCAGACCACGCGTGCCATCAGCCGCCTGGGGACGCGTACCTACAGCTCCCAGGGCTGCCCAGGGAGCCAGTGGGCGAGGGCGGGCAGGGAGTCTGGCAGCACTTCCAGCTCCACCCCCGTCTGCGCCATCTGCCTGGAGGAGTTCCTCGACGGGCAGGTAGGGGGAGCCTTGGCATTGTTCGCCCACAGTCGGAGTCTCTGTTGTGCCAAGTGAACCGGCCGTTTTATAGCTGCCGCCGTGTATGGAGCAGCTGATCTGGCCGCTTGTAGCCTGCAGGAAAGTCCTGACATTGTAGCCATGGACACATCTGTAATCGGTTGTGCTGTAGCTGGGGTTTAACGAGCTGAAACCGGTCGCTGCTGTTCTGTGTATTTAATGACTGGGGAAGTCGTGTCGGGTGTATCAGCCAGTGATTCATAGCTGTCATTGTTGCCTGCATTGGGTAAGAAGACTCATTCTCCCAGCATACCTGTCTCCTCCCACCACACAAACACAATCTTGACATGGGACGTCTGTGTTCCAGAACCTGCGGATCATCTCGTGCTCTCACGAGTTCCACAAGGAGTGTGTGGACCCCTGGTTGCTGCAACATCGCACCTGCCCCCTGTGCATGCACAACATCATGGGTAATGTGTCCTTATCCTGGTTGGCTCCGCAGTCTGCTAGATAGCGCTCCACTGAATGCAGTAGTGAATGGCTCGAGTACCCACGAGTGTGTTTAACAGGGACTTTTTCTCCGTGTTTGTCTCATTTGTATCTCTCGTTTGTGGATTGCACGGCATCATGTGGCCTGCAGTGTATTTAAGATGGAACGAGCTTCCCTGTTGCATTATGCTAACTTTCCGCCGTCCCCTTCAGGAGCAGAGATGGCCCCCCGTCAGGCGCAGCGAAGCAGACACCCACCCAACACGGAACAAAGCCAGAGCTTCTTGCGGCCCCACCAATACCCCGTGCACCACACCTTTCGGCAGCACCCCATTCCTTTTCCCTTGGGGCACCACTTCTCACGGACGTCTTCGGGACAGTTCCCTCCGCTGGGGCACTTTGGTGGCTCCCCTCTGTTGGACCACCGAACACTGCGCTGCGTGCCCAGCAGCAGACCCCAGGGCTCGGGGCCGGGCCGCTGCACCAACCACCACCCTGAGGGGAACCTGGTCCGCCCCCACAGGACTAACAACAGTGGTGGCAGTTGCCGGGCGGGCCGGCACCAAGGCCCTCAGCACAACCGCCGCCTCTGCCCCGGCTACCGGACGGGCGCCTCCAGCTCTCGGCTCCACCCGCCCCCGCCCCGCACGGGGCCCCAAAGCCGACAGGACGACGGCAGCTGCTCAGGGGGCAGCTACCGCACCGAACGCAGTGGCTACCTCCCCGATGGGCCAGCCAGCGACTCCAGTTCGGGCCCCTGCCATGGCTCCTCCAGCGACTCCGTCCTCAACTGCACCGACGTCAGCCTGCAGGCTGTCTACGGCAGCTGGTCCACGTTCCGCAGCTCCCTGAGCAGTGACTATGACCCCCTGGTGTACTGTGGGCCGGGACGGCCACAAAGGGACAGCCTGGACCTCGGGACCCGGCCCCGCTCCCTGGACTCAATGGTTAACCGCAGCTGCCCGGAAGAGCAGGTGTTCAACCACTTCCACTTCCACCGCCACCGGCACCACCACTATGACGATGGTGACCACAGCCAGGGTCCTGACCGGGGCACGGACGAAGAGCAAGGGGCTGCCCCTGCCGCCGGCACCAGCAAGGACTCTCCCCCGTTCCCACTGAGACGCGAAGCGTGCCGGTGCCCGAAATCTGACCAGTCAGAGGAGACTGAGCGCGAGCTGACCAACGCTCCCTCTAGCTCTCTCATCTCGGCCCAGCCTCCGCAAGCCCTGCCCCCCTGCTGCCACCAGGGCCCCAGGCGCCATCACCGGCGGAAAAAGAGCAGCCGCGCGCCCGCCTTCCACCACCAGAGCCGGGACTTGCAGGATGACTGCAGCATCCACTACAGCCAGGCGGCAGGCTATTGCTGCCCGCCGGACCTCCCCCCGCTGCTGCCTGTGCCCCTCATCCTGGACTCAGGGGGCGTCGGCGAGTGGCCCTGCTGCGGGGCACACGTGGTCTGGCAGAAGCGGGTGCAGCCGTCCCACTCTGAGCCACAGCCACAAGGGCCCAGGATTCGCCTGGACCGGCCACAGTGCAGGCGCCACCATCCCACAACGGAACCGCCAACAGACATTTGCTTGTACTGCCAAACTTTACACAACAATCAGGGTATGTGCTCTATTCCTTACCTTAAAACATGAATAACATGGACGCTCTTTTGTCACTGGCAGATGTTATGGTGCCCGCTTTTATTGTTAAGCTGTTGGCATGGCCGGCCTTGTAAAACATGTCCCTGTGATGTGAGTACCGATTGAGTCAGTTCCTGTATCTCTTCGCAGGATCAGAAGAGGAATCTGGTGTGTGAAAACACAGTGTATCCCTATCTCACGCTGCTACTGGGAGCCGGAATGGTCAAACAGAGCTACAATCTATCACAAGAGTCTTCCAAATAATGTCACACCATAACTCTTTTTATTTTATATTTTAAATGGGTCCTCCTGCTTCTCCCAGTTCCACAAGCGCCCTGTACGGATCTCGTTGGAATCGACCCAACATAACAGAAGTTGCTTACAAGCCAAATAGATGCCTCTTTGCCACCATTTGTCCGTAAAATTTGAAATTTAGAAATTTAGTTCATCGGTGGCGTACGTGAATTCGGCGTATTTTTCTTAGAATGTCCAGTGAGGAAGCTGGTACAAAGGAGAGAAAGAGAAATCAGACACAAATGTGTGTTGTGGAAATGTGTCCCCAGTGCACCTCAGCGACCACCTCGAATGATCCTCTCTGATTTATTCCAATGTATCCCTTATGTGAGAAAACTGGGGGGGCTTCGCTCAGCACTTCCTTAAGTTATCCTTGTAAGCGTAGCTATCGTAACAAACAATTTTTCCAGACCCCGCGAAAAAAAGAGTGCTTTGTTTTTAAGACTCAGCGTTACCACCGTACCACCCACAATCAAAGTAGTGAATTTGACCCAGAAATCTTTGTAGAGTGGTAGCAACAAATGTTTCCATTAACATTTTGAGGATAGGTCACCCACACAGAGGATGACGAGGTCTGTGATATCTACCCAATAATAAATGATATAATGTTAGAAATTGAATATTTTCTAGTGATTCCTAACAAAGAAGAGAATGTAAAATTACATATCTGTGCAGAAGTGTTTAAAAAGGGTGGGGTGGTGGCATGGGGAAAACACTGCTGTTATTTTTAAAACCTTTTAACCCCTAAAAGCCCTAATCGTTTAGAACTGCTTCAGATGACTGGCAGTGTTGAGTTCATGGTATGGTTCTGTTCTTTAAAGCAATGGGTTTGTACTCCTTCATGTTTATGATTCTGTGCACCTGCTCTCTCCAGCCTACCTCAGCTTTAAAATTGCAGTCAGAATGTGCGGGAGCGACAGAAGTCAAAAGTAGTAATGAGAGAAGGTTCATGACCCCTGTGGTGTGTAGAGGAGCTATCACGCGCAAGCTTTGGCCATTTGAACGGGAAGTGTTTCACGGCGCAGAGCCCAGGGTAGCCCATGACAGCCCATGGAAGCTCCACCAACTTTTGGGCTAGTGACGCTTCAGTCTCCCACCACTAGCTTAAAAAGTAGCTTGTGTTCCCCAGCACGACCCACACTTTACCACTGAAGAAAGCAGTTGACAGGAAATGTTTTGATAAACTTGATGAGCTTCCCTGCAGGTAATACATCCATGTAAAAGTGTTCTTTCAGTTGGCACTGAGCAAGCTCTTGAAAGGGGGTTCGCTAAGAGCTGGGGTTTCAGCTAGTTAATTCAACAAAAGGCAGCTGTTTTTTTCCATTAGATTTTTTTTTCTTCTATTGTTTTGTTTTTGTAGTTGTATAATTCTGTTTTCAATGTTAAAAGAAGCAAATTGACTGAAACAAATGTTTTTGTACGATTTTCAATCTTTTTTGTCGCTTTGTCTCTTCATGTTGCCAATGGTTACGGATTCATAATTATGTAAAGGAGGGGAAGCAGAGCCTTCAGATTTGCAGTATAGTGTGAGAGCACGACAGGGACATGCGTTTCTAAACCTTTCGTGCCTTAAGTAACAAGCCAACAGTGCTCCACGTCTCATGTTACAGTGCCGTTTAAGGAGATTAATTTTTGAAATAAAAACACTGGAAGTGTTAAAAAAAATTCTATAAAAAAAGAAAGCTCAGGCAGAGGTGAACTATGTGTGTGTATTTCCCCAAACGGATCTAAAGTACTGAAGTGCAGTTATAATGTGAATTTGTTCAGTTTGGCTCAGCAAACAGCAGTGTTGCTCACAACCGTCGGCTGTAGGCTTGAAGTCGTCTAAAGACAAAGCTGATAGCACTTAACCTTTTGACATAATTTGGCCTTATCTTGTGAGAGGGGCCTTGGCATTCTATATAGCAAAACCGTATTAATTGTTTACTTGTGCTAGTTTCAATTAATTTTGGAGACCTTTGCCTGCTCACTGATCAAGAACAATGATCATGAACGGCTCTTTGCCAATGCTTAAGTGACATGCTTTTAGAACCATTTTTTGATTCTATTACAGCATAAAGGCATGGCGACAATCGTGTAGTGTCCACTCCGCATCTGGTTTCTCAAATGCCCTAGTGATTTTTCAGAACAGGAAGTAGTGCTTATTGCTCCACGTTTGTATCACAATCAACTGCGTTCCTTGCAGCCGCGGTGGGGCCTCACCCGAGATCTGTCTCGCAGTCACCGAAACTGGAACTGTTCTGTGGGATGAAGCGATCAAAGGCTTAAGTGAGCGATTGAAGCACAATAAAGCTAGCATTGTGGGGGAAATTAGCCTTAATTAAATGTCACTGAACATTTCTATGTTGTTTGGGTCCCTTTAAAAAAGGTGGTTTGCTCTTTGAACACAGCTGAATCTGCCTTTTTTCCTAATAGAGTACAGTCCCTTTAGAAATTCAAGGGATCAGTATATTTTCGATACTTTGTGTAAAAAAAAAAAAAAAAGAGAGAAAAACAAAGTAAAATAATAAATAAAGTGTTGTATTTTATATATAATAGAACATTTCAGTATGGTAATGTCACTAATATATTTATTTACTAATATATTTATCCATTTTTGCCAGGTCTGAAAAATAAATTGTTTTGTACAGAACAGTATCTATATGAAACAGTAAATGCCATCACAGATGTACTACCCTGGCTTCATTCCAATTATATACAAATAAATTATTTTGAAATAAAGTGTGCCTTCATTCCTGACAATGAAAAAAAAATTTCCCAGCTGGGACAAGAGGATGAGAGCAAAGACATTCTTCTTCAAATGTGAAACATGAACCATCACTAATGGGTTATTTCCCATTAAGAACCCAGAATTCTGAGAATTTATGGCAAATCTCACGGGATTGCGTCTGATGTCGTACATCACACACCCTCTAAAGCCACATAAAGTCACGCCTGCATCCCTTGTCTCTTTTCACCCGACAAACTGAGCTGAGCCACGTTTGCTTGCGTACTTTGAGTACTTTGTATGGATCGAAAAATGTTGTACAATCCGATTGTATTGCATGTAGTCACTTCATTTGTTTCTGAGAGAAATGTCGTTTGACTGCTTAATATAGTTTGTCTAACTGTGGAAACCTGCTGCTCACGTAGTCATCCGGTCCGGGTCTAGCAAGCGGTTTTGTTTTTGTGGTTGTTTTTAAAACTTTGTTTTACTTTTGTATTTAGCGGTTGTTTGGTGGCCTCTGGGTGTTTCTTTCCACAGAGACGTGTTTGCAGCTGCGTCACTGCAACTGGTGATTAGTTTCCTGCTGGAGCAGATCGGACCGGGCACGCTCCTGTGTAGCCCACTGGTTTAATAACAAGCTCATGGTTGTTGGTCTGTTCGCACGTGCTTCGATAGCTGAATTTAGCACCTCGTGCTACCCACACAGCTGATCAGGGTTTGTTGTCTTTGCTCTTGGTTTTCTCAACGCCACATCAGCATCCTTCAATGTTCCCAATTGCTCTAATGCTTTGAAATCAGCTTCAATGCAAATGCCCCTGCTTTGAAGTTTGGCATCTTTGACATTGCTGACCCCCTCAACTATTTTGTTGATGGACTTGCGCTTCATCATCTGTCCATGTGAGTCGATTGTAAGCGTTTTTTCTCTCCCACACTTGACTAACTTCAGCAAGATGTCTGAAGACTGAAGACAATCACAGTGATGATCTGAAGAGGCAACACCCAGCAACAGCCCGAGTAGTCTCGCATTACAGGGACCCACTTTATAGATCGGAAAGGCCAAAGAACTCGCCTGCATTGTGCAACTATCCGCCTGGGTCAATTTTTCTGGTGCTGGCCTTACCCATTGACCTATCGTTGCTTTCCAAGGTCAACAAGCAGTACAGTGTAACAGAGACCTCTTGCACCGATCGTAGAAAGTAGTCATGTGCATTGTCAGTTGCTTCTTCATATGATGAAAATATCCATTTAAAGTTTATCAATAATTTAGACAATGTGGAAGATTGTAGTGATTTAAAAAATCCTGCTGAGCTGTGTAGGTGTATCTTTAGATTACTTTGGTGTCAAGTGGAAACTGAGAGGGGTATTAGGTTAGCGACTACTGCTAAAACTAAAGGTTCTATAAGCACTCAGTGATGACTAATCTGATGAGATGGTGAAAAGCTGCAAAATTCCCAAAGTGTGGAAATACATCAGGCCAGCTATCATTACTCAGTCTCGATTATCTGTCCAAGCATAAAAACTTGTTTTAGGTTTTTAGTCCCAAAGGCTTTGAATTGTCGGCAGGGCCAGCCAAGATTGGTCTGCAGTCAACTGTACGTGCGTTCAACTAGAAAAAGTCAGGGTTCAATCGTTTTGCTTTGAAGATTTACTCATTGAGCAGTCACATTAAAATTCCACGGCCAGCACAGCACGGTCCCCTCGCAGCCTGTTGTCGCTGATGTCCAGCACACATCACAAAGTACTTGGAAAAACCAGCAACCGTTTGAATGCGCCTCATTTGTATTGAGCCGTCCCAGGACAGCAGCTGAAGGATGCAGATGAAAGGGTGGGTGCAGGCACTGTTAAAAATGTTCATAGTGGATTCGTGGGAGAAGTTCTACGGATTTAACCCTTAGACCTAAGATGCTTAACTTAGAGTGAATTCCGTCTGCAGAGGTTATGTGCTGAGCGAATCAATGGGCGATATGGTATAGAACCGAAGACAAAACGGGAAACTTTGTGATTTACTTTATTGGTGTAGAAATACATTCTGGACTGATTCTGGGTTAAGTTAGTTGTGTAAGTTAGTAAAAGACCTTGGACTTCCTCTCTGAGGTCAACACTGTGAGGTTGCCTCTGGCGTTTTGGTCTTTCTCTATTGCCTCAAAGAGGGACTTGAAGTTGCCTGCCCCGAAGCCCTGCAAATGAGAATAAAGAGACAGTCAATGGCAGTTTTCGTAAGATATATTTTTATGTAAGTGGTGGGCCATAGAGCCTGCTGGCTTTCGTTCTATCTCATCCCTTAAATTTTAAATCTGATTCGTTACTTGGAACGTGTTGGAATCACCTTGTCTTTTAGTGATTTACTAAAAGGTAACTATTAAAATTAGACCCTGCCTTCAGACTTGAATACCCCACTCCGTGTCTTATGTTAAAAGACTATGTTAGTCGACATGAATTGTGTTGATATAAATATATGCATGGATATATATTGTTCTTTAATAATTGTTATTAAATAAACATCACTTTTGAAAGTGGATATTGTGATCAAGACAAAGCAGTAGTTCTCAAGCCTGGTTCTGAAGTAACCCCATCTCTTTACATAAATTGGGGCAGCTGGTGGTGTAGTGGCTAAGGTAACCGGTCTGTAACCGAAAGACCCATCCCAGCTTATCATTAATGTAGAAATTGCGACCTGGGTAAGTTGCTTTGGATAAAGGAAACTGTAAACAACTTTTGACTAATGCAGGGAGAAAGGGCTAAATTGGTTTAAAAAAGTGATTAAGTGCTGGGTTGGAATGAAAAATCAGGGGTCCGTCCTGGGACCAGGGTTTAGAACTACTGCTGCACAGCATTAGAACCAGGTCCACCTTACAAGGCTCTGTATCCACCAGACTTACAAAGTGATTTTGTCGTTGAATGACTTCCAGAAATAGGGTGGGCCGGTCCTGTATGGGCTTGGTGAAGATCTGGAGAAGGTATCCCTTCTCATCAAAATCCACCAGGATTTTCAGCTCCTGAATTGACATGGTTAGTGTGAATTTGTTATTTGTTAAAATGTTATTGCCTTCATAATTACTGAGAGGGGAATACCAACAAGATTTAGAGAAACTAGACACAAAGGTCAATTTTGGACTGTTTTTAGTGAACTTTAAAAAAAAAAGAACATTAATGCCAATGTTTTGGTTGTCGTGGATCCAAATTTTCTGAGCGCATTCTCCCGGCTTAGCAGAATGCTCAGGTTGTGTGTGTGTGCGCACGCGTGCGGTTTTAGTTTAGTTTTTTTCTGATGTTTTTTTTTTTTTTTTGGTTTAGAAATACTACAAAACGGCAACTTTTCCCACCTGGAGTTTTTGAAGGTCCTCTTTTACTTTGATTTTAGCGGTCTTGAGTTTCTCACGCAGAGCGCTGTAGTAGTTGTCAGGAGCATCGAGGAAGTCCATCCCACGGGCTCTAAGGTTTGTTACCTGTGTGGATAGAAGACACAGGATTGGGAGAACTTCGAACTCCACGCCATAAAGTAAATGGCCTAGAGGTGAGTTCTGTTTAATGGGTGTGTGCAAAAAGTCGAGCGATTGAACAGCAGGTGGCACAGTGGTTACAGTGTTGCACATGCAACCACTGGGTTGCAGATTCAGGTCTGACAAATAGCACTGCTGTTGTACCATGAAAAGGGACATTTTATCTACACTTCTTCAGTAAATCTCAAGCCATGTAAATGGATAGCGTGCAAAACAGTAAGCTCTCAAGAGGTTTTACATAGAAACTATGTGCTGTAATAGTCCCAGGCCTCAGTGGTTACTCAGATCTGATCACTGAGAATGGCTGACTCACAGCTTGGATGATGTCCGTTGTGTTGAGGGCGATGTGCTGCACACCTGGCCCACCATTGTAGTCCACATACTCCTGCACAGATGCAAGGAAATATATTATATTTAAACAGGAATGACACAGTGGTTCTGCACACAAATTCTTCATAATCTCCACATAGTATTTGTTGTAATGTATAACTGAAATGTCACCTGTAAATCATACAAACATCAGAAATGGAAAACTGACCACTTGCAGCATATCCTGTAATAGACACTGTTAAAGAACTGCAACCTAAATGTGGCACAGAGATCAAACGTACACCTGTTTACATACTGAAGAACACCATGGAAAAACTCTGAAAAACCACCGTGGTAAGATCATGGCCACACCTGGATCTGTGATTTCTTTTTCCCCGGTGCAGGTTCATTGATGGGCATCTTAATGGTCTCCTCGTAGTTGGTCACCACGATGGACCTCAGAGCGCTATACTGCGTATGAATCTGCTTGTCATCTATCGACCAGAAGCGATGGAACATCAGGCACTTCTGATACCTGGAGGAACAGAGCAGGTGCTCCTGTCACTTAACGGTTCACCCTCTAATTAACTAGCAGAGTCCCTGTTCGTACTTTTCTCAGCCCTGTCTGTGAGGGAATACATGAGCCTTACCAGTCTGATACCGGCACCATTTTATCATCTGGCTGGTTTCCCACAATGTGATCAATGAAATTCAGGCAGCCCGATGGCCTGGAGGAGGGAAAACAAGTGAATAGAGATTCCGCCGGCAGCCTGGGATACGGGGGGCAGGTAGAGGACTTGGGAGTGCGTTTCACGGTTAGTGCACTCCCTAATTCCCTCAACAGAGTTTTATAAACACAGCTGAAACTGTGTGAACGCATGCAAGGCCCAACAAAACAAATCTGAGGTTTGTGTGATGTGACGCTAGACGAAGTCTTGTGTAAGCATTTCGCAATACAGTGTAGTCTTTTAGAAGAACTATCCAAAACCTAGTGGCCTGAGGCACCATATATGCAGTTAATTTGGGGTATAAGGAAACTGTATACAACTCCTGTGCTGGGGGAAAAACACCAGCAGAGGAAACACACTCACAGTGTGGGAAGCAAGGGGTCTCTGAAGAGTGGCTCTTCGTATCCGGGCAGAAACAGGCCTTTGTAGGGTTCCAGGTACTCGATGAAAGTGTGTGTGGTGTCTCCATACTGGATACACATTAAACATGCATTTCAGATCACATCTTGAGGTATTGTTGCAGTTAGTTTCTCAGTGCTGTTCACATTCAGCTTGCTTGCATGAAGATGAAGACTTTAAAAACTAGGTTGAACTTTTACCCGTAAAGTATTTCATAGTGACAGATTTTCTGTAATGTCAAAAGGCATAATAGTTAGTGGTCTTATCTACATTTATTCATTGAATAGGGATTATAATATATGTTGTATTCCATAAATGTTTCATAAATATTCCATAATTGCTTTTTTCAACCATGTTTTCGTGCATCTATTTCTCCTTTAAACCATGTTGACTCACAGTTTGGACAATGGCGAACTTCAATTTGCCGTATTTATCCTGCTCCACCCAGGGCTCTTTGACGATCACGGCCCCTGCTTCTTTAGCTTTCTGCAAAAAGTTTAGAACGACTTTAATTGAGATAAGATACACAGGAACTAGAAGTTACGATGCGTTCTCTAATACTAAATGGCGCCTCCCTGTGGTGAACAAATTGGTGACCACTTTTATAAAAATTTGGGGGTTGGGTGTCAACTCTGCCCTAATGCGATCAAAGTCCTTATCAAAGGGACCCTTATCAGATCACTTCCTAGAGCTCACAGAGTACACTGTGGCCTGCTGACAGCCACAGTAGCTCATGTGTTCTGCTGGCTACTTCCCTCTGTTGAATTTGGACGGTCAGCCTGCTGAAGTCAGCACAGAGACCGTGGGCAAACAGAGCGGCTCCTCACATGTTTAAAGCACCTCCAGCAGAAGCGAGTTCTCCTATCTCAGCGCAGGTTAAAGGATAACTTAAGCCAGTTAAGTGGATCCAGGTACAGTTGGGTTTGTTTAAGATGCTCGGTTGGCCTGAAACAACCTTGTCTTTTGCCCGGCTGCCAAGGCAATGCATAGCCAGTCTCATATCAACACACGCACACACGCGCACACACACACACACACACACACACACACACACTCATGCACGTACACACACACACATTCACTCACATACACACAAACACACACGCTCACGCAGACACACACGCATGCACGTACACACACAAAAACACACGCACTCATGCGCATACACACACACACACTCACGCGCACACACACAAACACACACACTCACTCACTCACGTACACACACACACACAAACACACACACACATCTAGTTTCCGCTGCAGCATCGCCATGTGATCAACACTTGCCCCTGTATGAACATCTCCTTCTGGCCCGAGTTAATCTGTAGCAAAAAGTAACTGAGATACAGAACTGAAGACCAAAAAAAAAAATGGCATGTTTATTTTTTATAAATATGCTGTAATATTGGTGCTTTGCAGATATGAAAGTAAATTACCTGCACTAAGAAGTCACAGTCTTCCACTTGGAATGCAATGTCCTTGACCCCATCTCCATGTTTCACCAAGTGTTCCCCCATTTCTGTGGAAGAAACATTTTGTAAATGTGTGTCAAATGGTCAGCGGTTAATATGAAGTAGGGGTTTGTTCACAAAGAGCGAAAATGGTGCTCAACCTTCATTTCCTGGGTTCAGGGCTGACTCGAAAACAAACGTTATCTGTGGAAGAGAAAAATATGATCAGGTAAGGAGTGGATTTAATTATTTCACAAGTTGAACGGGCATCTAACACTACAGTATCCCTTGGCCAACCACACTGAATAGCACAGTGGGTGAAGAAATAAGTGGTTTGTGACTGGAATATGCAATGGAATATGGAACATGGAATATGGCTGGGAGGCCATGTGAATTGCCATTGACCTCCCTTAACTTCAGGACACTGTGCCCTGTATAGTGCTTTTTCACAACTGAGCATTTAAGTACTCGAGTCAAAATTTCCTAATTGAATCGGTCTTAGCAGTTCTCACAGTATTGAGGTTGACAGTCATTTTAATTTAAAACCACCTGGTTGGGGGGACAATTTCAATCTCATTTAAATGTCTATGTCAATTTCTATCTGTGTGCATTTATCTCTATCTGTGTGTGTCTATGTGTCCGTACGTGTTTGTGTGAAAGTAGCTGCATTTGTGTCTCTGTCTGTTTGAGTTTGTGTGTGTTCATATCTGTATTTCGTGTGTGGATGTCTGTACTACTTTGCGTTTCTTTGTTTCTGTTTGTTTATGTCTTTGTGCATGCATGTAGGTACAGAAATGCTGACATAGACATCAGAGCCGGGGAGAGACACCAAGCTGTGATGAGCTGCCGTTCCTCACCCTATCCTGTCTGATGACGTGGGACACCACCTCCCGACTGCCTGTTTCCAGACCTTTGTAGGCCAGAGGCTCGAAGCCCATCTTGTCACAGTAGAACGCTGCTGCCTGCGCAGGGATGAGAGAGCTGCTCTTAGCGGCAGTGATGGCAAAACGGCAGTTGGTTTTTTTGTTAATTTAAAACAGGTTTGTTTGTCGCATGGGTTGTCTGATAAATTGGAGCCCCGCGGCTTCTCAGAAACAGGTTTTTAACAGAATCCGTTAACACAGAGCGTCGCCCTCTCTCTTTCTACAAAGCATGTATAAATTACAGTTTCACAATTGTGTTTACTGGGCAAACATGAGCTATTTTGTTTCACCGTGGTTTTCTTCTTCTATGTTGTTTTTCCTGTAAAATTCCCTAAAACCTTCATATTTTTAGTAAGGTGTTTTTTATTTATTTGAAATTATTGCTGTTCTATCTGTTAGGAAAATAACTTTACTAGGGTACAGAGAATCCTTAGACCAATTTCAACTGAGACAATTTGAATGACCTTGGTTGTGCCTAGTTGAGCCCACTGAATGACAACTTTGGTATGTTTATTCATCAGGATAAATCACTCATTTTCTATTCAAATCAGTATGAGGTTGTTTGTTTTTACTACATGGCATCGGTTTCTCATTTTCATTAACTGAGGTCATTGTACATCCAGCTGGCTCTTCTCTACACTTCTACTTTGTATCCAACAGTAAACTAGAGGCGTACAAAACTCACCTGTTTGGCATTCCCAACCCAGAAGGTCACATGATGGAACTTGACAAATCGCCCCCTATCAGGCTAAAAGAAAATATGACATTATTTATGATTTTTTTGAATATTTCCTGCCCACATATTATTTCACGTTCATTTTTTCCACATTATATTTAATTAGAAGTTCATTTCTGTTGTCACATGGAAGGGCAACTACCAGTGAATGCTTGCTAAGGAAAAATTGCACAAATGTAAGAGATTGGTCTTCGAGGAAATCTGGTACAGTTAATGCAAAATTATGACCAAAAACTGGTCTAACCCTGTTGCTAGTGGAAGTTAGTCAAATGTTGGTGCGATAATCAACAATCTAGGATGAAGTAGAGCCATAAATTATTATTAAAATAACTTATTTTTTATCTTAACTTCACATTTCTCATTAACTCCAAATGTATAATAAGTATAATTCTACCTTTTCTCCTTTGTCAGTGTAGGTAGTCTGGAAAGAAATGAAAACTTTAGTTTACTTCTGTGAACAAATATTTGCAAAAGAATTCATAAAGTACACTCAAAGATGATTTGATTAAAGCATGTTCATCCAATGGGCTTAATTTATCCACAAACTTGACACATAGGAAGTAATTTTTGCTAGTCTGTTAGACAGCTGGCAAATGCTTGAAACAACCTGCGTAAAACAACAAACATATAATCATCCATATATTTCTTTAAACAACCCTTAGTACTTTCCATGTGGGATAGCGTCTGCTAGATGTGGAATTTGAAACACTACAATAATGATGAAAAAATTGATAATAAAACATACTATTATGTCATCAATAATATAAATGTTAAAATCTTCACGAGCGGTCTTCTGACTCACCATGTTGGGCTTTTCAGTGGACACCGGTGACCGGAGACACAATCAAAAGTGCAAGCTGGCCCGCTGGACCCAGAGATAAATATGGCCTGAGGGCTGTGGTGATTGGTCTTTTAGATGACACCCCTCTTGGTCCGCAGCCTGCTGGTCCTGTGGCTCCGTCCCCTCTATGCTTTGAGTGATGTTTGCAAAGTGTGGTCAATTATTCATCTTCCTTTCTCTTCGCCAGTCAGGACCTAAGGCTCTGTCTGAGGTTCCTCAAGACCCAGCTCATTTATCCTTAACCTTTAATCTTAACTTTAAGCACTAAGCAAGAATGCAATACCATGTCCTGGGTAGCATTTTGAACCTGTCTTTATAAAACCATCCGGAAAGATGGACGAAGGTCGGAGGCTAACGTTGGTTAGCTGAATTTGACTGGTGTCAGACTAATAGTAGGCCACACTGTTAAGTTTTGAAAATTGTTTTTGTGATGGTCCCTTGCTCCGTCTGCCATGTTGCCTTGTTGTCGTTGCTTCCTTGTAGAACAGTGGTGGTCAGAGCTGAGGGTCATCAGCTTGGGGTGTTTCACCTGTTTGCAGCTCTGGCAGGGGATAAACACTGCTCTTTCCCAGTCAATAGGGAGACCTCTCTCCGTTAGCATATTTTATTTTGTGGCTTTTGGGTTTGTTCTTTTCAAACCTTTCAAAATCGTTACATATGGATTACTGACCCATCCACTCCCTACAATTGGGATTACTGACAGTCACATACCATTGCTTTGTTTGTGTTAGCATATGATGTTAGTTAGTTAAGAAAATCCTTTAATCTCATAGTGTGCTCAGTACTTGCCATGGTCTAAGAGTGACAAATGGGGGCTTGTCCGGCATCCTGCATTGAAAGTATCTCTTGTTGTTAGTTCTCTTGAATTGGGTGTTTGTTTTGGTTAGGGTATTTTGCTGATGATAGTTGGTTACTGATTGGCTAGCAACACTGTTAATCTGTGACATTTTTGAATTGCAGGAATGTTCCCAATTGCTCAGATTAAATTCAGTGCATTTTTTGCCTCCCCTAGAGGGAGCCACAGATTCACTTTTTTCCTCAGGCTAATAAAGGGATCCTTTGTAAGGGTTTGATGATAAGGCTATGATGATTTTCACTATACAATTAATGTTAGATGGTGTTCATAAAAACAGGCTTAAAACCAGCCAGCTCCCTCAGTCATGCAATTTGTGAAATTGGTGGAATGCTGTGAAAAATCATTCACCAACCATAATAAAAAAATTTTTAAAACAGTAAAATTAAAATCAAATTTAAGCTTTAGGCTGAATTAAGTGGCAACAGCCATAAAACAGCTCGTCAGAGCAGGTCACACCTTGATGGAAGGCGACAAAAACACGCTCTGTGGCAGTCTTTCTTTTGGCTATTGTGGGCATTGCTGCTTTATAAATAAGTTGCTGAAGTAGGACAGTGGGTGGCATTTATAAGGCCTGGGGTCAAGGTGCACAGCCTTCTCACACACTTAAGAGAGTTGAAGGGTTGCATGACAGACGACTGGTGTGACAGGGTATTTGAGGTCAACTCAGAGATTAAAATGAAGGCCAAGGACCATAAATAGCTCCAAGTCCCTAAAAGCAGTGCGGTAATCACAGAAAATGTAATAAGTAAATACATAAATACTAATCTCAACAACCATATGTAACCCTAACCCTAACCATAAAACCTTGGACCTTTCGTGACTGAGAATTTTAAGCCTTACTTTTAACATAACATCCTCAGAAACACTAACTTTCATCATTTTCAGACATAAATGCAATGTATAAGCCCTACTGTATGCTGGTGGATCTATATGAATGCCTTTAATGTTTACTCTCCCTCTGTATTTTCTCAGTGTGATTGCATGCTTAAATTAACTGCAAAATTTTTTAACTACTATTATCTGGAATAAAAAATGACCAACACAATGCTTGATTTTGCTATATGTAGGGGACTGTGTAGCTGTGTATGTAGCTCTCCAACCTGCTCTAGTGGTGTTACTGGGTTTCCCAGTTAAGGGCACCAATGTGCTGATTTTCAGACGAGACCATGTTACTTTAGGCGAGGAGTGAGTATGATTCGACATCCCAAACACTGTTAAATGTTATGTTAATTCAGATCAGAAGATTGAAAAAATCCCTAATCCCTTTCTTACTTCTCATCCAACCAAAATTTTATACTAGAGGTGAAGGAGCTGGAGTTTTAGGCATGGGTTTATCAGGGCATTCACAAAATTTATTTGATAATGATATACCATTTCACTTTGAATGACCTGATGTAAATTTAGCATCCCACAAAAGTGTTTCTTGAAATACTTTAAATTTGAAGTTCTATATCAAAGGCACAGAACAACTTAATTTGGAGAAATTCAATTTTAGTCACTTCTATGAAAGTGCTTTACCAAATAATGGCTGGATGTATCTAAAACTCATGAAACAAAATATTAGGATAGAAAGATATTTCTGAAGGAATAAATTAAGATGAATGGGAAGAGAGCTGCATCATGGTGCAGTTACAGACCATGAATGCTGGTTTCTACTTCTTCAGCAAAAACCGTTGAGCTCTGACGGTGATGGTAATGTATTTCATGTAAGTATCAAGTGTGAAGAAAGGGGCGTAATTTTACTATTTCTGGCCCTGTCCATAGGTCAAAGAATTGCATAGGAAAAAATGTCCCGGGTTTCTAGAGCTGACTGTCCATCTGCCCTAAGGTCTGTATTGTTGGTTTATTTCCCCCCAAGGCTAAAGCCTGAATAGCACAGAGCCCAATATGACCACCTTTTACGTAGAATTAAGCAAAGCAAAGGGTAAAATAATTATTATTATATGCTATAGAAGAACTTTGTTCTGTGATAAAGAAACCTGCTGCATTTCAGAAAATTCGGGCTCCCTTCTTAGCTTATGTGTTAAATAATGCAAATTGGTAAAGTTTTGTAGAGTACATGTTGACCTAAATTTAGTTTGCGTATGACTTTGATTTGTGTTGAAGCCTTACTCTCTTGTCGTAGGTATTTATATTTTTGGTGATTTTTGTTTGGTGTGGCCAACGATTGCTGTAATAATTGCAAAACCTGGGTGAGCTGCAGAAGCGTCGTTCTTATTATTGACTGAGTGGAACCCGTTACCCTGCGGTTACTCTACACTTATGTCAATTACCTCCGATATGATATTGTAGCGTTTTTCGGGAGAGCTACTTCCCTGCGCGGTTTCAAGCACGAGACCGACACTGTTTAACAGGAATCAATGCTCTTTATTTGGCACATGCGCTTACGGCCGCCTTGACAAAGGCAGAACTGGCAGTGGGAAGAACTAGTGAACACAAAGAAACACACAGAGAGCCCTCACTCGCACTAGCAAACACGCCCGCAGTGAGGAGGGAACTAAACCTTAACCATCCCCTCCAGTAGCGCCTCAGCCACTCGGGTCGCGCTCTGGTCTGGAAGGGCGTAGGCCTCGGGCCACTTGGTAAAGTAGTCCATGGCCACCAGAACGAACCGGTTACCGGACTCTGAGCGGGGAAAGGGGCCCAGAATGTCGATCCCCACCCGCTCCATCGGAGCCCCCACCTGGTGCTGCTGGAGTGGTGCGCGGGCTCGATCCAGGGGGCCCTTTTGCGCCCGGCACACGTCGCAGGTCTGGCAATGGTGGGCTACATCTCGGTGGCGATGTGGGCGAAGTCCCGGACGAATCGCCTGTAGTAGGACGCCAACCCCATGAAGCTCCGGAGTTCGGCGACGGAGGTGGGGGTGGGCCACTCCCGGACGGAAGCCACCTTGCTGGGGTCGGTGGCCACCCCCTCTGGCCCGACAACATGCCCCAAGAAGGCGACCTGCCTACGCAGCAGCTCGCACTTCCGGGGGTTGAAGCGGAGACCGGCCTGGCGGATGCAACCGAGAACCCAGCGGAGATTTGCCAGGGCTCCCGTAAAGTCTGGTGTGTGTACCAGGAGATCGTCCATGTACAGGACGCACTGGGACTTGGGGACGGCGGACAGGACTCGCTCGATGAGCCTCTCGAAGGTTGCGGGCGCGTTGCACAGCCCGAAGGCCATCACTGTGAATTGCCATAGGCCCTGGCCTATCGAGAAGGCTGTTTTGGGGCGAGACTCCGGCGCCACCTCCACCTGCCAATAGCTGCTGCGGAGATTGAGGGAACTGAACCAGGTCGAGCCCGCGATGTAGTCTAGGGCATCATCAATCCGCGGCAGCGGATAGGAATCCTTTTTCATGACCTGGTTCAGTCTCTTGTAATCCACGCAGAAGCGCCAGGTGCCGTCCTTTTTCCGGACGAGCACTGCCGGGGCCGACTAAGGGCTGTCCGAGGGCTCGATCACCCCGGCCGCCGCCATCTCCTTGATTTTCGCCTCGGCTGCCTCTCGCTTCGCCCAAGCCATGTGCCGAGGTGGAATCCGGATGGGGGGGGCCGTCCCGGTATCGATCGAGTGCTGAACCAGGCCGGTTCTGGTGCAGTCTTCATCGCGGGCTGCGAATGTATCCCCGAACTCCGTTACTAGCTCCGCCAGCTCCTGCCGCTGCCCATCGCTGAGGCCCTCGCTGCTGCGCTGGAGCAGATCCCGGACGGCCTATTTAGTCTCCGCCGACATCTCGATAGGGGTTCCCCTCGGCCGCCGACTCCGCTGTCGAGCCCCCGACTTCCACCCACAATCGGCTGCGTCCTCTCCCCCATCACTGTCCGGAGTGTCAGTGTGGAGGCCCCCTGTTTCGCTCCCGGAATGGCGAGAACCCTGGGGCGGAGAAGGGTGATGGTGGACCCGGAGTCGACCAGGGCCCGACACATCTGCCCCTCTATCAGGCAGGGGAGGTACAGGCTGCAGCCCTGTCTGATCCGGCCCACTTCCACAGGGTTGTCCGGAGCGATGGTCGCGGAGGAGGGAGTGAAGTCGCAGGGGGGGGCAGTCCCTCCTTTAGGCCCTCCCGGCACCGTTTCCCGACGGCATCCACCGGTTTTGGTTGCGGCGCTGGGCAGACTCGGGCCACGTGGCCCTTCTTCCCGCACCGCCGGCAGACCAGGTTTCGGTTGTGATCGGTCGAGTAGGTAACGAAGGCCTCGTCCTCGTCGTCTTCGTCTCAGGCTGAGACGGCGGACGACACGGGAGAGCCACTTTGGCTGGCGGCCTGGCGGGAGCGAACACGCTTTCGGCGTGAGAGGCTATCCTCCGGGCCTGGTCTAGGGAGGAGGGTGCCGCTAACCTAACATGCCGGCGGAGCTCTTCCGGGGGTAGGCCCCGGAGGAAGGCCTGGAGGGCGAGTGTTTCCTGAACCCCCGGCGGAAACTCAGGGTAGGCACACCAAACCAGGTAGCGAGCATCGGCGGCTAGCGGCCCCAGCTTCGTCCCCGGCCTCCTCCTCAGCGCCGACAACTTTTCTTGCCAGGCGCTTGAGGGTTCAGTGGCCCCGAACCTCTCCTGCAAGGCCGTGACGAGGGCCTCGTAATCCAGCCACCGCTCCTCGGGCACTTCCAGGAGGGCCTGGCAAGGGACATAGCCAGTTGTCCCGCTCGCTCTTCCGTGGTCCACCGCCCGGCCAACGCCGCCAGATAAAACTGGGCCAGGTAGGTCTCCCAGTTGCCGGATCCATCAAAGCGTGGCAGACGGATCTTCGCGCCCCCTAGTGGTTGTGGAGCGCCACTGACGGTCACTGGTGCTGGCTCCGGCGCTGCCGCTCCTCTGGGGTCCCGGGGCCTGGTGCTGCCCCCTGCCGGAGACGTCCCGTCCGGCGCCGTCAGTCGTCCCCGGGTCCCGTTGTTCGTCCAGCGTAGATCAACGCTGGTCCGGGGGTGGTGCTCTTCCTGCAGGCCAAGGGAGGCAGTGCTCTTCTCCAGCTCCTCCAGCTTTACCTGCAGTTCCCTCTTCTGCCTCGAGGCGGAGTCTTCCTGTGTCAATGTCAGGTCCATGCTTCCCG
>JAOVYW010000084.1:8523528-8551545 GCA_025775045.1 Hiodon tergisus | reverse complement strand
TATTATTATTATTATTATTATTATTATGAAATTACCAGTTAGTGGTGTTGACGTTTTTTCCAGGGTAACAAATCCGACTGCCACAGAAATGAAGCTATTGAAGAAGCAGAGTTCTAATATATTGATTAGCTGTGTGCTAATCGATATATTAGGAGTGTGTGAACAATTACAGAGTGCTGGGAGTGTGCTGAATGTTACTGCTATTATGCTTTACCGGCATGTTCTAGCATAAATGTTTTTTTTTTTTTTAAATCACCGGATTCCCAAGTTTCCTATGTGCACTCTAAATAATGATCCATTGTACAGGTTATGAATACAGTATATCAGAAGTCAGGTGACCAAATGGTGTTTTGAAGAAAATAAAGGAAACAAAACTTTTCTCACCTTGCCATGTATATTTGGTTCCAACGAACAGGTATCCTCCTGGCTATTTTGTGCAGAACACAAACTTTGACTTCTTTAACTATGCTGGATTACACCGCCCTGTGATACTGTACATCACTCCCAAGGCCTATATTGATGACATCACAGTGCAGACGGGCTATTTTGATAATATTGGTGAGTATGTACCTCTGTTTGTATCGGAGTGCTGAAATTCTAACTGTAGCCTGTATGCCTGTATGTTGATTTGTCTTCTTCCAGGAGCTATAAGCTACCAGGTATCCGTCCTGGGATCTACAGCCCCGTCAGTCACAGTAACACTGACGGACAAGGATGGCCGTTGTGTGTCCACCTCTAATGGATCTTCTGGAACCCTCAAAGTGTTGGATGTAAACCTCTGGTGGCCATACCTAATGCATGAAAACCCAGGATACATGTATTCCATGGAGGTAATCACTTTTTTCGTCTTTGCGTTTTCGTTTCATTGCCATTAAAAGGTCTGGGAACCCTCTAGATGGGCCTCTTGCGTCTTTGTTGCTGTAGAATGAAAGGGCAGAATTGATTTAATCAACTGTTGTATCTGCTTCTCAGGTGCATTTGAAAGCAGAGGATGGCGGCTCACAGATCACAGAGGACTTTTACACCCTGCCTGTGGGAATTCGGACTGTGCAGGTCACCAAGACCCAGTTCCTCATCAACGGCAAGCCCTTCTACTTCCACGGAGTGAACAAGCACGAGGACTCTGACGTAAGCTCCAACAGGGGGCAGCAAACCCCAGTCCTAAGTCTAAGCGGTTTCTGACCAAGCGGCGATCGTCTCATTTGTGTTTAGCGTCTTCTCGCTTTGGAGTTTCGGTCTGTCAGACACTATTGAGAAATAATGAAACGCAGTGCTGCTCATTGTAGTCTGAGGTGAATCAATAAAATTGACGTAACTGCGGGCTTTGGCCAAAGTGGTGAACGTGCTTGGCTGAGACTTTGTCCTGTGGCGTAGATCCGGGGAAAGGGCCTGGACTGGCCCCTGATCGTGAAGGACTTCAACCTGCTGAAGTGGCTGGGTGCCAACTCCTTCCGCACCAGCCACTACCCCTATGCAGAGGAGATCCTGCAGCTGTGCGACAGGCATGGCATCGTGGTCATTGACGAGTCCCCCGGGGTGGGCATCAAAGACATGTAAGGGCTGCCGCTTCCAGGACCAGGCCTCTTCTGCTTGTGCTGCTAATTTCCGTAGCGGGTCAGTCAGCCTATTCATGCCCCCGTGGAGCGCCGTTGTGAGAGGGCAACTCTAATGAGACCTCTAATGAGATCAAGGTTCTGATTGGATGGGAGACATGGTGAAATGGGTTTGAGTATCGCAGTCGAAGCCTGCACCGTGGAGGATAGACAGACGTTGGTTAGAAGACGTGTTGATTATTATTGCCATGTTCTTCAGCGCGTGCGTTTTAAACAGGCATGGAAAATGCTCCTCCATTAGCTCCGCTCTGTGCACATCTGGCCCCACAGCCGCAGCTTTGGAAACGCCTCCCTCGCCCACCACCTGGTGGTGATGGAGGAGCTGGTGAGGAGGGACAAGAACCACCCCGCCGTGGTCATGTGGTCTGTAGCCAACGAGCCGGCGGCTGAGATGTCCCCAGCAGGACCCTACTTCAAGTAAGGAAAGCGCCGCTGAGCCGTTACCTAATGACCTATGACCTTTTCGAGATTCAAAAACGTTTAGCTGGTTTGTTTAAAAAAAGTATCCTAAATATCGTTTTTAAACTTTGTGGTTATTTGGATTAAAAATGCTTTTTTTTGTGGCATGGTATTAAGTGTAATAACATGAAATTAAATTAAATGAACCCGGTGCAGTGTTAGAATATACAATAAGCTGACTTGGGAATTGGGGTATCCTGTTTCAAATAATCAAATATTAAAAGCTTGTTCTCTCTTTTCCATTTAGTTTATATTTGATGTTTTTTTAATTACTGCTTACATAATCCAGTTGTAATTTTAGGGTTGCTTTGAAGTTTTACTGATGATGTGACAGGAGCTTCTCTGCTAGTCACTACTGAAGTGATGGACTGCCTACCGCTTTCCCACAGAAACAATCGACCTTTATTTTAAAATGAACTTCCCCTTGTTTGGAATTGGTAATTATACTAATCTAGGCTCATTGCCATAAATATTGCCGTCACACAGAGAAGCCTACAAAACATCGACCAGTTGAGGGAAGCTAGACATTGGGTAATGTAAACATGTAACCATGGGTCTCAGTCTGAACTCGAGCAAGCACTTTTACTGATTGAGCCAATCAGGAGGCTCGCTCTCTCCTTTTTTTTTTAAAGGTACGGAGCTACTCTGTCTTCATGCTCTGCTAATTTTGCCTGTTTAATATTTGTCCAGGTCTATTCTTTTAGTTGCATAAAACGTAAATCATTGTGCTGGTAATGGTGGGGTGTAGGTATGTAGTGTGGGTGTGGTCGGAGCATTTAGCTGGAAGATTGGATACTGGAACGCCCATTGTGAGAATAACAGGTGCGAATCAAATACCCTTGCAGGTGAGTAACACAATACACCCAAGGATTGTCCTCCAGAATGCTGTTGGGTCAGCTGTAGGTGCTAAAATCTGCCGTACTTGGTTCCAAACTCCACACACCCATATAATCTGTTCCCTGCTTTAATGATGTTACACCCACATGTTTAAAAAATGCTGGCTGAACTGGAAGAGTAAAGAGAAATTAAATTCATAGCTTTCATTTTTAGCCTGTTAGAAAGTCCATTAAGACTTTTGATTCTCAGATTGATTTCAAGGTGGTTTCCTTCTTGTTTTTAAAGGGCAGTGATATCACATACCAAATCTCTGGACCCCTCTCGGCCCGTTACTTTTGTTTCAGACAGCAACTTTGCCAGGGATAAGGGGGTGAGTATGTTTACCATGCTGGCAGCGATTAGGGTACTACTGGCACCTTAATTCCAAACTGCATGTTTCCTATAGACTGCGCGGGCTAATGTGTTGCTGGGTACACTGCGGAAAGTGTTGATTGCCTTCTTTGTCCAGTGTACAGAAGCATCGTTGTAACCCACACTCTAAACCACTTGTTGCTGAAGGAAAGGTCTAATTAAACAACATTGTACCCCCCTATCAAAGTCATTCCATGCCACCTCTGCACCTTTTTGAAACTCTTACTCTGAGATTACCTTGAATTTCAGTGCTTTCAAAATGTTCCGATTCAAGTTAATGCTGTATTAATAACACTGGGGTTATTCTGCAGGTCTTAATTGCTGTGTAGCTGCATGCCTGCTTGGTGTAAAAAAACAAAAAACCCATTAAAACTTGCCTTTTGATTTTATTTTTATGTATACTAGGCTCCCTATGTGGACGTCATTTGCGTGAACAGCTACTTCTCCTGGTACCACGACCCAGGACACGTGGAAGTCATTCCCATCCAGCTGAAGAACCAGTTTGAGAACTGGTACGGAGAGTACCAGAAGCCCATCATTCAGAGCGAATATGGGGCGGACGCGGTGCCAGGGTTACACACTGTAAGTGCCTAGAATATTCCTGCGATCGCATCCCACGCATTTAACCTAGCAGAAGACCCTAAAAGGATTTAGAACCAAAGGCCAATGGCCAGACATTTAAAAATCTATCTGGTTGTGCTACGATAATTAATTTAATGGGACTTAGTAGTGAGTCTCAAACTCCAATTTATTTTTGCCAGGACCCCCCAACGATGTTCACGGAGGAGTACCAGAAAACTGTCCTGCAAAGTTACCACAATGTATTCGATGAGAAGAGGAAAGAGTACCTCATTGGCGAACTCATTTGGAACTTTGCTGATTTCATGACGGCACAAAGTAAGAGAACTCGGAACCCTCCGCCCTGACATGCAGAACCATGTTCTGTGCAGTCTGTAAATGAAGAGAAATCCCATTCATATTTGCAGTCTCTGTAAAAGGCTGAGCCCTATGATCTGGAATTTGCAGGTTCAAATCCTGAACAATCTTCCGATTATTACGGCCCAGGGTAGAACAGGTGCTGATTAGCAAGCTTCCCTCAGCTTGTCACTAACCAGTACCTCTTATTGGCCTCCCAGTTACCTTTAGGCTAGCAGTGCCACCAATAGTGACATGTCTCATCTCCAACAGTATGTGTATATAGGTGGTTGGTTGAAAGGGATCGAATCAGCAGAAATACAATCGTACTTCTTTACACCTTTCATGTGATGGCAGGATTTGTTGTGATGAGCTGAAGTACATTAGCATAATTAGCTGCTTAGAAATTTTGGAGAAATTGTAAACATAATTGAAGATTCCAAATTAAAATGAATAGATATTCACAGGAATGTATCTTTCTATGGGTCTGCTATGTGCTTTCTTGGGGATCGAAGGTGACCGCATCTTGGAGTTGTATGCGTTTCTGATCTTTCCCATGAAATGTGCGTCTGGATTCTGGTATGCAGAGTTTATGGTATTCACAACAGGTGGTTCTGTTCGGCAGAAAGGGGGCAGCTGACCCAGCAGGACAGTTCATAACGATCCACTGGGCTAGTGAGGCTCCCCTGCTGCCTTGTAGAATGAGCCTTCCTGCTCCACGAATTACTGTGCCGGGATACCATAGTAACAGCCAAAATACACCTTACCAGTTGAACTCGATGCACTCCATGATTATGCACCGAGAATGTTTGGGGTCAGAATAGACATTCCGTGTGCTATTTAAAAAATTACAAACTAAAACGTATTCGGATTCAGCTGATATGGCGTACTAACAAAACCATTTCTTCCATCCTATAGCTTTCACTCGGGTCGTAGGGAACAAGAAGGGAATCTTCAGTCGTCAGCGGCAACCCAAGGCCGGTGCTTTCGTCCTGAGGGAGCGGTACTGGAGGTTGGCGAATGAAACGGGCATCCTGCCTACCTGGGCCAGGTATCCCTGTCAGTGAGAGTCGATCTGTCTGCTTGGAGTCTCTGACTAGCAGTGATTTGGTGGTGAACTCTACCTTCTCCAAGACTCCCAGCACACATGCCCCCTTGCACCCGCTGATGATACTTCTAGTGACTTTTCACCCATTTACGCATTTCTTACCCCGGGGTGAGATTTGTTTACTCAGGGAGCCAATTGTTGCACTTACCAATGCTGGATCGGACGGTTTCATCGCCTGTCTGAGACGATCGCAGTGGCCGTTTCTCACATTTTCCTAACGCAGGAAAAACGCCGTCCTCTGTTTTCTGCCAAGCCCAAAGACTAGAGCCCAACGATTGTGACATCAATCCTGATTAGATATTTACCCATGTTCAGTATGGCTTCCTTCACATTTCAGTCTACGATAAATCCTGCCACAAGCTCACTGTAATCATCTCCAAGATTTTATTAGTTCTACAGTTTAGGAGTTTTTTTTATATTCCATTTTTATAATAACTTGTTGCCTCAAACCAAATTTTGCAGGGCTTGTATTGTTCTTTTAACATGTATTTTTCTAAAATCTTTAGGGATTGATTTGGGGATTGTTTATTAGCCCATTGAGCTCCAAAGATCTTATGTTAGTTAAAACAATATTTGAATAACTAATCTATTTTAATCTTCTAAAAAGCTATTCATGATATTTACAAAGAGGCAAATAAAGGCCCAATTTGTGTTTTATGTTGAAACATAAGTTATTTTTCTTTTGGTGAACTAGTTTTTCTACAGTTAAAAAAAGACAAGATAAAAGTCGCTTCAGAGGGAATGTTTTAATGGCAGACCATTTTCACACACCAATGACAGGATTTCAATGTTCACTGTATCGCCACGGCACGCAACACCTCATCCTTTATTACAGTACCGAACTGTTGGTTCCTTAAGAATGTTTTAGGTTTTGTGTTGTCCTACCCTTTTACATAACACTTCCATGTAAGAAAATACAGCATTTAAAACAACTTATTTGGCAAATACAGAAGCATACCTAAAAAACAGTTCTCCACAAAATGAACTAAAAACAAAACGGACGTCAACACAAGGGATCCTCGGCCTCCGATCTCTGCCGTTTTCTACTGAAATAAGTTTTAAGTCAAAACAGTAAGGGCATAAAAACATAACCGTACAAACCCCCTTCATATAACATTAGAAGAGAAAAAGTTCACTAGTGACGATCAAAAAAAAAAAAAAAAACAGTATCAACATTCATAGTTCTGATAGACAAAACATTGAGGTGGAAAGTATGACCTAGCTCTGCCGAAATAAGATTAACACGATTAAAAGGGGGGATGCAAAAGCAAGCAATTTAACAAGAGGTTTTTTAGTGAGCTGCTCTAATACTATATTTAACCACAAAAAGCAAGTGACGTTGCCTCTTTAAGGGATTTCTGACAATCTGAATATGCTTCAAAAGCAGGCAAGCACAGGTGCCTGCGATCATGTACCGCTTAGCGAGGCATTTCTGTAATGAACTATTCAAGGCCCAGTGTTAAAACAGAAGGCACTTTTTGTAGGGTTATTAAGCGTGGATAGATGTGGGACTCTATTCACCGTCGTCATTCCCAGAAAGAAACGCTTGTGGCCAGTTGTATGGCATTTCCTGTTAAATTGCGGCCGCTCATCTGTAACTTCCTCCGTTTGCTTAGTGCCACGGAACAACAAAGTATCACCGCTGTTGAGCCAAAACCAGAAATTAAAAACTTCCAGGGAATTTCCAGACCGGGTGCCTGTGTTCCTTGAAAAATGAACCCCTTTGAGAGTTTTGCACGATCGAACGCTTTCAAACACATCTCAGCAGACTACCCCATAAAAGACCCTCGCTGCATGCAAACTCGCCATAACACAGCAGTGCCTAAAGCCACGTGCTTGGCTGTGCACACAGAAAAGTAACCTTCGACCTCACACCAATCAAAACGAGACTTCACGTTTATCGACCATTTGTAGCTGCCTCTGTCTTGGCCTCTTAACAAATCGATTGCTGCACTGCAAGTAAAACGATGGCACTGCTGGCTTGGGGATAAAACTCAAACTGAAAGTAGCCAACTTGACGGCATCCAACTCACAAAAGAACTACCTTACTTCCAACCTCTGCACTTTCCCTTTTCTGGCAGACTTCAATGTATTGCTTGGATCACCTACGAAAGCCGTTTGGTTCAATAATGTTAGATCCTAATTATAGCATGCTTAAACTGGGAGGATCTTTTTTTTTTAAAGTGGATAGTGATCATAAGGAATTGGAGTTATTTCTGATCCAATATATCACAAAGCAGTTTTACACTTAAATATGCTGGCCCTATGGACTGAAAGAAGTGCGTTTTCAATACTGAAGTTGTATTTAATTCACAGATACACAGGGAAGGAAGACGGAGGATACAGGAGACAAGACAAACACATCTGTTGACTTATATTATACCAAGTCTGAGCACTGAATATTTCTAATACAGATTGTGTTTTTTGCAATAATTCAACTACAGTTAGATAATCATTTGCACCACATTTGATTAAACGAAAGCTTAGCATTCTATTATTGCCACATAATGTTGTATTTGCTGCATGGGAAACTAGAATCCTTCCTTAAAATAACCTCACATGAAATAGTTTACTTTGTTGGAGTATTGATTCCAAAGGTGCCGGTGGCATACTGTCTGGCCTTGTGGGTACTTTGCCACTTCTTGTGACTGAGCCCTCGCACACATACCAACGGTTTCACAGAATTTTATTACAGCAGAACAATTCACAACCCTCATTTTCAGTTTCAGCTTTTTAAATACTCCAGTCTGATTGGATTTGTAACTTATTTATTGACAGACGATCATGGTAAGTTTGCATTGCTGTACATGTAGGCAGCAGTGATTAGCGGAACTCTGGCCCTGTGGTGGGACACCACGGCTTTACCACTGTTGTGCCCAAGGTGAGTAGGCTAGGCAACGCATACAACAAGTAAATAACATTAGACACTGAGGAAAAAAATTAACTTAACTCCAATTTCGGCCGTTTCAACATTTCACAAGCCTTTTAACCGGATGAATGGATTACAAAGGACATTACAAGATACTACCACAAAGAAGCTTATTGAAACCCATCATGGAGATCATATTAGTTAAGACACATTTACATGCTTGGACCTTAGCAACGGCGATGGCCAATGAGCTACCATGATACTGGTAAATGGCCAATGAGCTACCATTATACTGGTAAGAATGATGACAAAAACCCTGTCAGAGTAGTCTACTGGTCTCTCAGGCACACAGTTCAACATCGATTCCACTCCTAGTGAGATCTGTTTATTTTTGGATGTACTTTCAAAGTAAGGTGCCAGTTTGGAGCTTATGCTTGACTAAAAAAAAAACCCTACTCTGAAGACTGAGGAAATACTAAAACAAAGCTCTTTAAGATTTGTAAGAACAGTTGAAGCTGGCTTGAGACTGCTTTAAAAAAAAAAAAAAAAACACAATCTTTACAACCTATAATGGCCTGCTGGACTCCTTGGCAGAACCTGGCCAACAGCAAATACATCCTGGTAACTATCCAGATTCATCCAGATAGTGACGTAGAACAGCGTTTTCGTTCCTTTTTTAATCGACGTCAACAGAAAGGGAATCTAGCTCAGCAGCCAGCCATTAGTGGAATTGCAAGAGAAAAACTGTATATTACTGGTCCTCTTCCAAACATACTGTAAACTTAAAAATAAAAAGATTTTACGGTGTTCCTTTTACCTCTTTTATGGAATCATATCTGTGAACTGCACAATAACTTCACAATCATGCATTTATTTTTATCCCCATCATTCACTTCCTTCAGGTTTTTACGTACAGGTCAGGCATAGAGGAGTCACTTTTCCTATCCTTCAAGTATACAACTTTAGTGGGCTGTCCTCTCAATCCATGTTGAAGGCTTCCATCAGTGCTTCATGTTTCCAAACCCTGTCCCTCATAGAAGAATATTCATTTAGGGGAGCAAAATTTAAAAGTTAAAAAAAAGACCAAATAAAGTCAATTTTATCTTTTTTTAAATCCTTCCTGTAATGTGTTGTACATGTGATCTTTGTCCCCGGAATGAGATTAGTTTTTTTTTTAAACTGCCAAAAAAAAAAAAATTTGTTTGGAAGCAAGATCTCCTGGTAGCGAGTCATAGGTTCAGAGGTCACATTTTTTTTATATTTGTTTTTTTTTTTTCTCTCTCTCCTTTTTTGCTTTAGTCCTGCTTAGCTTGGAGCTGCTGCTTCCAGGCCTCGTTCAAGTAAACCAGTCGCTTGTAGTTAAGGATAAAGAGAAAGACGTTCAGCAAGTACGTGGTGATGCAGATGATGCAAAAGTCCTTCAAGACGAAGTACAGGATGTAGCCTAGATACAGAGACCCCACGACTGACACAATGGACGTCGTCATTAGGATCAGGGCAGCCATCGCGCTCACGGTCATACCTGTAAGACACGGGCAGGTCAGAAGCAAGACCAAGCCGGGAAAACAACATTACACATCTTATTACCCATCTTAGATTTCCTCTAACGACACTTAAGAATGCAAGTTAGGAATAAGGCTAATTAGTTTGTGTGTGTTGCGTGCAGCCATGGTTTGTTTTTCAGAAGACTTGCTGAAAGGCATTTAAAAGGATACTTCTTTAATGCTTAATTTTTCAGTTTATTTTAATCCTACTAAGAGTTAAGAGAAAGAAAAGAAAAAAAACTCAAGGAACATGGATCTCAATTTGTCCATGACAAAAGCAGAGAAAATGGAACACTGGCATTTGGGGCTCCCAATCTTAAGTTAAACATTTGCATTTCAAATCAGTCAGAAATTGACATACTTTTCCTATGCCGACTAAAAAGCCAGTAAGTGATAGGGGTTCAATTCAATGTTAAATGTGTAGAGACAAATGTCATAAACCAGTGACAGCGGCAGCAGATAAGTTAACTAAGAACATCAACTCACCTGGCCTCAGACCACCTACGGTAATCCCTTTTAAAGCCCATTGATAATTAGTACAAACAAATGTTATTGTTCAGTCTATGTGGCCTAAAATAGAGTAATCATGGCTGAGGGGCACTACAGGCCTCATCCGTTATCTCCGACCGCACGCCGCCAAGTTTCATCACATTGTGCAGGAAAAGTGTGATCTTTTGGCTCTGCTGACTTCCAGCAAGCCGAGGCGTAACAGCAGATCAGATGTGAACCACGTGTCATGAACTTATCTAGAACTAGCCATATTAATCGATGGTAAAGTCAAAACATTAAAGAAGTGTTGAAAAGAGAAAGAAAAAAGTCAGACAATGTAAATAAACACCAGTACAGAATATAAATGGGGAACTAAGTGTTAATACCCATTTATGGGAGCTATTGCTAGTTTCACAATAGATGGTGAATTTACCATTATAATTTGCCTTGCTGAAGGCAATCTGTGTATATGAGGCAATTCATTTTCATTACCAGAAACCCATTCTGAAATAGCCTTGCTGTACCTGACCGCATCCCTGCCAATTAGCACCCTCCATAAAACAGGCGCTCCCGTTTCAACCCCGGTTGAAAAGTATTTTTTTTTTCAGTACCGATACTTTACTAAAGTAGTTTTTTTCTCCACTACATTTCAACATTGGAGACAAACATGGTTGGTACTTTTAAATGATGCATTACAACAGTTTCATTTTTTTTTTTAAACCAAAATTATTATTTTTTAATGAGCAGTAATTGGCATCAGTGACGGGCCTGTGTGCCAGCGTTATTTAAGGCCCCCACTCCCACCCCCAACTCTTTTCTTTAGGCTCTAATCTCCAAATCAGTTGCTGAAATCAAACTATTACTAAGAGGCTAAAGTATAGACTCTCAGCTTTTATTTGAGGATATTTCTGTATATATTTGTTTTCACCATGTAGAAATGAAAATACTTTGTATACATTGTCTCCCTTTTTCATGACACCAAAAGTATTGGGACAATTGGTTTGACAGGTATTTCTGGTTAGCCAGGTGTGTTACGTCATTTTTTGCATACATAAGGGAGCTGTTCATGTCTAATTTGGTTATAGACAATTACGTTTGGCTTTCAAAATCTGCTTTTGGTGTCCTTCAACACGAGGACCAAAGAGTTTAGAGCCTTTACGGACCGGTAGCCCAAGAAAGCCTGGAGAATGCTCGCCATAATTAAGAAAAATACAAACACCCATCTGTCCGACAGATCAGGGACCCATAGGCATGAATGTATCAGACTCTCCACCATCTGCAGAAGGTTTCACCAGCAGAACTACACTACATTTCAAGGTATAAACCACTACTTAGCCAGACACGGAGTATAAAAACATGTACCTAAGTAAACGAAAGAGTAAAGTGGATAAACGTGGCCCAAGATCCATGTATGCTGACGCGTCTTCAAGGCAGCAGCAGAAATAAAACTTATCTGCTCAATACAAAAAAAAGGCTCCTAACTCATTGGATGGTGATTCACCATACAGCAAGACAATGACCTCAAACATACTGCCATATTAACTTTTCAGAGCTTTTCTGGGATAAAAGGTAGAAAGTTCTTGACTGGCCAAATCAATCTGCAGAGTTAAATCCAACTGAACATGCATTTTCTATGTTGAAGATAAGACTTAAGGGAACCTCAATTCAAACAACAAATGATGATGGCTGCATTGCTTCAGCAGAGTATGGTGGGGTCAGTGGGTCACAGTGGCAGTGACATCAGGCATTGACCAAATACTAAACATGAGTGCTTATTTTGGACATCTCCCCCAATAGTTTTGCTATGCTGATATAGGGGGACTTTGTATGAAAAGTGTTGTCTAAATGGTGAAACCGATATATACACAAATAGCTGAGAATCTATCCTTTAAACTAATAGCAATTGTTTTGGAGTGTAGAGCAAACATAGGGAATAATGCTTCACTGTCCCAATCCATCTGGAGGGTACCGTATATAGTGCTTCACAGTCACTACTCTATACTTTATTTAAGTCCTTAAATGTATTCTATTAATATACAGTTACTGACATAAGACTGTCATTGGAAGGGGCTGCACCATCCTCAGCAGGAGCACCACCAGAACCTTGCATAGCTCCGGCACAGATTTGCATACTAGGGGAAAAAATAAACGTGACAAAAAGAGATAAGAGTAGGACAGTGAGCCAAGTTATCTCTGGCCTTATCTTGACAACCTTTTTTTTACATAAAAGCACAGAAGTGACCATTCGAATGACAACCGTACAAAATGCTTTGCGTTTGCGGTTTCAGAATTTAAACCTCTCCATTTTGAGGCGTTTCTTAATATTATTTTATATTGCTTTTTTACCACTTGAGTACATCTAAGAAATATTACGTTCAATACTTTTAATCAAGTACACTTTTTTTTGAAAAACACTTCTACTTAAGTACATTACTTTTTGAGTCCCAGGTACCTCATCTCAATCGATAACATGTGGCAGGCCAGGTGCTCACATTGTCTG
This sequence comes from Hiodon tergisus, assembly GCA_025775045.1. NCBI lineage: Eukaryota > Metazoa > Chordata > Actinopteri > Hiodontiformes > Hiodontidae > Hiodon > Hiodon tergisus. The sequence continues at coordinate 8,538,800 of JAOVYW010000084.1, read as the reverse complement.
CTTTATCCCAGCAGAGAAACTCAGTAGTTTAAAAACTAAAAATAAATTAATAAATAAATATTGAACTTATATTTTGTAAAATAAGCGTTGCTTCATATTGGAACAGGTGAATGGTTTCCCCTCATGTTCATTACATTAAGTGCCCCTTAAACAGTTTTGTTTAATCTTTAAGCTGTCAGGTCAGACTTGACTTTGTAAACCTACAATGGGTAGACAAAACATTGGAAACGCCATACTATTTCTAGTATTTTGGACCATTCTTCTTTGAGAGATGTAGGAAGCAGAAACCTACTCCACACTCCAGAACTTCCCATAAAGGTTCAATGACGTTTTGATATGGTAATTAGGGAGGCCGTAGATTCAGTAGTGACCTAGATTTAAAGTGTGCATGAGGGTGCTATCATTTGAGAACATCTTGAGGAAACAATGTTTGCACCATAGGGGGAACCAGGTTGCTTTGCATTCCTTAGCCATACTTCCACCATGCAGATTAATAATTGGAGTCCATGACTCCCATGAGATGGCTCCCCATATCATAACAGATCCACCACCATGTTTAACAGTTGGGGACAGGCAGTGTGGGTTTTTTGGTTTTCTCTAAACATAAACCAGTCCAGATGTAGGAGAGTGTAAAAGATGACCCTTCAGATCATACTGTCTTGCACTGCTCAGAACTCCAGATTGTGTGCTCATTACACCAGGTTATGTGTTGCATTAGCATTGGTTGCAAGTGGTTTCAGAATGGCAGCCCTAGCAAAAATATCAGCTGTGCGAAGCTCACTACCCAGTTTCTTTTGGGACTAGGTCACAGTGGTGTAGATATAATTCTGTGTTAATATTTTTGACGTTATTGTTTTGTGGTTTTTAGCTATTATCCTGTTGAGTGTCCGCCTAACCCTGTCGGTGAGCTTCAACTTGCGTTGACCGTTCCCGGTCATGGTTTTTCCAACACCGTTCCAATATAATTTTTAAGTTACTGTGACTGACACACCTGCAATTCAAAGCACCAACTATTCAACCTCTTTCAAAACCTGCAAGATCTCCCATGTTGCTTCAGAATAGCACAGTCTTTTGTTTATTTTTAAATGTCTTTTATAGGGGAAACATGTTGGTAATAAGAATTAAAAGTAATAACATGCTTAGAATTCATTTCAAGTGTGATTAGTAAACTTCAAAATGAGTACTTTTTCGTTTCCATTATTTTTCTACCCCACATATAGCCAATCCAAAAATTGTATAAAGTCTAAAACAAGTTTTTTGGATAACACTATTTCGTGTGTGTTAAAAATGAGTGGCATGTAATAACAGAGGAGTGACGAACTAAATGATAAAATATGGAGAAAAAAGTATTAAAGACTACTGTAGCTCTATTACAAACATGTTAAAGGTTGTCATATTTGAACCATGTGTAAGATACAGTATGTCCTATCATTCCAATTCACATTCAAATGATGCATCCTGATGGTTTTTTTTTTAAATTCTAATTCAAATTAGTTACTAAATTGCAATTTACCAACAAACTCAAATGCAACAAATGCATTCGGAATTGACTGCAACCGTGATTAGACTCAATGAACCAGCTTTCTTTGGCCAAAAACAGCAACAATAACAAAACTGATGCTTACCTAGTAATAGCTGAAACACATAAAAGAAAAGTCCATAGACACTGTTTGGCTGGTTCATTGTACTGTTTTTCCCAAAGATGGAGCCCAGTAGCCCAAATCCTCGACCCCACCTATAAAAAGGCAAAAAGGAAATTTTGTTAATTTACCAACATTTTACAGATCATTATAATGAATAAGTCTTGTATTTTGTTGGTGCATGTGGATTTCTAAAAATAAAGCAATAAAACAAAATATGACTTACAACACAGCCATTTATTCCGATGCCAGTTTTGTCCATTAGATTTGATGTATACATAACAGTGTGCACTTAAACTAATAATGATAATAAATATTTTTGTAGTCTAACAGTACAATCTGGTCCCTGAGTACAAACATTTGGTATTCTTCTAGAACATGGATATACATATTTTAAAAATGAAATCAAAAGAGAAGGGAAATCATACCTTCCAAGTGCTAAAAACTAATTAGGTGCTAAAATTACTCCATCTAGCCAAGTTGGGTAAAGGTTGGCGCTCGCTAGCTACAACTTAATTAATTTGCATTTATACAGCAAGCTGCTTTTTCAATTAAAAGCACACAAGGCTATTTTCAGAGACGGGGTACCTCCCCAGGGCTGAACGATCAGGAGCCGGTGATTCCTGATGAAACTCGTGGCTGAAGTGCCAAACGCTAGCTTCTCATTAGACTAGAATAGACGTAAATACTGTATTTTCAGGGGTGACTGGGGACATAAATGGCGGTGGGGCACATATTTATTGACTTTAACGAGATACGCTCCCCTCTAGTTTGTTAAAATTATATACAGAACTGTTAAAAAAATTTTAATTCTGTAAAGCAAAGATGTTTTCAAAATAATTAAAATATAATTTCTAAATATAAAATAAATACTACAAAGGGCAGTAAACAGTAAAAAAAATTAATTAAATCAATATTTTGTGTGACCACCCTTTAAAAACTGCATAAATTCTCTTAAGTACACTGTTGTACAGTTATATAAGAAAATCAGCAGATAGATTGTTCCAAACAATCTTCTACAGACTTTGGCTGTTTCGCTTGCTTCTGTCCCAGACAGCCTTGATGATTTTGAGATCAGGGCTCCGTGGAGGCCATACAATCTGTTGCAGAACTCCTTGTTGTTTCAGAAAATGAATGTTTGGAAATCATTCTAAAAATAGCTTTTTTTTCTACTGACACACTAATGTGTCAAATTTATGTAAAAGTGCCTAAGACTTTTGCACAGTATCGTATATATTTAATTTGACAAAAAAATGTATATGTTCATATAAAATTCTATATAATTCTGTAGTAATTATATAGAATTACAGTAATCAAGTAATACCCCCACACCCAATGCTAAAAATGGAACTACCAGTGTCCCTTCCTATACTTAGTTTTTTTTAAATTGTTTTAACAAAATTAGCAGCACATTTAAATTAAATGTATAACAATTAACACTTATGTTCAAATTCATCTTAAACCCTTTAGCTACTTGTAGGCCATACATATCAACGCTGCTACTAGCAATTTATAAGTCAAAAACCACACCTTAAAAGAGATGCTGTGGTTGAACGCAATAATTTGATAGTCTGTGCAGAGATTCATCCAGGGCCCATATAGTCCGCTGTCAGTAGGCAAGTCACACAAACAATTGTGCCGTTTCACAATAAAATAAGTTAACCTTGACTGTTCTCTTAGTTTTTGAAGTGAATCCATAAATGTATAATCTTAGGGCCACATAGAGCCCTGCAGTCATCCTGAAAAATGCAGATAAAGTAACCCGCAAGACCGACCAAGGAGACTAAAGTTAGTTCAAAATGAATGTTTACATTCAAGCAAATAGCTTTGCACTTTTTTGGGCAAGTCAAAATTCCTTTCGGTGGTAGCAGACTGGCGCCATGGCAAAGATTATCTACTCCTCAATAAAACCTAGAAAAAAACTGAGAGGGAAACCCGGTCGGGTCCGGTTTGACAGCTCTGCGTTCTGCCACACCAACCTGCCATGCTTGCCCAACCGCTATAGCCAGGCAAAGCAACTAGAAACAGAAACACCCCTCCTCAGTAACCTGCAATGTACGGCTATCCAGGATGGGTGAATTCATATTAATGGACAGCAGTTGCCAAACTACAAACTAAAATAACAAAACAATGGAACTTTACAAACATATCCCACAATAAATATATGTATTCCACAATATTACTCCAAACACTTGCAGGCCATAACATAATTTGAAAGATTACTATACAATATTGAACTCAAAAACATGAACAAAATTAACTGAATGTGATTATGAGTCATCAACATTTTGTTAACACCCACTAACATTAAGGTTAAGGTATAACTGCAGTTAATAACTGGACCGTCTGTAGCATAGATAATCTACGCTAGGTCCACTGTTCAGATATTTTCCCTGTAAATTCACTTCTGCAATAAAGCAGAGGATTAGACTTGCATCCATCTGAGACTGTAGAAATTGAATAATTTATTTTTTTTATCTATGATTCAACACTGCTTTGCCACATGGCAGCCTTTGTCATGTGTGCTTGTGTAACAGTGATTGTGTCAGCAGGGCAAAGCACAAGACTAGTAACCACAGTACTTATTTTTCATTGCAAAGGATGTGAATAGTCAGTTGCATCTTTTGAGTACTCCATAATTTCACTTCACTGGTTACTCGAAAGTCAGCATCCTGACTTCAGTGTTGCCACTCACTTTTAAGGCATTAAATGGTCTTGGGCCTTTGCATTTATAAGACCTCTTAGTCCCCTAAAAACACAGGAGTTTACTTTGCCCGCAAAAAGTTGCCTATTTGATTGCCCCAAGAGTAGCAAAACTAATCTGTTCATACGGCCATCTCAGGAAGAGCTCCTCTACAATGGAATAGTTTTATGTTATTTATTCTGGGAATTAGACTATCTCCATATTTATAACCAGATTAAAAACCTATCTGTTCAGTTTGTCCTCAATCCATCTTGGGTGCTGAGATAGAGAGTGGAATTTGGCCTTAGCATCATCAGGTGCAAAGAGCTTTCCTTGCTGTCACCACTCCGGGGCGTCTGGCTGTGCTCTTAGACGGTGGGAAGCACTCTTTGAGGCTATATTAAATTCGATACTATTTGTTTGGTAAAAATTCACCATAGAAATGTTATTTGAATAATTTAATTATAGCACACTGGAAAGACCAAGTTAAGCATACAAGACCAGCAGTGGCTCATTCAGGTTTGCTACGATAACTAACCTTTGCCTCTAAAAGCAACTAAATCTATGGTTGTCAGATTCCTATCCAAAAATGTCTCATTTTAGTTCTATTGACCTTTCACCTAACAACTGGGCCGTCCAGACTGCTCAGAACCGCAAAAAAAAAAAAAAACAGCAAAGGTATACAGAAAATGAATTACTCTATTTTTACACAAATCCAACCTGATCTAAAGTTCTAGTAAACAGATATACATCCACCTAATAAGCTATTCCATTCGAATGCAATCGTTAGTCAAACCAAGTAGTGGATGAACTACAATGACCCATCGCTAACATTGTACTCGGTAGAAAGACTTTGATACATTTTGAAACCGTTTTTAACTAAAAATGTCAACAAGGTTACATTTATTCCGATGATCGGGGATTGAGCATTTTACTGAATTGTCTGCTGATTTGTTAAGTCAGTAGCTTTTGGTGCCAAGCTAGCTAACATTAGCCCATCAAACGGGAAACAAGTATACAGTGGTTGCGAATGAGCTGATCAGCTGTCTAAATAATAAATGTTAGCTAGTTCGCTAGGTCTTTCAACATAAGAATAGAAACAAATATCTGAATAACAGCCTTGTTTCAATGTGGCCTTGGAACAATACCTAGTATTCAAAGCTTCCTTCCTAGGTATAACAACAGCTAACGATTTATAACAGAATAACACTTAATAGGATGGTTCACGCAAGGTAGCTATAGCGATTTACAAAAGACAAACGAGGAGCAAAAATAAAATTATTTTATCAGTTCGACCAATTCCGCGCAGCCCTGCCCAGAACTATGCCACCGTACCCAAAATCCCATTCAGTCGTTGAATTCAGTTTGCTGAATTACCTGGAGGTGAACACTTTCGAGCAGCTAATAGAGTTCCCCACGTCGCACATTGCCTGGTAATTCGGGTCCTTCGCCTTTTCACTTTCCACATGGAAAGCATAAACAGAGAGCAAAATACCTAGCAGGCAAACAAGAAACCGGGCTATTCTTTCCCATCGAGGGGTGGACACTCTTAGGACGGGCGCCGCCATCTTTCTCCGGCCTTGCTCGCACACGCAACCGCCTACCATTCGAGGCTCAGAGACCTGCGACGTGGAATAGCGTACGGACGTGCTACAGCGCCAGAGGCGTGTCATTTGTTCCTGATTTTCTTGTCGCCTCAGGTTAGTCAAGTTTTCAGTCGAAGACGTCCATTGGCAATAGCGTAGATTTTACTAAAATGACTCAGTAGTTGATTATACTTAATGGAAAGGAAATGTTAATAATTTGCATTGTACACTGTAGTGCGATCGTCGAGATTAGATAAATGGTCTCAATTTAATACTGTGAACATGGGCCTAATTTAAGGTTCTTGCATGCTGTTACTTAAGAGTTATTATAATGGCACAATCTGAAAGTACTGTAATCTTATATCTTTAAGAACTAAATTAATTAAAAGAATACTCCACCAGGCAGTGAATTTGGTATTTTGTTATATACATAGATATTGTAGCGTGGATGGCTAGGTGCGCTTCTCCCCCTACCAATGGGAGTTAGCCATTCCCGCGGGGGCTGCCGGGAAGCCTCACTTCCCGGACTTTAGGAGCCAAAATAACCTGTAAATACTGTGTTGTTCATTTGTATTGTTCGTGTGTTCAATTAATTGGTTCCGTTGGTCTTTATTGTGAATGTTTGGTAAAGTTCAGTTTCCTCACCGCGGGCGTGTTTGTAAGAGCGAGTGAGGGCTTTCCGTGTGTTACCGTGTGTTCTTGAGTTCTTTGCACTGCCAGTTCCGGCTTTCTAAAGGTAGTCGTAAGCGCGTGTGCGCAATAAAGAGCATTCATTCCTGTATACGGAGTCGGTCTCGTGCTTGAAACCACGCAGAGAAGTAGCTCTTTAAAAACGCTACTATATCTACGGAGATTTTAATAGAGAACCAACGTCGCCGAACAATTGGTCTTTATTTGGTTTGAGAACGCCCAGTCAAACAAGAGGCAGCGCAAACTTCTCAATATCATTCTATAGCGAGTACACCTGTGACGATGGAATTAGTGAATGGAATAGAGATAAGATGAATGAAACTGTTATCTTTATCGAACCTTTCGGAACCACGACTGAAGCAATGATTCCAATAAAGCCTTTAATGAAGCAAGTTCATGGCGCCATCACGTCTCTTGTCCATACATAGCGTCATTGCACGTACTCTGTTTGACAGAATGACGTTAGTGCTTTCTGCTTTTCAATTTACGAATCAATCGTCGATTTTAGCTGATGCCTACTTGTACAGTTTAGAACTCGCAAACACCTAACAATTACAGTACATTTAATGCATATAATTCTAGATCAAATGTCGGTTATATAGTGCAATTTTCATTATTAAAGTGACCAATGGGCCCGTTTTGACTCTGCACAAATAAAATAATGATGTATTCATCTTTTAGAAAAATTTAATTGGAAAATGTTAATTGATTTCTTCTTTTGTCTAACCATCAAGAGTGGTTAGGGAAAGCGTTCCGGCTTAATAAAACAAACATCCCATTTGACACCCACAGCGAATGGAAAAAAAACATCCATATCACCGCTTTACTTTATAACTACAAGGTCGTAAACAAACAAATTGACTGCAAAATATGTATATTCGGAAATGTTTCTAGCATTGTGACGATTCTGATTACGATGGAATTGTATTTAATTATCAGCGGTCAGAAATCCTACAGAAAGGCCCAAGTGAGCCAATTGCAGCCAACAATCTGAACTGTTTAAACCCGGTATAAGTCGTATTTAGGTTTTAAAGAAATAAAGCAGTTGCAGAGTCCACGATGCCGGGTTGCTTCACATGGGTCTAATGAAGCAAACTTACTACACAGATTTGAACAGTGCTCGCTGTGATTCTTGAGCACTGTTTGAACAGCGTGACTCAGAGAACCTCTTGCTGTTGGTCATACGGGAAGATCCTATTAGTCAAGCGTCTGGGGATATCTATATGAGGAATATGTAACGACCTTGAAATATGTTTAGGGTTCAGCGTAAGTTTTAGTTAACACAATTTAATATGCGATTGCATTTCTTTAACCAAATAATAGTCAATCATATACCCCCTTTCCAATGATAAAATAAAATTTAGATCGCAGTTTATATTCCGATCGTTATAAAACAAAACAAATACATACAATTGCCATTGTAACGGTAATATAATTGAACATTGTTTATCCGGTTTTAAATAAATCGTAAAATACATAATTAAAAATAGCTTTCCACAACTTAATATTTGTTTACATTTGTAGATGCAGTCATGTTATTGATTGCTCTTTGATATATTTATTGAAAGGGATGTGGTCAGCTGTGCCCATTTACCAATTTAAGATCAGCGTTAAAAGAAGAAGTTAAATGCTAAAAAAAAGAAGGTAAATGCTTTTAGTGCAATTACTTTTTTCTTCTTCTTTAAAAAATAAAAAATAAAAATACACTTCTGGTGGAAGCAGACTCACTTGAACCTTAAAACTTCAGATTTAGATATTAATCATTTTCACAGAAAAACGTCGTCATAATAGTGCGGTATTTCGCTTTCCTTGACTATTTAAGGGGTGCATTTTGTTGTTACGGTCTTACTTTCCTTACAAAACCTGTCCGAATATTTAGCCTATAGGTTAATTTTTAACAATAAGTGGTTAAGAAACTGCCTGCAAGTCAGGCGCATTTATCTATGATAATTACTACTTTAGATAACGTCTTGCTTACGATGACAACCACTTTTTGATGTCTGACAACAATGATAATATCAGCGAAATTTGGATTTAGAAGTTTTAAAATAATGTTACCTAATTGGTTAAAATCGTCACAGTAATACAAAATAAACATTGCAAAACAAGTTACTGTTTATGCTGATACGCCTCATAGTTTGGAATTTTCAGCTGTTCACAATTTTAACAACTTAAGAATTTGACTTAACACTAAAAATAAATGTAAAAATCTGCTCTGATTTCCCACGCCGGACAATTGGGGGCGATAATGCATTAGTTGGTCAAAATCTGTTACTTGTAATCGCAGCCGGTTTGATCGATGATTGCTTTGTGAAATCAGTTAGTATTTACCATTTAATTTTCAATTGCGACTAAATGGACAATGGATGGGAATACAGAGACAGCTTTTCTTAAAATGTGGGATTTACCTTTGTTCTGAAGGGCAGGAAATGTATTTAACAGCTGATGCATTTGGCTACTTGAAAGTGATTTGATAGCCTGTTAAATTATAAAAGCACTAGAATTAGGCTGCGATATAATCATTGCTTACTTAAACAAATACGGAACAACACACATGCACTGCGAATATACATAAATAGTTTCGACTGATCTAAAGGCTACGTTATGGAACTTGGTCAACCAGAACAGCAAACAAACTTATGAAAAATAACCGAATTTATTTAAAGCATCGTACTTTGCATCACTAATTCTAGCGTTGTCTCAATCACGTTTTCGTTAATGCGTAGGAAATTCGCGATCAAAACAAACGGATGTAGTATACTCAACTTTCTTGGATCGCTGACGAATAAAATAAAATACACTATAAATTATGCTACCTAGCCCCTCAGCTCTTTAGTACGACATGCTCAAAACGTGGTGTATCAGTCAAAGAATGTATGCTTTCAGCAATTGTTCTCTAACGTTTCGCAATCAATGTATTCACCTTTCCCGAATGTTATTTTTATTAATTCCGTTTTAATTTTAATGGCATGAAATGTCCGTCTGCCGATTTTTTTTTTGGCTTATAAAACAAAAGTATATAATTTTGTATTTGATTATTGCTGTTCTTTAACATGAATGTTGTTTAAATATATCATGTCTATTTCACATGTATTCTTTAAAATAATGTAAAACATTACTGTGGCTTTCCCTATAAACGACACTTTTCTTACAGTTTGCTTCTATATAATGTTTATCCTTAATTACAATTAATCACATACACCACGCAGAAGTAACTGCGTTGGAGAAAAGACGCGTTCGTGCAGCTTTACAGTTGTGCGTGCGGAAATGGACCAATTATTTTTTTCCATTCTAGGAGTGGGTTGAATACATATCAGCAAATCGGAGAACACTCTTTCAACAACAGGAAATACACGCCTCTAAGCAGTGACGTAAGGTGTTTATAACCTGAGAGTTGACATTGTCCATTGTACATTTTTGCAAGCCGTCTTTTCTTTCGAAATTATGGCTACAGATATTGAGACATTGGCATCTTTTGAAGCAGAGCACTATGATCGATATGAATATTATAATCTCAACGAGTACTCGTGTCACGCTAGAGGGAAAGGCAGATCCAAAAGGGAGATCGAATTGAATACCAATCGCCATAGCCCTGCTGGACACGAACGTAAAATTGCAGAGAAATACCACAACAGCGAAATTAAGCGCCGGAGAACAAAGAGTTGTTCTTGATGAGAGAATTTCAGGTAATACATATCTAAATGCTGGCACAGACAATAAATGCATCGTGTTACACATGCGCACTTTTCTTAGCGGTGATGACATGTCAACACAATGCCTGATGGTGTTTTTCATCCAGACTTCAACGGTAGATTGGCTGCCATTTTCAGAACGAGCTGAATTTACGGTTTATATCTAGGTTTCTAGAAAGTGCAATGTTGTGATTGTACAGCTAGTCTTATTGATGATTGTTCGAATTTGAGTTCTAAATTAAAGGGGAAGGTAAGTGGCAATGGCGTTTTGATTTTATATCGTTCCCGTTTAAACAATTTTAAAACCATGAAAATGTTAATATAACTAAATGACACCTATACCAAAATGATTGATATCCCTAATTTCTGCAAGTACATAAGTACTTAATTAGTTAAGTAAAGAATTAAAATTGTTTTGTTTGAGACCGTTTCAGAAGCCATTCTGTATTGTTCTAAGCATGACCGGTGAACTTGAGCAGGTCCCACGGTGTATATGTACTTAAATGTTGAAACAAACGGGAAACAACGGGAAACAAATAAATGTCATTTTCTTATGTCCTTCCAGAACTGGTGTTGGCTTGACTGAACGATGGACTGAAGAAAGACACACTACAACCGAAAGGCGGTCCAAGAGTTTGTTGACATTTCTTCCACAATGGAGTTTTATGGCTCACGTGTTTTGCGTTTTGACTTGAGATGATGTTCGTTGATGAGAATAGATGTTGAACCTTTACAGTTATCTAAAGTGTTTTGGTCAAAACGATGTGCAAAAAAGTTGTCTGTATATGGTGATAGACGTATTGCACATATTTATCTTGCGTTCATTCATTTTTCTTGTCACTATGTAAATAAAAAAATCTTTAAAAACGTGATGCGTTTTCATTAGAATGGGTTGAACACATTTGCCACGAAAAACAACATACTTGCAGTTTTGTGTCAAGAGATTGACCACACGTTAGCGGGACAACCTCGTAGTGTAGGATCAATCCAGAGCCATCGATATTTTAAAAACTTATTTTATTAGACCTTTGGTTTAACAGCAGTAACCACAAGTCACGGTAACTTTTAACAAATTTAGGATTTAACATTTTTTGTTACCGTGTTTATGCAATTTAACTTCCTGGTCAATAGGTGGCGGTAATGTATTTTTGGGTCTCGATATTTCATAAAGAGCTGATCAATTCAAGGAAGTGTAAAGTATAAACATCCACGTGTCTTGGTCTAAGTATATGCGACAACCAAAATAATAATAATTTAAAGCTATGCAGGTCTGCAGCGTTTGTCGGGAGCAGATCCCAAAATATCGTTGCCCGGTTTGTAAAATCAGATAGTAAGTACGTTGTTGTTTGTGCGTTTTAACATCAATCTAAATCTACAGACACGAGAAAACCTTTGCTAGCTCTTGGCATTTTCTTGCCCATAACGGGATAGCAAATGTTTACAAATAATTAAATATCCGTATTTGTTTCTTTTTCCTTTTAGTTGTTCACTAATTTGCTACAAGAAACACAAAGGTATGTTGACATCTTCAGTTGCTATTAGCTCAGATGTTTTCTATGCAACTTAGTAAGATAGCTATGCAGCGAAGAATCGCTATTAATACTTTTTAAGCATGGATTTTTATAACATTCCATCGCCAATGACAAATTTAGCACTGTCTTCAACAATCTCAAAGTTATTAATGCGACAAACTTCGTTGTAACGTGTGCACGGTGAATCGGCGTGGCAAATCAACTTTATTATGCCGAATAGAATTGGCCAACTATTATTTATTGGCTACGTTAATAGTTCCTCTGCGATGTATACTTAGTCCCGTGTTTCTACGGTGTCTTGCAGAATATTCTCGTCCGATGAAGAATATTACTAGTCACTGGCATTTTAGTCTCAGAAGCATAGTTTAGGCACATCGAATCGATGTTAGGTGTAGCTCAAATCTGTCTGATGAACACGTGGCTCTGTCGCAAATTAGGATTTGGCCCAGTTTGTGGCAAGTCCACCTGGGCTATGGCTGGTTAAATACTGTGCCAGATAAGAAGGGGATGTGGGGACACATACAGACGCTGCAAATGACCGTAAGCAGGTCAGTTTAGAGGCTTATATATGTGTGGGATGCAAGGTGCCAGTGGAGATGGGCAGAGAAAGGCTCGGTGTTAACATTTAATCATCCTTGATATATATACTTTACTCCTGAATGCATTCATGAATGAGTTGAGCGAAAACTCTTGTGATAATCAGGATGTCATGTGCTCAGTTATACATGCCCTGATTGTACGTGAATATACGCAACCTCTTTTATTTGGTCATGCAAACATTTTACTTTTTAGAATGCCGAGACGATTATTTTCGTAAATGTTAAAACAAACCAATTTACACAGATGATTGCCTGTGTGTGGAACAGCCCCCTCCCCCAGCAAAACCAGATTTGAACAGGATACAGAGTAATGGTAAGTCGGCTGTTGATGATCCCAGTTACGCCCGCTACTAAAGGGTAATCGGTTGGTCAGTAACTTTTGCTTTCTTACAGGAGACCAGATTGTGGAGGAACCACTAGGTGAAGAGGATGAGTCTGACAGAGTCCCATATCATAAATTGCAACAATTGGGTAATTACTAAAATTCTAGAAAGGTTTCTGTGTTAAATTCACTCTTAGTTTTGAAACTAACCTGGTAGCACATTGCTAATTTGTCTGCAAATGAATGGGTATATTCGGTTTGACTATTCCCTTAAACCGTTTTCAGTAACTGGGGAATTCACCAGTGATTACTCTTCTGCATTTCACACAGGTGGATCGCAGGACCTCAGAGCCCTGTTGTGTAATCCGCACCTCCGACAGCTGCTCCTCACTGTGGACAAAGCAGAGAATAAAGCCGAGATAATGAAAGTTATGATGCAGGAGCCTCTGTTTGTGGAGTTGGCAGATCAATGCTTGAAACTTGTAGAGCCCGTGGAGGAAGAGGACATTGGAACCATGGATTAGATTTCACTAGTTCATCATAGTGTGTACAAGGGGGCGTTTCTGTTTTTTGTAAATAGCTTTAATGTCAGTTGTGTATGATTTGTGTTGCATTGTTTACGTTGATATTAAATTTGATTTTTTTTTTAAATGGCATTGTTTGTGACATTTTGTAATTGCATGTGAAAACCTTTTTAACTGGCTCTATGTAATCTTAAATTTACCGAAGATAAATTGATACTCAAAGTATGGTGGTATTTAGTTAAATTTGTTACAATTTTGTTCAGAAATTATCAACAACTGAACCAACATTAACTGGAGAGCTTATGAGTTAAGAACTTTCACCATAAAAGAGATATCTTTACCTTATCGCTCACACTTCAGGCATGCAAGTGCAAGGCATGTAACTTTGGTGTAAGTTTGGCTAGAACAACTTATACCAAAGTTACATAGTTGTAGGTCAATATGTGACACCCTACTAAGGCTTACGTAGATGAGTGGTTTTCTACAGACAATGGTATTAAATTAAGGTTATTGTTGGCTTCAATTGATGGCGTCACATAACATTAAAGTTACTTAATAATAAAAACCCCACTTTACACAAAAGATAATTTAATTTATTGCCAGTCATATATCATCCCTTGAGCAATTTTATAGGTCCAATCCCATTTAGTTTCGACTGCATAACCATTTTAAATTACATTACAGGGTAACTTTACTTGTCATCAATAAATATTTATAGAAACAACATTCATACAGAATCCTCTTTCACAAAATATGTCAAGCTGTGGAAAAGAAATTGCATGCGTAGTAATAAAGGTTTTGCGATTTTGGATTCCATAACATTATCAACAACGCATTATTCAAAATGGCACAACAATGTCTTAGAGAAACAAATTACACATACCCAATCATTCATTAGTGTATTTTCCCCTGTGTGACTCCCAGCCAGCAGCAGTCTGGTTGACAGCAATTTGGTCCAACATTACAAAGTTTAAACCCTGAAAGCATTTGATCCCTCTTCTAAAACTGTCAATTAAACACACCTGTACTGATGTGGTATCAAAAACATATATCCTTTACTTGCAATCTCAGAGTTGCAGAATATTTTAATATATTTACTGAACATTGTTCTAGAACGTACAAGTTGAAAGCAAGTATTTATGAATATTATTTATATTCAGGTACATTAAAAGTCTCAGATACAAAATTATCTTTGGTCTCCTATAGGAAGCAGAATACATAAATATGCAAAAAATACTACTAAAATAAGTAAATATAATTTACATATAAATAGAATGTGTATACTACATTCTCCGGTTTAGACCTGATTGGTGAAGGCACGTTAGTGTTGCTTGCGTTGCATACAATCAGCCTGAGATCAAAAGAGTAAATACTGATTCAAAATAATGTTCCACAGTTGCTTGTTTCAAGAAAGGTGCGGTGATTTAAAGAAGGTTCCTTCAAATTTTGGTTAAAAAGTAAAGAACATTGAATCAGGCTTTTTCTAGAAGAATCTGGTTGAAGCCTGTCACGCCACCTCCCTTTTGTCCTGGACAAATGTCAGCATAAAGAAGTGGAGATCGCTGGAGGTGGAGTTTAATGGACTCCTTGAAAGGGAGGAGTGGAGAGGAAATTGTGGTCAAAACTCCATGATGTAATATCAATAACATTCACTAAAATCAACTAAAAAGGGTGGCATGGGGAAAAGGCCTAGAAATATAAAGGCAAAGTCAAGATTACACTTTATACACTAATGAGCCTATTAATTAGAGATAGCAAAGTCAAGATTACAGTTTACACCTTAAATACTAATGAGCCTATTAATTAAAGATGGCAAAATCAAGATTACGGTTTACACTTTATATACTAATGAGAGTATGAATTAATAATTGTCAAGATCAAGATTACAGTTTACACTTCATATACTAATGAGCGTATGAATTAGAGAACTTTACCGTCACATTTTTTCATAGGTCCACCTTTGGATTATTTTGGGATATGCTTTACCTGGGGCTGAGCCCTGAT